>KL818639.1:0-35982 GCA_000611955.2 Stegodyphus mimosarum
AAGGAATTTACATTTGCTTTAAGAAGCAGCTTGTAACAAATAATAAAGTTAAAAAGAATTTTATCTAAACATCAATTTAAAAGACACTTATCTTTTATTAGACGGAAAGTTGTTGACTTTGCAGTCCATGTGCGAGCAGCACGACACGATACTTTATATGAACATTTAGTGTTGTAAACCAGCAATTCACTAGCAGTCGACACCTGAAAAGAAAATGAGTCGATCTCCAGCAACCAAAAGTTAAATTTGGGAGTAAAGGCTTCTGAAAGCCAAACAGAAATTCTCAACATTCTAATGCGACATTTTGGGATCAAATTTCGTTGGGCGCCAGTTGTAGCCGTTCCTCAATAAGCACGAACGCCGGCTAGCTTTAAAAGTATTTTATTAACAGAGTCACAGGAACGGGTACAAGGAAATATACAGAAATATTAAACATATAACGGAACATTAAACATTCGAATTACAGACATCTGTTACATGATAACCTAACGTCATCGCGGCTGGAGGTCGACTGTCTTAGACTGTTCGTCTTTGCCACTCGGTGGCGTTCGATATAATTCGGTTACGGTTAAATAGTTCTGTGACAGATCTGTTTCTAAGTATACCTGCAAAAAATTAGAGTTTGTATTCAACATTTTCGAAAATATACGTAAATTTATATGTTGCCACGTTTTGAAATTTGGCATATTTGTTGAAAGGGATAATAACATCTAATGTGGTTTACGCACTTTGCTAAAATTATTTGAAAGTAGGAACGATGTGACCTTTTTCCTCTTCTGCACAATGGAAGGAGTAGGAAAATAGGTTGCCATATATTAAGAAGTTCGCCAAGTGAATTATTCTTGGCGCAAACTGAAAAAAATTGGCCAAGTTAAATTTTTGAATTTCTCCGTAAATTTCGCACCAAATTTTACAAAATTTAGAATTTAGGCATAATTTGAGTCGTAGAATCGAAATATGGAAAAAAAATTGGTATGTTATGTAAAAAAAGACTCATTTTGCGTCAAAATACCTATATTGGAACAATACTATATATAAATCTAATATATATCGTAAGTCACGCTTTGAAGACATGAAAAAAGCAGTTTGAATTTGGTCAATCGGCTCAGTAGAATGGGAGATGTAGAACTGTCCCGATTTTTTTTTCGCACTGTATTTTAAATATACTACCCTAACTTCTTGATATGTTTCAAAATTTACGTACAAATGTATTCATAAAGACATCAGGGAAAAAATGGGATGTATATTTATGTCCTTGCCTGCAGAGTGTTTTAACTCAATGCTGCGCTATTCCGAACTCGCTTAAGAAACCGACGTACGTAATAAGAGGTAGACATGAAGCACATTCTTAAAATCATTTCATTGAAAAAAATCCATGTTTTCTTGTAATGTTCAATATTTTTGAAAGCTCAAGTAGTTCAACACACAATAGCTTAATTTGGTTAATAATAAAAAATGTTATTTCAAACCAGATCTTAGTCAATGTTACAAAATGTCTAAAGGGTGGTGAAAGGTATTCATACCACCTGATTTTATACCTCAAGAAATAACTTAATCCCCCTCTAGAGGTTATACATACAAATTTAAATGCACGATAACCAGGCGAGATTCTTACTCTATTGGTCAGCTGTATACTCTCCAATTCAAATATTTAACCATCATGATTTTATATGCGCTTTTAGGCATGTAATTACATTGCTATTTACATTCGGTACAGAACAAAGTAAGGGTTTCAATGAATCCATATTTCTCAATCGGTTTTCTAATTCCAACTTATTTTAAAATTATGGTTGATTCAAGAGTTCTGGAAGAGCATTGCTTAATTAATCAACATTAAAAGTGTAAGTTATTCCTATGAGCGTTTTCCGCAGGCAAAATATCTGGTTGTAACAAAAGTTTTCTGCCAAAAACGTTCTTTATAAAGTTAGGAAAAAAAAAAAAGAAACAGGAAAGCCGGGTAGCAATCACCACCAAAATCTATAACTTTCTGCCACCATTTTGGTAGTTTTTCAAATCCTTCGGCCGAGAAACTTGGCGGCCCCGAGTCTAAAAACAGATCAAACTCATTTCGGACGTCCTGCGCACAATGAAAGATAGCACCAGCAAGATGTAATTACAGGTGTGAAAAATGTAGCAGTCCGAAGGAGCGATGTCGGGGCTGTATGGTGGGTGTGGCCAAACATCCCATTCGATTCCATACAGAGTCCAGCCGGTGAATGTAGAGAAATGTGGTCTTGCATTATCTTAATGGAATATTACCTCTTTGCGGCTGCACTTTTCGATGTTTTTCCTTAGTGGCAGCGTCAGCACAGACTAGCATCTCGTTATACACTTCAGTGTCGATGGTTTTACCTTTCTCCAGATATTCTTTGCGAATAATACCACGGTAATTTTTAAAAAATAGCTCTTAATAAAATGCCATTGGAGGGGGAGAAATCACAATTCTTTAGCATGCTCCTTTCTTTTCATTGGAAAAATTTAATTAATATAAAATTAATACTTTTTTTCCTTGAAGCAGGAATTTTTGTACTGTGTTACACAAAGCCAGAATAACCCTCTCTGATAAAATATAATCACTCCCCCCCCTTAGAACACGGTTAACTTATTTCTTTAGGGGAATGAAGTATAAAAATTGATTATTTATGAATTATATTATTCTTTGTGTGTCAATTTTGCCTGAAAATGCCAAAAAATATTTTTTGCAAATGAACATTATCTATGCCATAATATTCATATAATTTGAAAAATTCTATATCTCCGTTTCTATTTACGTAGCTTGTTTTCTGTCTTGTTTCAGATGAAACATGAAGATGTCTGCTGTAATAATAATAAAAAAAAAAACCTATGTCGATCAAGGTTATTTTTCTTATTGTCAGTACTACACGCAAATCCAATATAATGCCGAAATTGCATTTTTAAAAGATGAAAAAGTTCAGTGATTTTGTTGACTATCTAAATAAAGCTGCCTCTTTTCTTTTGATGACAGTGCAATTTCGTGTCCATATCGTAATCCAGATGCTTCACGGATTTTGGCAACATGAACTGACACCTGGCACTTGAGAGATTTCGTCGAATTAAAAAGTACTTCTGTTTCAAATACTTAGGAGACAATACACTGCACATAGGCTGACAGGAAGGGATCTATTAGGGTTTGCATTAGATGAACTGACATGATTATGGGCGAATTCATTTTGAAATTACCAGCAGATGTGTGAATCAAACCGTCACAGGCATATCAGCTGCTCAGTTATGAGTTAAAGACATACACCTAATTAGTAAAAATTCTTTGTAATCAATACTGTATCTTCATAATTAATAACCGTAACATTACTATCCCCTTATTTTCCTTCGAAATTCTTCCCCTCCACAATTCGTGAAAGCATAAATTTTAGCCGATTCACAAGCTTAAGTGAACAAAAACTTCTTTTATCACAGGACGGAATTTAAAACAGCAAAATATTTTTAAAAAGAATTTACTACCATTGGGTTGCAATTTGATTAGAAGTTTCATTCCTGTACTTGTTCTAAAGAAAATGATGCCATTGATTTTTCACAGGCTATTTCTATATTCTTGAAAGCTCTCAGTTTTGAATGTTTTAATATTCTCTTATATACCTTCATACACTAGCAAATAGGCTGGCTACATGGATTTTCCCACAATTAAGATAAATTAGAAACAGTTTTCCTCAGAAGTCCTCTACAAAAGCATCCTTCCCTTTAGATAAGTAGCTGTTGTGCACAGGACCGTTCCTAGGCCATTGACTGTCCATGTACTTTCCTGAGATTGCTGCCCCAAATTTTGAAAAAAATGCTCAATGATTAATAAAATTTTTATTTCATATTCACTAAGTACTTAGATATGATAAATTGTATAAAAAGTACTTACTTATGACAAGTACTTACAATGAATTTAAAATATTTAATTGTGGTATGGCGAGAATCCGGCCGCCCCTGATTTTCGCTGCCTGCATAATTTCACGCACTGCACCCACCGCTAGGGACGGTCCTCGTTGTACATTTTGTTAAATTCAATTATAAAAACAATCCCTGCTTTTTTACTGAAATCCTGGAGGCATTTGACTTCTGACCAAAAATAAGAAGTAATTCACATACAAAAATAGCAGTCACAAGCAGAAATTCTAAATTCCAATGATAAATTTAATAAAATAGCAATAATATTTAGACCAAAATAAACAGATTAATGACTTGGATTTTGCCTTTGGGTTGCCATTTTGCATTTGCTAAGTTATGCATGTGATTTTCCCAGTCTACAGTGAATATTAAGGGGTGGGGGAATGTAGATAGGTAAAAGTATTTAAACAATAGTTTACAAGCTTTTACGTATACATCAGAAACTGCATGTAGTCTGCACCTGAACTAGATTCCTGAATGTTTCAAAAAAATTTCAGTTTTTATTGAGTTTCAGCATTTAGTAATAGGAATTAAGTTATTGGAAGCTGTTTTATTGCTTCACTGCTTTCTTGTCAAAGGCATACGCAACTTACACTGCAGGCCTCAAATTTGTTCACTGAAGCAAACTTTGTTCAGTAGGTATGTTAAATGCTTAAGTGCGGTATGCAAACATTATCTGTTTAATAGTGGTGGCATATTCGTGAATGAATTTCTAAATGAAGTTTGCTTATGTTACACATGGGCAAAATCATATAATACCACCAACTCTTTGATAGGATTAAGGCTATCTGTATTCTGCAATCTTATCTTCATGGTCACTGGGCTAAAATTTGTTTAGAAATTATAATTTAATTATGCCAGCATATTAATTTTAGTAAAAATTCTGTAACATTTTTACGAAAAAAAACTGTAATAACATCCCTTCATACACAGATTTTGAAAGTATGTAAGAGAAAATAAAATTAATTAATACATTATCCATGTTAATACCTTGAAAAAAATTATCTCACAGATAATAATATTACGGTATATGTGCATGCGTATAACCTCATTATACATATTTCTTTCACACAAATGTTACTGGCAAGGCATAGAATGCCTAGGCATTGTATATAATGCCAGACATTTTTAGGCAATGTATGAAATATGAGAATTATTACATACTTTCCCTAGACAATATATATAATGCCTAGGCATTCTATAGAATGACAGATGCTCTTTAGGCAAAGTATGAAAAACGGTTATGGTAAGGCTATTATTTAAAAGATGTTCATTCCTCAAAAATACAAATGTTATTTTGAAAAGTTAATGGAAGAGTGCTATTAAAAAACTGCTACTGAAAATATGTAAAAAAAAAAGTGAGATAATCTACGATACAACATAGTAAATTTATATTTTCTATCTGGCTGAGACTGGGAATCAGTAAAATCTACCTGACTATGGAAATTATATTCAAAAACAATCATAAGTTTCACAACAATGCCCTTTTTAATACCTTCGTGTTTTTTGTAGCAGGGCTTACAAAGGTGGTCGTACAGTTCAATATCATTACCTATAACGTTTTTGTATTTGGTTGTAAGTTCTTTTAACATTCTATCACGTCATCCACGTCCAGTACTCAAATGAGTTTTCATGAAGTACTGGAAATAACTCAGCATCCGTGATGTAATACTGTATGGTCCTGATGCTTTCTTCAATAGGATAAATGAATGTACTTTTCTTTTCCACACACAACACATCCTAACAATTCAGCAGCCAGTAGTCCTGTGGTTCCTTCTTAGTAGTCATTCTTGCTTTTTCACATCATTTATTAACTTCTGGTAAGTAATTTCGAAATGAATCGGAAATGTATTTCATACTTTGCCGGTTTGCAATTTGGCATTCTATAGGATACCTAGGAAATGTGTGAAATATGAATTGCTTCATACATTGCTGGCTAGTTTTAGGCATTCTATAGAATGCTGGATTTCAAACTTTGCCGGTAACACATATATAGGTAGCTGTTATTTCTAGTAAGCATCTGTATTTAGTAGAATTCAGTATCAGTTTATGAATGTAACTATTTGAAATGATAAACAAATAATATTGGGATTAACTTTGACTTGCAAATTGTGACACATAAGCAGATGATAATGTAAGAACTCATATGCATCTCTTTTTATTTTTCTTGGTTATTTCAGTATATTACACTTAAATATAATTATATATCTCTACATGCATGTACTATATTTTTTCACCTTACATATGTAACTCAAAATAATAGTTTACCCAAATTTTTGCTCAGAATGCACCCTCACTGAAATAATTTTCTTCTTTTCATTTCAGGCGATAATTGCCAATAATAAACAGAAATGGGAAAACTGAGTTTAGCGACTGTAATCTTATCAAAGGCAGATGTTCCTACAGTTACAAAAAATACAAACAGGAGGAAGAAATTTTGTCTTGAGACATCTACTTAAAGCACAGAATAAAGTAGAAATGACACATCAGGTATATTCATGATATCAATTTTATCTTGTTGACACAAGTACTTAATTAAATGCACTGAAGTATTTGTACCTGCCTCTGTTATGTGCATATATGCACTTATAGTTACAGAAGCATTCATAATTCTGTACGTAAACACATTTATCTCATAGTCATTTCATTAGTAAAAATTAGCGCATATAACTAGTAGGACAATCAAATTTATAATACTCAAACTTATAATTTTATGATTAGTTTTCTCTTATCAATTTAACTATAAAAACAGATTCCAATACAAGTACTTTGTGCATACATTAGTCAATTTTGCATATTCATACTAAAGTAATTTATTTGGTAAATGTTATCCTATACAGGTAGCTGTTGAGTATTACACTCTATATCTGATAAATACTACTAAAAATAATAAAATTTATAATTAATGATAAGTCATTTCTCTCTATACAATTAGCTTTATACTTTAGATCAGTGCTCCGCAACCTTTTCTAACGTGCGACGCACAAAAAATCTGTCTGGAATTTGGTGGCACACCAAAAGCTAATGTATATATGTATTGATTTATACACAAAATTTACAATAAATTTTTGTTTTTAATTTGAAAAATATACAATTATAAAACCATAACATATTTATTTATATGCAATCATAATAATTATCATAATAATCAAAATTTTTTTTAAAAAATTAAAAAACAAAAATCTTCAATTTGATTGGTTTATTTCAAATTTTTAAAAAAACAGTTTTAGAGCTATTATTTTTAATTAAAATGGTCTGAAACCAATATATTTCGTTTAAATTTATGTTTAAAAAAAAGTTATATATTTTTGAGTTCCGAGTTATCAAGGAAGTGCCGAAAAAATTCAAATGCTGACGCACTTACAATCACACACACAACCACACAACAGTGAAATATATAAAAACATTTAAAATAGACATTATTAAGGAAAAAAATTGTCATTGTGTATTAAATACATGATAAAAAATTGCAAAATGTCAAATACATGTATTTGATTGCGGCACACCTATATCCTACTCATGGCACACCGGTTGCGGAGCACTGCTTTAGATAACACTAAGTAATTAATTCATTAATAAATACTCATATGCATATATATAAATATTTTGCTTTTCAATTCAGGTAACATGCTTGTAGCTGTGTTCTGTTGCATATTTGTGTCTGAACAATTCTGCATGTATGCATTTATATACTTATATGCACTATTTTGAATATTATAGGCAGTGATATTTCTTCAGAGAAACTTATTACATATTAAAACATATTACTTACAGAGAACGGTACTTAATTATTGAACTGTATTATGAAATAGAGCCAATAAAATATTTAAACTATGTTATGGCAATGTGTGTTATTCAGTAAAGGACCATGTTTTAGCATTAATGATACCGACAGAAATTTATGTGAATTCAGTTAACAGCTGAATCCAAATAATTATATCTTAATTTATGCACATAAAGGTGTAGAGCATGATAAAATAGTCTTATTCTAAGCATCTCATAGGGATTTAATTCACCTGAAAAATATAAAAAATGCACTGCACGTGGCTAAAACTTGCATATTTAAATTTTTGTGCACAGGAATTTTAAAATTTACTGAATTGACATTTAATATATCTATGCACAACATACTTATTATAGGCAGGAGGCACTCAGTAAAACTGGCAAGACTCCAATGTTTTCAACCTGCTTTTTACACACATATAACTTAATATGTATTTTAGATCAGAATAACATTTTCAAATAAGTGAAAACTATTCAATATCAAACTTTCATGCTCTAAATTTTAGAATATCTCCTTAATTTAAATACCTTTATCTCTTTAGATTTTAAGTCTATAAATGATAATAAAAAATATAATTGGTCATAATTTTTAAACAAAGGTATTGAGATTTATTAATTCAAACAAGCAGACTAAAATAGATGCAATATTATTTCAATGACTCCCATTAAATAAACTATGAAAATGATTTAACAAAGGCCTAGATATTCCTGTTTTGGAAACATTAATTGAGCATAAATCCAAAATAGATTGTCTTTTCAATTAAAATTACAAAACAGGTAAAGTGTGAAATCTGGCCAGATTCTTTTATTCTCTAAAGTACTATTGTTAAATAAATATTTAGCCACAATTTCTCAATGAATCTTACAAAAATATACCATTTCAGTTTCTCATACTGTTGGCTTGCAGAAACACTTGTATATGAAGGAAGAATTGTAAGCTGAATAGGATATTCTTCTTTGAAGGTGAGTGAGTGTATTTGCAAATTAAAAATCATATTCTTTTCTGCCACTTTCTGAAACTTGCTAGGACAGATATTAAAGGAAGATTTGGTAAATAAATGTTTCTTACCTTCATGAGAAATATGCTTCCCAAAAGATTCAATTTAAAAAAAGTGTTCTTATACATTTTATGCATGTAAGATCCCTCTGCAGCATAGACGCATGCAAAAATTGAGTAAAAACTTTTGACATGGACTCAATTTCTGATATTTGATGTGGTAACCTAGTACGTGTTTTTGTGAACATACATGTATTATGTTTGAACTTGGAGTATTATCTAGACACAACCTTCAGTATCTGGTGACAACGAACAGAAGTTACTAATTACATTATGTCTGGGGGACTGAGAAATATATTTCCATGACTAATCATAGAACTATAACTGAATTTTGTGTTAAATTTAGAAAGACCTAAGTTTAATGTACTTATAAATCACAGCACATATATCATGAAGAAACACTAAACTGTGCTTCAGAATTTGAAGGTGGTAACATGAAAGTTAACACATTCTCTAGAGAAGTCAGTCGTCAAAACTGAACACTTAATTTTACAACAGTGGGTAAATGAACAGTGAACAGTATTTGAACATTTGCATGGAGACAAGATAACATTGGCTACATTCTGGTATTAACAATAATTGTACTTTTGGCAGAAGATGAAAACAATTGACGTTTAGTCATGGCCAAAAAAACTGCTGCTCAGATCAATGGACATTATAGCGTAATGGATGATCAGATGTTATTTTAGAAGCACGATCAGCTTGATAGTTAAACATCATTTATTCTTGAATGATGAATTTCTTAATACATAACTGTAGAAGACTATGGTTGCTAAACGCTGCCCATAATTTTAAATATGCAATTACATTTTAGTTAATAGTGAATAGCTAGCAGAGGTCAAAACAACAAACTGTCAGCACGCAGGCAAAAGAGAGAGAGACTACACAGTTATTAGCCATTTATACAAGATAGGTGTACAAAATATAGCTAATCTGTGACTGGTTAATTTTCGGTTTAGTTCCATTTTTCAAGCAGCATTATGTAATTCGGAATGATCTTGAATTTGGGAGAAAGGATGAACTTAGTGGGAGAGCAACAAATCTAGAATGTTAATTTTTGAGGTCGTGAATTACTCTTAAAGCAGCTATTGTATTTTGTTGTATCTTACACACACACACATATATCATATATATATGTAAAGTATAAAAAATATGATGACTTTGCTCTATGCGAAAAGGCAACCTCTAATTAACTTTCCGCAATTCCAGAATCTTGCACCTGGACCAGTACTTTCGAGAATACTCTGGCATGTTATGTAACTACCACTATAAATAGCTCTGTGTGCCATTTTTAGTTAGACTGCTTCTCACTATCGAATGCAATAAGATCATTCGCTGCTTGGTCTCTTTTTCTTATCTTTGTTCAACAACTTATGACACAAAAATCTTAGACTGGATATTACCTAATTTAAATCACTATGGATATGTAAATTGGAGTTTTTTGTCTAAAAGAAAAAAATGATTGGCCATTTGAATTGAATAAAGATATGGAACTTAAAGTGAAATTCTTCTGTGTCTTCAATTCCGCTGCCTTCTACTTCGCAACAACCACACCCAGACTCTGATGTGACCTGGCTGCAGCTGTCATCATTTCCAATGTCTATCTACTGAAAATATCACACACATGTATATATATATATATATATATATATACGTACATGCGTGCATAATGTATACATACATATATACACATGCATACATCAACACATACTGCACATTCCGCTTTATAACGTGCACCTGTAATTCCAAACTACAATTTTAATTTTGAGATACACTCACCATGTAACACACAATAAATGAGAAAATGCGAAAAAAATATGTGCAAATCTCTTATCTTGTAAAATCATTCATTTGAAGACTTTTCCTGGGCTTTTGAACAATGGCATACTGAATTGACAAGCGATAAGGAAAACAGCATGTATGTGGGGGGGTAATGCTTGAGGGAGTAAATAATTATGGAAAGGTTAAGTTGTATACAACGCAGCTGTGCACAAGAATGTTATTGCAGCCTACTGAGCAGCATGGCTAGCTTTACCCAGTCATGAAATTTTTTATCGATTGCTATATATTAGCTTATAATGAGATATTTTGCTTTCTTACCCCTTTCATAATGTAGTATCTTAATACATGCAAGTTTAAAAATATACTGAATAAAATAAGCAATTATACAAATTTACCTAATACATGCAGCTTAAATACTGGTCTTCTTGACTATGTTATTCACCTACGAAGGCAAAAAAATTATTTATTTTCAAATATTGGAAATATGGATGAAACTCCAGTAACGTTTGATATGATAAGAAATAAAACAAATGATGTGAAAGGAAGAAAAATGGTTCACATAAAAGACAAGATGGAAAATCTCACCTTACTGTAGCGCTCTTCTACTTAAAGGGGCAGTACGAAATTAAACCCATCGTTATTTTGAAGAACAAAAAAAAAAAAAAAAAAAAAAAACCAAATTTTAAAAAAAAAAAAAAAAAAAAAAAAAAAAAGATCCCAAAATGTAATTTCCCAAATATTGTTTTTATTTATGTTTAAGAGAAAAGATGGGTAGATGAAAACAGTATAAAACTGTAGATAAGAAATATTTAGCAAATGCGTTTTGTTGCGTTAAAGAATCAAGAAAGTTTTTTAGTTTGGAATGTATTCAGATCACACCTAACGGATAACAGGAAAATATTGAAAGAATGATACAGAGATGGCAGTTATTCCAGGCAGAGTTATGCCACTAGTTCACCTTTTAGATGTGAGCTTCAATAAACTATTAAAAGAAAATTTAAAACAACAGTGAGATATATGGATATTAGAAGATCAAAAAACATTTACAAAACGAGGCTAACACTGTCATACTAGTCTAGAAATCTTCTGTGAATGGATAATAAAAGCCTGAAATGAAATTAAATCTCACATAATTCAAAAGTTATTTAAAACTGCAGTATATTTAAGGATCTGCATGGAATGGAACACGATTATTTATTTATGGATTATAACAACTATATCAGTGAAAAAGTAACACAATTTGTTGATATGCCTGGAAGTTATAAGAGAAGACGATTATCGCAAACTTTTCACATTATTAGATAATGGAAATTCATAAGTTCATATGGTGTGTCCTTTCCATTAAACAAACAGCATTTAGGTATAGGAAGAAATTTAATTTCTATATGCTAATCTTGTCTTTATCTTTGAATCTACCATTTTTATATCCAATGCATAACACACATTTCTAAATTTTGATCTCAGTTTTTACATTAAAAGTGTACATCATATGATGTACACTTTTATACATAAACATATATACATGCACATAAGAGTACCGATATAACATTCTACAGTAGTAAAGATGTCACAAAATATATTTTAAATCTCTGTATTTTTTACAGTTATATTGTGAAAAGTGTATTTCAGTGTGAAATATGATTGAAATTTACATTCAAAGAAAATGTTCAATCTTTCAAATAATTCAAATGAAATTTTGCAGATGGGAGGAATGTGATTAAACAAAGGTTATCTGAATAAATATTACTAGTTAAATACTAAAGATATGTAAATACTCTTTTAAGTTAGCAATACTTTCCAACAGTTTATCTTGGAAACATAAGCCTATTCTCTTGTAGAAACAAATAATTGATTTACTATTACTGAATTTAGATGAAATGATGAATTACACACCTCTTATAAAATGAAATTCCTTTGCTGTTATGCAGAAACACAGTTCAGAAAAGGTTCTTACTAATCTAACTTTCCACAAAACAAAAAACACTTCTATTATCTGTATATATATGTCTTTCCTTTCTTCAATAATAAATCATTTATTAAATATGTAAATCATAGAGTTTCTCTCTCTTGCAAACAAGCATATGCTTGTTTGAAGAACTCTTCTGTCTAAATGCATTGTCTCCTATGTGAATACATATATGTTTGTTTAAATTACATCTCATTTTAAATGACTGAGACACATGAGGTTTCTTTCTTTAGTGAATAATTATATACCCTTTTTAAATGACCATTTAGTCTAAATTACTCATCACATGCCTCACACAGATAAGGTTTCTCTCCTGTGTGAATAAGCCTATGGTCTTTTCAAGTGACACTTCTGTCTAAATGATTTGTTACGTACTTCACACACATGAGGTTTCTCTCCAGTGTGAATAAGAATATACATATTTAATTTACCCTTTTCTCTAAATCACTTATATCACACGCATTAAGTTTCCCTCCTGTATGAATAAGCATATGCTTTTTCAAGAGAAACTTCTGCCTAAATGACTTATTACATATATCACACACATGAGGCTTCTCTCCTGCATGAATAAGCATATGGTAATTTAACCCACATTTTTGAACAAATGAAATGTTACATACCTCACACACATGAGGTTTCTCTCCTGTGTGAATACGTAGATGCATCTTTAATTTACCCTTTACTCCAAATGACTTGTTACATATCTCACACAGGTGAGGTTTTTCTCCTGTGTGAATAAGCATATGGCGTTTTAAATGAATCTTCTGTCTAAATGATTTGTTACATATCTCACACACATGAGGTTTCCCTCCAGTATGAATGAGCATGTGCTTATTTAAAACACTCTTTTCTCTAAATGACTTATTACATACCTCACAGGCATAAAATTTCTCTCCTGTGTGAATAAGCATATGGTGTTTCAAGTCAAACTTCTGCCTAAACGACTTATTACATACTTCACACACATGAGGTTTCTCTCCTGAGTGAATACGTACATGCTGGTTTAAATGACTGTTTAGTCTAAATGACTTATTACATATCTCACACACATATGGTTTCGCTCCTGTGTGAATAACCATATGCTGATTTAACTTAACCTTTAAGATAAACATTTTCTTGCATATTTCACACACATGAGGTTTCTCTCCTCTGTGAATAAGTATGTGACGTTTTAAATGAATCTTTTGCCTAAATGATTTGTTACATATTTCACACATATGAGGTTTCTCGCCAGTATGAATAAGTATGTGCTTATTTAAAGCACACTTTTTTCTAAATGACTTATTACATACCTCACACCCATGAAGTTTTTCTCCTGTATGAATAAGCATATGGTTTTTCAACTCAAACTTCTGCATAAATGACTTATTACATACCTCACAAATATGAGGTTTTTCTCCTGTGTGAATATGCATATGCTTGCTTAAATAACAGTTTAGTTTAAATGACTTATTACATATCTCACATACATAAAGTTTCTCTGCTGTGTGAATAAACATATGCTGGTTTAACTGAGCCTTTAGTGTAAACATAGTCTTACATATCTCACACACATGAGGTGTCTGTCTTATATGAATAAGGATATGCTCATTTAACTAAGCTTCTTATCTAATTGACTCATTACCTAGCTGTTTTCTGTTGGGTGTATAAGTATGAGTTGTTTAAAAAAAATTTTTTTCTTTGCATGACATTTAACATATCTCCTAGAAATGAAATTTCTTCCTTATATAGAGAAGTATAAGCTGAAAACTTTGATATCATTGCATTTCGCTACATATCTTACAATACTGTTTTTGTTTTGCACTCATTTATTTTAAGCACAGTAGGTGTTGAGTCCTTCGCACTAACTTTGATTATCTTGCCTACATGCACTGGATTAAAAAAATAATAATTCATATCGTACACGACACATACTTATTGTGACGCATGGCAAGATTTTCGAGTATAGATCATGAAAAGTGAGTGTTATATCTTGCATAAATATTAAAGATGCGAAAATAGTTAAGATAAACTCTTACATTGTAATAAATTCACGATGAGACAGTATATTAAATTGTGCACATCTTTAGAAATCAAAACCCAAAGAGGCGAAATAATTTAGCGCATTGATGTCTATTTCGATTTGTGTCCATAAAAGGTTTATTAGAGTTTTTAAACTTTTGCGGAAATTCTGTCTTTCGATAACTGAGTTTTCAGCCAAATAAAGAAGTTCAGGTGTAGCTGCTTTTTCGTTCTGGTTTTCGCCAGGTGTCCTTGAATGGAATAACTTCATTCTTGATCGCCGGCAAAGTCTTTTTTTTCTCTCACAACGCACGGACTTCGTCTTTAATTCTCTCTCGAGGAACCTCGTAGCGCTGAAACACTTTCTCTACACAACGTTAAATGAACACTTGATCCGTGATTTTCCCGATGATAACAGTTCAATTGCCCATGCGCAAAGAGATGAGGTTATTTGGCGCTTTTGCTTTGTTATTTGCTAAAAACTCCGTTATGCATTTTGCGCAAGGAGGTTAGAATAGTTACGCTCCTTGATTTTGCGTTGATTCACTTTTAAAAATGTTTCCAGCAAATATTACAGCCCTGTCGCTTTAAATAAAGAAATATCTGCATAAATGTATCTATGTTTCTCGTATTGTGATAAAACAGCGGTACCTAGAGCCATAGAATTTTGAGTATAGTAATCCTCCAACGCATATCGGTAGCTGGAACCCCTAATTTGGAGTCTGTATTATCATCTACATCATATTTTGTCAGACATTAAAGAATTTTTTATTAACAAACTGAACGATTTCAAAGCGAGGAATAACAACACTGCACGGGGGAAAAAAATTATCTCCAGCACGTGAGACAGTATATCAGAAATTCTAAAGAAATGCTCATTTTAAAATTATTTTGCGATATTGCGCATGAATTCAATTTTGAAGAGCATGATACTTAATAAATAAAGGTAACACACAAAACGTTAAAAAGCCCATTTGAGTGTAATGTAAAATCTGAAAGCTCTCAGACTTACTTTTAGTCCAAAGGGGCAATTTGCCCAGAAGGACTATTAATTTGGTTTTGGCATTTTGCTTCGATTCACTATAAACGTTGACTCACTTTTCAAATATTTGCCACCAGATATTAGAGCCTTGTATTATATTTAAGGAAATTAAATTATGACAATCTGCATAAGTGTATGTATTTTTCTCCCACTGTGATAAAACAGCGGTACCTAGAGCCATTAAATTTTTAATAACGTACGTTTCCACCCGAATATAGGTGTGGCGTTCCGACAGATACTTCAATTTCTATTCATGAGATGGCGCCACGTGTAAAATCCAGTTCTGAATCGGAGCAGCAAAGCGACGTCATTACTCACTCAGACTTCTCTTGAGACAACTGTAGGCGACGGTAGCATGAACTTTGTTCCGAGCTCTGCGTTGATCTCTGCAATGTAATTTAACTGTAATTTAGTACTAAATATAATCTTTTGTTATAGGAGATTGTCTACTCTTATTTTCCTTAATTATATCATGCATTAAGCACACGACCACCAAAAGTGGTGACCTTTTGACTGAGCACGTTACGGACAATGGATTTTCAACGACCCTAAGCCACGTGCATCTAAGGCATTCTGAAGAACTGACTAAAAGTAACAACGAATATGGACATTAAACGTATGCTACAACGTACCCCTTCAATTATTTCTAGAAGTATTGATATATATTGCTTGTGTTTTTTCAAAGTCGTGCATATCATCGCAAGGAGCTTCAGCAAATTATCAATGTGATCTGTCCCGTTCCGCTGACTTCGCCAGTCGTGCAATAATTCTTCGATCATTCAACTTTTGTGACAAATGTGATACAATAGTGATTTTCGCTAAATGTGCTAGATCAGTAATTTTTCTGGAACGTGCTACGGCAAAATTCTTCCCTCAGTGTTCGAAAGTAGTGAATGTTTTTTTTTTCCCATGTGCTACAGGAGTGATTTCCTTTTTCCTTCGAAAGTGCCTTAGCAGTGTGAAGTGGTGATTTTGTGTGTGCGCAATACAAAATGAACGCATAATTTTTTTTCCTCAAATAGGGGTTTCTTTTCAAATGCATCTCGGTAAAATATTATTTGTGTGTGTAATTGCTGACTCTGTCTTATTTGTGTGCGTATCGTTACGTAATTTTTTTCTGCATGGTTAAAATATTTATTGTTATCATGGTAAAATATCAATAGCGTATCCTCATGCTACAATATTTGTGCTGTTAAGTGTTTATTAATTAAAGTGAAAAGTATCTATCAGTATGCCCGACGATATTCCACCAGAGCCACAAATCACACACGGTGCAGTGAAGCCACCGCCTTTCTGGAAAAATAATCCTTCATTGTGGTTCGCTCAGATCGAAGCACAATTTTCTATCGCTCGCATTAGTGAGGATTCTACAAAATTCAACCATGTAGTTGCAGCAATTGAGTCTGATATTCTGAATTCAGTGCATGACTTAATTCTCAAACCACCTGATTGTGATAAATACTCCAAACTGAAACAGCGGCTCATTGAAATCTATTCAGAAAGTGAATCTTCAAAAATACGTACTTTACTACAAGGACTTGAACTTGGAGATCAGCGACCTTCATACTTGCTGTCACGAATGCGTGATCTGGCAGGAAGCCATTTTAGTGACGACTTGTTGAAGTCACTATGGCTTTCGCGTCTCCCTAATAACATACAAATAATTCTTGCTGCTTCCAATGAAAATCTAACCCGTTTAGCAGCAATGGCTGACAAAATTAATGAACTTGTTACTCCAGCTTATGACAGTGGTGCTAATGCTGCACCTTCCAGCGCATCCCTCGAACAACAAGTGGCTGAATTGACCAAAAAAGTATCTGAACTCTCTACAAGTCTTCATGCTTCACGGAGATACAATCGATCAAATCGGGGCCCACGTAATAAATTTCGTGCCGAAGCAGGAGTCGATCTCGTCACAATACTCGAGCGCAGTACAAAGAACCCACAAGTGGCATATGTTTTTATCATATGAATTTTGGTGCTCAAGCTCGCAAGTGTGCCCCTCCATGCACCTTTGAACAAGCGGGAAACTAAATGGGCGGTCTTCTGCTGGCCAAGAGAATGTCCGCCACATCGACAGAATAGTACTTACTGATCGTTCAACCCAGTTATGTTTCCTAGTAGATACTGGAGCTGACATATCAGTGCTCCCGAGAACTAAAACAAATGCTCACCAACTTAATAAACTTGTACTGTATGCAGCAAATGGTACCCAAATTGCAACCTACGGCACCAAACTATTGACACTTGATTTAAACTTGCGCCGGACTTTCAACTGGCCTTTTATTATTGCGGATGTAACTCAAGCAATTATTGGTGTCGACTTCTTGACACGTTTCCACCTTCTAGTGGATGTCAAGAATAATTGCTTAATTGATGCTACAACTCAGCTGACATCACAGGGCCAAGCTTCTCACATATCGAACATACCTACCAACATAAGTGTTGTATCGGGCAACACACGGTTTCATCGGTTATTAGCAGAATTCCCTGACATTTTAAACCCACCCAAATCAGGGCAGCATACTCATCAGCCAGAAGTGTATCATCACATTGAAACACATGGCCCACCAGTATTTTCCAAGCCTCGTCGTCTTTCTCCAGAGATGCTAAAAGCTGCTCGCAAAGAATTTGAATTCATGCTAGCACAGGGAACCATTCGCCCATCTAAAAGTCCATGGGCCAGTCTACTTCACATGGTTAAAAAGTCTAATGGTGACTAGCGGCCTTGTGGAGATTATCGTCGACTTGTGGAGACTATCGTCACAGTCCCTGACAGATATCCAGTCCCACATATCCAAGACTGTACCCATCTTTTTCATGGAACAAACATATTTTCTACCCTCTATCTTGCCAGAGCATATCACCAGATCCCAGTGCATGCTGAAGATGTGCCCAAGACCGCAGTGACTACACCATTTGGTCTCTTTGAGTACTTATATATGCCATTTGGCCTTCGCAACGCTGGCCAAACATTTCAGCGTTTCATACACCAAGTACTGACCGGCCTCGATTTCTGCATCCCATATTTTGATGATATCCTGGTTGCATCTACAGATGCGGAAGAACATTTTCAACATCTGCGTCAGATTTTCACTCGCCTTAAAGATCATGGATTAAAACTAAATCCATCCAAATGTGTACTTGGTCAACACTCAGTTTCCTTTCTTGGATGTCTTATCACCCGGAATTGAGTCAAACCTTTACCGGAAAGAGTCAAAGCAATTAACGACTTACCTCAGCCCATAACCATCTCTGAACTGAAGCCTTTTCTAGCAATGTTAAATTTCTACCGACGCTTTCTGCCAAATGCCGCAAAAACACAAGCCTGCCTACATGAGTATCTGAAGAATAGCAAAAAAAAAACGACCAACGAGCTGTCCCTTGGACTGAATCTGCATCTGCAGCATTCGTGCAATGCAAACACGATCTGGCAAATGCAGCCACACTTTCTTATCACTCACCTAGTGATCAGCTCTCTATAATGGTAGATGCATCTGACACGGCCATAGGAGCAGTGCTTCAAGCCCATACCACTAAAGGACTTTCCCCAATGGCATTCTTCTCCAGAAAACTTACTACATCAGAAAGGAAATACAGCACATATGACAGGGAGCTACTTGCTGTGTACTGTGCTGTTAAATACTTCCGGCACAACTTGGAAGGACACGACTTCATCATTTTCACCGATCATCGACCATTAACCTTCGCTTTTAAAAAAACATCTGACTCATGTTCTCCTCGTCAACTTCGACATCTGGATTTCATTGCCCAGTTTAGTACAGATATCAGATATGTCTCTGGTACTGATAATTGTGTCGCTGATGCCTTGTCTCGTGTAAGCATATCAAGTTCACTACCCCAGATTTCTCTGAAATTGCAAAAGCTCAATTGCATGATGAGGAACTCAAGAACCTAATCTCAAATCCACAAACCTCCCTTCAGTTACAACCGCTGCACATTGATCCAACGCTTAAAATTTACTGTGACATAGAGAACAATAGAATACGTCCCTATATTCCTGTCAATTTGAGACGTGAAGTGTTTAATGCCTTGCACAATTTGGCACATCCTGGAATCCGCGCCACCAAAAAGCTGATCGCAGACAGATTTGTCTGGCCAGCAATGAATCAAGACATCACAGAATGGACTCGTTCATGTATTAGATGTCAACGGTGTAAAGTATCCCGTCACACTCACAGCCCCATTCAACAATTTAACCTTCCAGCAAGACGCTTTGATCATGTGCACTTAGACTTGGTTGGCCCATTGCCTCCTTCAAATGGTTACACTTACCTCCTCACTTGTATTGATCGGTACACAAGATGGCCTGAAGCCATTCCTATTGAAAATATATCCGCTGAAACTGTAGCTCGAGCATTCATCTCCCAGTGGCTTTCAAGATTTGGCATGCCTACCACCATCACTACTGACCAAGGCCGACAATTTCAATGTCACTTGTTCGCATCCCTCACCTCTCTTCTTGGCATTCGCCATATTCACACAACACCATACCATCCATCTGGAAATGGGATGGTGGAACGCTTTCACCGATCTCTCAAACAAGGTCTGAAGTGCCACAGTAGCACACACTGGACAGAAGCCTTACCCCTAGTCTTGCTTCGTCTTCGCACAGCATTCAAAGAAGACATTGGTAGAACTTGTGCTGAAATGTTATATGGTGCAACCCTCCGTCTGCCAGGTGAATTCTTTCACCCAGAATCTACTCCAGTTATCGACCCTCCAACATTCCTTCAACGTTTACGTGAGACCATGAGCAATATCTCGCCAACCCCAGCATCTTCGCATAACCAGCCAAGCTATTTTGTACATCCTGCGCTTGAGACATCTTCGCACGTATTCGTGCGCAACGATGCAATTAAGCCAACTTTAACACCTTCATATGATGGTCCATTCAAAGTTGTTACACGAACACCGAAGCATTTCACCATCATCTGCAATGGCAAACAATCAGTGATTGGAATCGATCGTCTCAAACCAGCATTTCTAATGCAAGATCCAACAACTTCTTCGCATGCCTTCGTGGTGTAGTGGCCTGCATGTTCGACGCGTAACCGAGAGGTCCATGGTTCGATTCCGGGCGAAGGCGTTGCTCATTTTTTATGTCTCCTGCTTCGAAATAACCTAATGTCTCTACACTGGCGTCGAACTAAAAAGGTGGTGGATGATGGCTCTCCACCACCGGGATTTGGCGATTGGGTCCCCCAAACACCAGTAGCCCTTTAAAAGGGGGAGTATGTAAGGTATTTCTCCCGCCTTCTTCGCATGCCTTCGTGGTGTAGTGGTCTGCATGCTCGACGCGTAACCAAGAGGTCCGTGGTTCGATTCCCGGCGAAGGCGTTGCTCATTTTTCATGTCTCCTGCTTCGAAATAACCTAATGTCTCTACCGAAGGACGTTTAAGAAATGCCAGCTTAGCGGAGTCTGCGAAACATCAGATAATATTGCCTGAAACCATCCTGTTCTAAAACTATTAGTAAAATTTTACCATGTTAATTATCTTCACGGAGAAATTTAATTAGCTAACTCCGTACAATTAACAATGAAACAAAAATATCTTTATTATATGCGGATTAAATGTCTGTTTGTCGCCGATAGTTTATTGGTTGCTTGCGTAACTGTACTAGCCGATGAGGTGAAGTTGCCACGGCATTGAAATAGTAAAATAAATTTTATCAAAATAGTTATCATTGTTTTAATTAAATTATCATAGCATTTAAATATTTTTAATTCATACAATTGTTGCTTATTTCATTCATTTAACTATATTTACATATGAATTACCTAGAAACTTGCAAACGTTGAGAGATTAAAGGAGACGAAACCCATTAACGAGTTGTGCGTAGTACATCTCATCAGGTAGGTTTACCCAAACTCCTATGCTAAATATCTTTTCGCGTAAAGAGTTTAAAATTTTGCCCGATTTTATTCCGACATTGTACTTTAAACTGAATTTTCAGCTGAACGCAAACTGAGAGCGTCAGGGGAACATGAACATTTGTTTGCATTAGCAATCATCTGTTTTTCAAATGGTTTACAACTGAACGCAAATTGAGAGTATCAGGGGGAAGGTGAGCATTTATTTTCATTATCAATCATCCGTTTTTGAAATAATTTAAAGCTGAACGCAAACTGAGCGTATCAGGGTGAAGGTGCACATTTGTTTCCATTGGCAATCATCTGTTTTACATAAAAACTACGTCTTAAAATAATTTCTTTTAAGAATGCCCCCTAGAAAATACAACACTGAAGAGGAGAAAAGGATCTAAAGCTGCACAAAAACGGTTTTCTCGACAAAAAGAAACCACTGAGCACAGACCGCTAGTGGTTTCCTTCATTGCACTCTACTTTAAGCAATTAAGTAAGTAGAAGGGGAAAACCCTGTGGGGCAATAAACAAAGTGGCGTCCTCGCCGCCTGCCCTGGATATTTCAGTTTGAATTAGCAGACACATTTGGACAAATCATTTCAATTAAAATTTATAATATCTAGAACAGCGGTCACTTCGTATGACCGCCGGGTTTTCTAGTTGGATTATAAGAGCAAAAGCTGCAATACGCAGAGAAGTAAGAAAGTGCATTATCTGTGTCAGATTTTGCTCTGAGTTTTCTAAACAAATGATGGTCGACTTACCATCTGCGATACTGAATCGTGGAAGATTTGTAAGGTTTTAGTTAAACTAACAATGTATTATTTTAATTTATTCTTTTCTATTTATTCTCATTTTCAACTTCCCGTTATAAGAAGCGCGCGTTTTCAGCTTTATGCTAATTTGAAGTGGAGCCAAGTTATATTTAAGCAAGAGGTAGAAACCTCTCGGTGTGAGAGAGCTGTTAGTCTCAGACCACGATCACGCTATTTGACGTTCTCCTGATTAGCTAGCATTTAAATTCTAAGCCATAGTGCTTTTACGCGATTGCTTATTGAAGTAATTCCAAGTGCGTCAGTATCAGTAAATCTTGCTACGCACCATTGAGTTTAGAGGCCAACCTCACGTTATAGCTCTGCGAGCAACAACTATTTAATTTCTATTTAGCTTTAGTTTAAATTTATCTGATTGTTCATTTTAGACCCAAGTGTGGTCTTTACTTTCTGTATCCCTCCTGATGTCGTCGGGGATTTGGCCCTCATACTTTCGATACGGGGACTACGTGTCCCATTGCCTTTCATAGGGCTGGGCCGGGACTGTGGGATCTGCGTCGTCGGCAAGGAGGTTTCAGGAACTTGGACAGCTCACCTCGAAAGGCAGCCCCAGGACGAGGGTCAAACTCTTGCGTTCTGTATCCCTCCCGAGTTGGGAAGTGGTTGTAAAAAATCGTGATTTAATAAAAGAGGATTTTAAATCCCTTTCAAGTGCAGTTCTTCTACCACTTAATCACAGAATTCTACCACAGAACATAGCTGCATTCAGCTCCCTGTTTCAGATCAGGATTTAAGGAGTTCAAGAAGATGTTTTCAAAGAATATGCACCGAACACTCAGTCCTGGCACTGGGGCCCGAAGAAAAATAAGAGGATGGCCGGAAAGACAAGAAGATGAACCTGAGATATCCGCAGTACCTGTCCAGAACCCTGAGATAGCACCACCTGGCCTAAAAGGAATTGGCTACACTTTCTGCGTTGATTCACTTTTCAAATTGTTGCCACCAAATATTATAGCCCTGTATTATACTATTTAAACAGATTAAATAATGAATAATCTGCATAAATGCATGTATGTTTTTCGCACTGTGAAAAAACGACGGTACCCAGAGCCATCAACTTTTCAATAACGTAATCCTCCACCCGAACATGGGCACCGCACCTGGAAGCTGGAGTTTTGAATTTCGAATTTACTTTATTTTTCTATTTCATATTTTGTAAAACTTTAACGGATTTTTGATTAGCAAACTGAAGGTTTCCACGGAAAGCAGTGGCAACACTGTACGCGCAACTCGGTACCATGCGGGCAGCTATGAAGCCAGCGGCAAGTTTTGACGGTAAGACAGCCGTAATAAATTTCCTGGAAAATCTAAACTCCCATTTCATGCTATATCCAGTGCACGAATTTCAGAAAGTCACTCTGGCAACCAGCGCTTTGAAGAGCCAAGCGCTGAATTGGTTTAAGTGTATCGGAAAGAATCTCTTCGGAAAACCGGGAAGCCCCACATATACTTACGAAAATTTCAAAAATTCCTTGGTGAAAGCATTTTCTGTAGTACGAGATCGAGCCAGACTGGAGGCGGAACTTTTTAGTAGCTATCAAGAAAAGATAGAAGATTTGTCAAATTTTATTTTGAGAAAAACTCAAGTTTTCAAGTCTTTATATGGAAGTCGCCCGGATCCTGAAATTATTCAAATTATACTTCCTAGGCTACTGCCCCAAGTTCAAGATTTCATCGAGCTAGGAAACCCAACGACGTTAGATAAACTATTTGAGCTCGCCGTACAATTTGAAAGCCGAAGAACAGCAGACAACGAACGACGTCGCCAATTTGAGCGGAGAAGTCAGTGGAGTTCGCCAAGACCCCAGCAGAAGCAAATTCAAAGTTACGGGAGTAAGACGCAGCAATGGCCGAAGAAGGAGATATCTTCTGAATCGAGCGGCGAACGAAGAGAATCCAATCGAAAAACAAGCAAAGATGCCGAGGGCAACCAGAATAAGAAGAATTTAAACTAAAGTGGATTTCTTCGAGGAAGGCGAAGAAATCCGAAGTCGCGCAAAACCCTTCCACAATTAATTTAAACACCGTGGTCGTGAAAAATTTGAGTTTACCGAAGATTGAAGTTCTAATTAACAACATACCGGCGACGGCTCTGTTAGATACAAGAGCCCAAAGCAGCTTTATCTCAGAAAGATTTTTCAAGAAGCACTTTCGCCATTATAGAATTTTTAGTGCAAGAGACACGGATGTCATAGCGGCCCAAGGAGAGAAGTGTAGCTGCTTAGGGAAAGTACTGTTGTTCTTGCGTATCAACGACGAGCAGTTAAAAATTTTATTTTATATTGTGCAAAACCTGCAAACATGTATTATTCTGGGTGTCGATTTTTTTAGATTGGCAGAAGCGAAATTAGACTTTAAAGGGGGAGAATTAACGCTGAATATGAAACCAATAGCAATCAAGAATGATAAGCCCCCGCAGCTGGACATGCAGCACTTACCGGCAGAAGAACAAAAAAAACCCTGTGCTGGTAAGTGCCTTTTCAAATTTATTTAGCGATGAACCGGGTTTCACACAGGTCGTAAATCATACTATTGAAACGGGTGATGCTCAGCCAGTTAGGCAAAAGCTCTACCCATACGACAAAGTGAAAGAAGAAATAATTGTATACCATATCAAAGAGATGTTGAAAAATAAAATAATCATCCCGATTTCTAGCAGTTATGCTAGCCCAGCAGTTCTATGCAAGAAAAGTAATGATTATCCTATTACGCACCCGAAGCGGTGGTGTTTTGCTATAGAATATCGCAAGTTAAATTCCGTCACAAAATATCCCGTATATCCTCTGCCGATAATCGAAGAGATCATTCGAAATATTTCCTCTACAAAGTATATGACCACATTAGATCTTACGAGTGGCAATTTTCAGATTGGGTAAAACCCGATGACGTCCCCAAAACCGCGTTCATAACTAAGTCTGGAACGTAAGCATTTCTTAGAATGCCTTTCGGTTTATCCGGCGCACCGGCAACTTTCTAAAGATGTATGGACATCGTCTTAAGACCGGTCCTTGGTAAAAGTAAGTTCATATACAATTTAGACGATATTATAATTACGAGTAGTACTTTAGAACAGCACTTACAAGATTTAAGAAAACTATTTTTATTGTTAAATGAAGCTGGTTTGAAGATAAATGCGTCCAAATGTAAATTTGCCGCAAAAGAGTTACATTATTTAGGATTTAAAATTTCTCAAAATGGAATCGAAACTGATCAGTCAAAGATAATAGCTATTAAAAATTATCCTGTTCCTAAAACAGCGAAGAAATTATCATTGTTTCTTGGTATGTGTTCATACTATCGGTCCTTGATTAAAGACTTTGCCAAAATAGCTGAGCCGCTGCTAAAGTTGAAAAGAAAGAAAGCTAGGTTTTCGTGGTCAGCAGAAGCCAACTTGGCGTTTAAAAAACTGAAAGACGCATTGACTCAAGCTCCCGTCTTAAAATTTTCGGAGAGGGATAAAGGATTAGAAATTTCAGCGGACGCTTCAGATCTTGCGATTGGGGCAGTGCTTTCTCAAAATGGGCAACCCGTGGCCTTTTTCAGTCGAACATTAAATGAAACCCAGAGAAAATATTCGGCCACAGAAAGGGAAACTCTCGCAGTGTTATCAGCAGTACATAAATTTCGTGTTTTCTTTGGAAGTTCTCCAGTAACTGTATATACCGACCACGCGGCGGTCACTAGACTCTACTCTGGGAAAAATTTATCACCCAGATTAATAAGGTGGGCACTTAAATTGCAAGAGTATAATCTAGTAATTAAACACACGCCGGGAAAAGAAAATGTTGTGGCAGATGCCTTAAGCAGAATTATTTTGGATGAAAATGGAAATACAGTTAAAATGGCATGCTGACATCCAAAGTATTAGATTCTCGTGAAACAGTAATAGTTGAACTCGGAGAAGATCCGGTTTTCAAAAATATATGCAATTATTTGGCCGACCCTGAGAATTTCAGTCATCCGGATATTGTGCCGATAAGAAATAGGGCCGCAAATTACGAAATAATTCACGGACTGTTATTTTAAACGAAAACGACTAATGAAAACCATGAGTTCAGACCGGTTATCCCAGCTAGCATTAGATTGAATGTATTAGAGGAGTTGCACGATTGTGCCATTTCGGGCCATTTGGGCATAAGAAAAATTGTCCAAAGAGTTCGCGAGGCAGTATGCTTTCCAGAACTGCAAAAGTTTACTAGGGCGTATGTCCAGTCGTGCCCAAAATGTCAGTTAAATAATTATGTTAATTACCGCCCGGCCGGGTTCCTAAATAGTATTAAATCAGAATTCCCAAATCAAATAATAGGCATTGATTTATTGGGACCTTATCCTAGAAGCAAAGTTAACAAAAGCCGATATCTTTTAGTTATAGTGGACCATTTTAGCAAATGGTTAGAGTTGATTCCGTTAAAACGCGCGTTTGCAGAAACTGTAGTAGATTCAATTCTAAATAAGTATATTTTAAAATGCGGGGCGCCCCTAAAAGTTATTTCCGATAATGGTTCCCAATTTGTTAGTAATATTTTTGAGGAAATGTGTGCAAGACTGGGCATACGTCACCTAAAGATGGTCCCGTATCGTCCGCAGTCAAACACAGCGGAAAGGGTTTATAGAAATGTAGTGAAAATCATCCGAAGTTACGTTAAGATTTACCACTCTACCTGGGATAGCCATATAAATGAAATTGCATTTGCCCTGAAGACCACCAAACACGACACAACACAAAAAACACCCGCTGAACTATTTCTTGGAAGAAAGATTTTAACACCCTTAGATAAACTTTTCTTTGTCCAGGAATGGACAAAAGAATTTAAAATGAGTGACATCAAGAATTTGATACGGGAAGCATCGGGAAATATAGAAATGGCCCAGAGAAACAGAAATTGTACTATGACCAAAAGAGAAGAGAGGTCAAGTACAATGTTGGGAATGAAGTCTTGAAAATAAAACATGCTTTGTCAAATGCCCCAGAAGAAAAAGTGGGGAAATTTTTTCCGCGTTTTGAAGGCCCTTTGATTGTCGAGAAAATAACACAAGCGGTGGTAGTATTAAGAAGAAAAGACGGAGAGAAAATTACTGCGAATGTGGACCAAATTAAACCGTATTATAACCGTAATAAAATGGAAATGTTTAAAGATTTTTCCAGGATCCGATACAACACATTCCCACGGAAGATGTACCTCAGCGAAAACAGCAGGAACCAGCAACAATGACATCGAAAGGACAGAAAAAGAAAGCCCCCCTCCACAAAGTACAAGAAATAAGAAGCAAAATGTGGATTTAAAAAAAAGAAAACGGACAATACAGGTGCAAGTAATAAAAGACCAAAGCAGAATGGGCAAGGACAGCCCAAAGTAGCCAAGAGGATTGCGGAAACATCGGAAAGGAGCCTGAGAAGCAAGCAGCCTCGGTAGCAGGCTGAGGATCAACGTCCCGAATGCAGCAGGAACCAGGAACAGCGACGAACGAGGGCCCACGAGCGAAGGGCTCAGTCCAGCAAACGCCCAGCAGATCACCTTCCTCCCCAGGGCAAGTACCCCAGGATGGAACAAGGGATATCCAAAAGGAAAAGGAATGAGCAACAAGCGGAAAATTGTCAACAACCAAAGTCAAGGAGACTGGCCCAAACTTCAACCTACCCAACTTTCAAGGATTGGGCCAAGAAAAGGATGGCTGACCACAACAAGAAAAGTAGTATTTCTTATTCCGACGTTTAGTTAATTTTCGAGTGTAATGCAAATTGCAGGGTCTATTTTATCTTAAGCGAGGTTGAGTTTACGCCAAGTGGGCGATAAATAATTACTTATCTTGAAAAAAATGTTTTTGAGAACACAGAAAAAACCCGCAATTGCGGTTCGCTTTTCATCCAACACCGGTGAGAGAGTATTGGGAGAAGAAATTAATTTTGCTTGAATGATAATGTGTGTGTGCGAATTTACACGGGTAAGAAAATAAAGCCTGTTACCTAGAACTTACTGTTATTATGCTGTACTAAAATTTCTTTCCTTCCAGATTTTCCTGGGAGGAGTAAGATGTAGATTAATTAAAAAATATACACAAAACAGATGAAGAGTTATGTACAAAGCAAGTTTTCGTCTGTAAATTTCGTCAACAACTATTGTTTTGTAAGGGTTGGCCTAAGTTTAGAAGAGTTAAATTTTGACTATTTGTTTAGAATTGCAAGTTTCAACATGGTCCGTTTGGACCACAGTAGTTCTACTTTTGCCAATTCTGGCGGGAAGTATGTAAAGTTTTAGTTAAACTAACAAAGTTTTATTTTAATTTATTCTTTTCTATTTATTCTCATTTTCAACTTCCCGTTAGAAGAAGCGCGCGTTTTGAGCTTTATGCTAATTTAAAGTGGAGCCAAGTTATATTTAAGCAAGAAGTAGAAACCTCTCGGTGTGAGAGAGCTTTTAGTCTCAGACCACGATCACTCTATTCGACGTTCTCCTGATTAGCTAGCATTTAAATTCTAAGCCATAGTGCTTTTACGTGATTGCTTATTGAAGTAATTCCAAGTGCGTCAGTATCAGTAAATCTTGCTACGCACCATTGAGTTTAGAGGCCAACCTCGCGTTATAGCTCTGCGAGCAACAACTATTTAATTTCTATTTAGCTTTAGTTTAAATTTATATGATTTTTCATTTTAGACCCAAGTGTGGTCTTTACTTTCTGTATCCCTCCCGACTTGGGAAGTGGTTGTAAATAATCGTGATTTAATAAAAGAGGATTTTAAATCCCTTTCAAGTGCAGTTCTCCTACCACTCAATCACAGTATTCTACCACAGAACATAGCTGCATTCAGCTCCCTGTTCCAGATCAGGATTTAAGGAGTTCAAGAAGATGTTTTCAAAGAATATGCACCGAACACTCAGTCCTGACAGATTATTTCTCAGATACGGTACTGATTATTCAGGACCATTTCTGATCAACCCTAGACGAGGTACAGGAATTAAACCACAGAAAATATACGTGTGTGTGTTTGTGTGCTTCGCAGCAAAAGCCGTCCATTTAGAAATTGTTAGTGCTCTTACTGCTAAGGCGTGTATTGCAGTTCTAAAACGATTGATCCGTGGAGAGGAAAGCCAGCTGAAATGTTCAGTGATTGTAGCATGGGTAAAAGTTTAGAATTGGTGCCCCTTGTTTCTTTGACCATTCTTTTTTCACTCCAACATCGGCGCCGGATGGCACAATTTCAAGATGGCTGCTACACAAAACCAAAATAAGAAGTTAAAGAATTGCTCAAACTCGGTAACCACGTGCACATCAATCTATTTTCACTCACAAAAAACATTCCAGAATTGCACAATCTAGGCATTGCGCACTGCCTTGACTTTGACCATAAATACATCCATTTATTTTCACTTAAAAAAATTAGGAAGCTAAAAGAAAGTTAAAATTAACATGATAACCAGAAGTGGGGTTCCATCTCCAAAACAATATTTCTCGCTAATCGAAGAGGCACCCAATTTTACACTAAAGCCGTTGATTGAAACTTATCTGTGCAAAGAACTATTTCAAAGCGTGTACGGTAAGCGCACTTGGTACTTACTTCACCAATGAAGGAGTTAAATGGAGAATCAATGTTCCATCAGCCCTTCATTTTGGATGCCTTTGGGAGGCTGCCGCTAAATTCATTAAGTTTCACATGAAAAGTGGTATAGAATCACAGCTCCTCTCATTAGAAGAATTGCAAAGTGTCTTGTGGAGATTGAAGCAATACTTAACCCCCGTCGTTTAGTGGCTGCTTCTGAGGACCTTAATGACTTTTCTGTCATTACACCGGGTCAAATAACCCGGTGTAATGACGGTTTCTCGGAACCATTATAGGTTCCGAGTTAAAGAGTGTTTCTGAACCTGATTTTACAAATGAGAAAATTTCCATCGTGAACGGTGGAAATTAATCACACAGATTTCTCCAATCGTTTTATAAACCGTGGTCAAAAGATTACTGGACTCAGCTGCAAGTGCAAACTCACTATTGCCGATTTACGTGTGAATGACTTAATGCTAATCAAAGATGAAAACTTGCTACCACTGGAAAATCGCAAGAGTAATTCACACGTCTAAAAGAATTGACAATAGAGTAAGAACAGTGAACCTAACATTTGTCTCAGGTGAAATGAAGAGATCAGTCCATAAAGTGTCCAACCTGTCAATGACTGATTGATTTGCTTTTTTTCTGCCAATTATTTTACGTTTTACATTTACAGTTTGTTTAATTTCTATTTAAGGTCATGGGGGCCCAGTGCTTTATGACATCCACTGCCGCCGAGAGAGGGTGCTGTATCATCCTTCTTGTTTTCTGTATTACATGTGTGTAGTGAGTAAAAATAAACGAGTTGTCCGAAATGGCGCTGTTAAATTTTACTAAGTGTGGAGTTTGATTCCGCCTCCCCCTTTACAAAAAGGTGAGCATAATTATTTACTTAAATCTTATATGTGTTACCGACAAAGTATGAAACGCCGGCATTCTATAGAATGTCTAGGCATTGTTCTCAAATGACTTGAACCCTACATGTCTAGACTCTGTCCCGAGCAGTTCGGGCTTAGAAAACGTTTCTCGACAACGAAACAATTAGTTCCTCTCTTACAATATACCGGAGCAGCCTTGCACAAAAATCAAAGTGTTGCCGTACTCACGCTAGACGTGGCGAAAGCGTTCGACCGCGTCTGGCATGAGAAGCTTATTACTATTGACTTGGAGAGAGATCTAATTTTGTTAATCTACTTCTTTATTAAGGGTAGAAAATTTTACTTTAATATAGGTAATGACAAGTCTGCATGTCTATGACTGAATGCTGCAGTGTCCCAAGGGTCAATCTTAGGACCAGTACTGTATCTTTTCTACGTTGTTGATTTCCCAAGATATGATATAGACAACAATTCTTTTCTCGGTTGCTACGCAAATGACACTGCGCTAGCCTTTACATCTCTTAGAGCAGAACGTGCTATCTCCAAAGTACAGAGCATCATTCCTGCGATGGAGCATTGGTGTACAAAATGGCGGACAGCAATTAATGCTCGAAAGACTCAACTAATTATCATTAATGGAAAGACTACTAGAACTCCAATGAATATTACTGTAAAACGTGTTACTTGTGTAAGAACTTGTGTTAATTTAATAGGGGTCGATTTTTTAGACCTCGTCGACCCCCAAAATCAGTTTTCGTTTATGTCCACCCGTAGGAAGCATACTTATATGACTGACTAGCGATATTAATTCGAGCGATATCCCTGCCATACTTATATAACGACTAACAATATTACTTATATGATACATACTTATATGACTGACTAACGATATTAGTTCGCGCGATATCCCTGCCATACTTATGTGACTGACTAACGATTAAATTCCCTATATGACTGACTAACGATATTACTTATATGATACATACTTACATGTCTGACTAACGATTATATTCCCTATGTGACTGACTAGCGATATTTCTTATATGATACATACTTATACCACAGACTAGCGATATTATTTCGCGCGATATCCCTGCCATACTTATGTGACTGACTAACGATTATATTCCTAACATAACTGACTAATGATATTACTTATATGACTGACTAATGATATTACTTATATAACTGACTAACGATATTATTTCGCGCGATATCCCTGCCTTACTTATATGACTGATTAACGATTATATTCATTCTATGACTGAGTAACGATATTAGTTTGCACGATATCCCTCCCATACTTATATGACTAATAAAATATTAGTACAAACACATTAATAAATTAAATTTAAATAAATAATGGGCTATAATGCAAGAGGCAAAAATAATTTAATATAAGAAATTTAGATTGAAAAATTTGCACACACAAATGAGTTATCAGATTTTATAAGGTTTTATTTCATAAATAACTTTGATTTTGAAATATGGGATTTGAACCTATAAACATGTGTGGATACTGAAAACGTGATGCATATATAGGACCATTATAATTTTCAATAAGTTTTCTTACTGAATAATAAATTTTGACAGTTCCATGCAATTAGACTAGGGTCTAAATTTGCATAAAAATTCCTCTGTTGAATGAAACAATTTAAGTCTTTCTGCAGCCTTTTTGGCAATACATTAAAGGTTTTTAACTAATTACACGTTCTCACTTGCTATTAGAACCATCATTAAAGCCCTATTTTATCCTATCTTTTTCTGAACATTATCATGTACATATATTAGCCTCGTCTTTTTAACTGATAATTATTACTTGCAAATTATTCTCTTGCTGGTGAATGTGTATAGTGACATCATATGTGTTGTACTTCATTAGCCAATTATTTTACTTTTTATAGATTATACTACTTCATTTTAAAGGTAGAATACTACCTATTTGATTTCATTACATTATATTTTGGAATCTAGCAGCATTATCTATATTAATTGCACCGTATTATATTTTATGATCTAGCATATTTACTGTCACATATTTCATTATTGCTATATTGTATATATTATTACTTCACTGTATTTATATTATTGTTGTATCATAATTATATTACTGACCAGCCGAGCTGTGCGCTTGGTGTAAATAATGTGTAATCATTATGATTTAAATTAGTTATGCATGGTTAAAACAATATGTAGTAATTAAATATCATATATTTGTAAAATCATTCTATGAAAAACATTCGCTGAACATAAAGTGTTAATCAGTTTTATGTCAATAGTTTATGTTATAAATTAGTACTTAGAAAATTTGACTCTTACTTATTGCTTTAAAAGAAATTTGGATTTTTTTAATATCAACGTTTCCATTAACACACATTATTTTTAAATTCTTAAATTAAAAATATGAAATAGAACTCAGACAATACATTCTAGAAATTAAATAATTTTTAATTAAGTAATAAAACTATTTCAAATCAGTATAATTTGCAACAAATGACAGGCATCTAGAGTTTGAACAAAACCAATATTTGAATGGTGGATAAATTAAAGTATTTTGACAAGTTCACACAGAAAGGCAGAAATCAGACTGAATACAATTATATTCTAAATCTTCTAAACAGTCACAGCATTTCCACCCCATGCAAATGATTGCATTTTTTAATTTCTCAATTATCAAGAAAGCATCTGGTTGAAGAAACTTTCGAATAGATTCAATGTTTAATATTTTATCTCTTATACATTGCATAGGTACAATTCGTGGAATTATACGTACTTCACCCTCTTCAATTAATTTGTCAGAAGCTGCTCATTTGGCAACTCTTGAATCCACAAAATAATTTAGTTGAATCTCAAGTTTTTCCTTATCCGTCTTGTTTTCAAATTTTTCATCTCGCACACGCAAAATTTAAGGTTTCTTTTTTATCTGCCCTCGGTTCAAACCAATAACAGTTTCTGTAACAATAACTCGTAAATATCAGTAATAATGACTAAAATTTAATTAAGAAGGAAATCGCGTATAAGGAAGAAAAGCAGAAACTTGTAAGATGATTGTTCGTAAGGTCATTGAATCAAAAAAGCTGTGCGCATGCACTTGCCTTACGGCAAATCGGCGTAAAATGCTTGCACCTGGACTGACTGTGTGCATGCGCTAACGTAGGCGGTGAAAATTCGCACCTTCAGTGCGATTAGCCACAGTGCTTAAAGACATGAATATTGAGTACCATTCCTTCACCCTCTCTGAGGATGAGGATATCAAAGTGGTAATTAGTGGCCAGTAGTATTACATTGATTGCATCTGTATAGAAAGTTGGTGGCGATGGTGGCTATGGTGGCTATGATGGCGATGGTGGCTATGGTGGCGATGGTGGCTATGATGGCGATGGTGGCTATGGTGGCGATGGTGGCTATGGTGTGTAAGGAAACTTGGATTTCGGATGATATGTGGATGGTTATAGTGTTTAATGGTGATAGGTTTGGGTTAGGATTTTGTTGTGAGTGCTATCGAGTTGTTAGACGAGTATGTGTCGGAGATGGGGGAAGAAATATATTTTTTGAAGTATGAAAAACGGTTGCACTGTTAGAAGTACATATGAGTTTTGGAAGGAAAATAAAAAATCAGGATACTTACAAAATTCTTGAAAAATGAGTCTTTTTTGTTTTTTTTAATATGCTTACAAGGCTGTTTTCGAATATCAAGCTTTTTTGCGGGCATTTTTTTCGATATGGTGATATCTTCTTCTTGGATGGAGTGTCGATGTGTGCATTGCTTACCATGCCAGTACGCACATAAACTATTTCAAATATCAAATTTATGTGTGTACTGGCACGAAAAGAAATACATATTAACTGCGAATATTCTTCTTTTCTAAATATCTTGAAATTTTTCGATATGGTGATATCTTCTTCTTGGATGGAGTGTTGATGTGTGCATTGCTTACCATGCCAGTACGCACATAAACTATTTCAAATATCAAATTTATGTGTGTACTGGCATGAAAGGAAATGCATATTAAGTGCAGATATTCGGTGGGAGATATCGCTTTTTCTTTCTTTTGCATATTTTTTTTTCCTTTTCGTCTTCTTGAAATCTTCCATGTTCGCTCTGCAAAAGAAACATTTATTTTGATGTTTTGGAAATGGGAAAAGAAACAAATTTGAGTGGTGTATATTGACACAGAAATACATTTTTTTTGTTCTTGTACATAGCATAGAAACAGACACATCTTAAAAAATGAGCAAATGTTTGAGATTTTCGGATCATGTTGATGTGATCTATATCCCCGAAAAAGAAGAACGAAGAGGTTTTTGGAAAATAGACGCTGAGCGTTTCCGTCAAAGAATTGCGGAATTTGAAATACTTTTCAATAGACATGTTTTGACATCTAGAAAGAAAAGAAGTGAAGAAGTGCTCGAAAAAAAGGCTATATTAATAACGCGTAAAGATTAGATAAGATGATTTGACGAGTGCTTTTTAATCAACGAAGATGTCGAAAACAGAAATGAATTGGGAATCTTTTGGGAAGGGAAATGAACTAAGTGAACAGATTATTAGAGATTTACAGAATATGGTGAATTGGTCGACTATTTCAAAATATCAAAAATTAAGTGAAAGTTTTATTCTTGAATTTCAACACCTTGTGGATTGGAATAACATTTCAGGATATCAAACTTTATCTGAATCATTTATTGAAGCCCACCAAGATGTGGTGAATTGGAAGTTTATATCTAGGTGTCAGACTTTATCAGAAGATTTTATGATTCAGTTTGCCCACAAAATTGATTGGAAAGAAATTTCTCAGTATCAGAATTTGAGTGGAAAATTCATCAGAGATAATGCAGCAGTTTTGGATATGTCGCGCATTGCAAAATATCAAAAGCTGGATGAAGCTACAATTGAGGAGTTAGAAGACGTTATTGATTGGAATCAAGTGCTAATTCATCAAGAAATATCAGAAGAGTTTATTTCCAGGAATATGCATAAAATATCTGAAAAGGAGTTAGAAGACGTTATTGATTGGAATCAAGTGCTAATTCATCAAGAAATATCAGAAGAGTTTATTTCCAGGAATATGCATAAAATATCTGAATGCGATGTAATACTAAACAAACATTTTTCTGAAAATATAATAAATACGTTATACAAGCGATTGGTTTTAAAATATTTAGCCCATATTTGCAAGAAATTGTGAAAAAAAAAGGAAATAAGATCTTGTGTTTTTGAATATAATTTTCATGACATGTTTGTAGAGAGTTCATTTGAGTTGTCACTGTCTTGCTAGAAAGACTACAAAATGAAGTGG
>KL818642.1:0-42510 GCA_000611955.2 Stegodyphus mimosarum
AGCGGGTTTGTTCAGTCACTCCATTTGTTTAATCCGGGAGGCTTTAAAGAAACATGGAGATTTTATCGGTGTTATTGGAAAATGTTTATGCGATTTTTAGTAGTGGAACTGATTGACTGGTGTTTGAATTTTTTTTCTCTAGTGCTTATGAGTTTTGATTTAATGACTATGAACTTGTTATTCTTGAGTAATTTTAGAAATGAGTGAAATTTTAGGTTTTAGTTAAGATAATTTCAGTTCTACCGAGTACCCGAGAAGATTTATTCCTTTTGTGTTTTTATGTTAAGTCTTATTAAGATGATTTGCTTTGCTTTGTGTCAGTTAATTGATTTTAAGGAAAAGTTATATTTAATATTATTTTGAGTTAGATCAATCAGTTAGTTCCTTTCTTTGCTTTCTAACTAATTAATTTTAGCAAGTTATATTTAGTTTAGTTTGTCCGGCATTAGTCAGAGTAGAGTGAGGTCAGTTTTAAAAAGATAAAAAGTTAAAAGTTAAACCAGTAAAATTTAAGCCATTTAACACTGTGATCATTTCCTTTCTGCACACGAAGTTACGGGGTCTCTTTGTCGTGATGTCTCTTTTCAGTGAGCAGGTCATTTTAACTCTCGGTGGTGTCTGTTCACTATTATTCGTTTGGACTCAACAATTCCATATTCGCCTGATAGTCTTGGGATCCCTATCAACATGCGCAATAATATCGCGAAAGGGTCAGCTATAGTCCTGATATGCCGCGGTCAAATTCCGGCAAGTGGTAAAAGAATTTTCTCCTTCTTACACAAAAAACGCAACTTTTACACAAAACAACAAGCCCTCAAGTATAATTTCCAAATGAGAAACCCGCTGCAAAATCTTTCCATTTATACGCATTGTAGGTAGCGCTACACATACCTGCACTGTGCGCAGGCCCTGGAATGCTAATCATTCGCAGATACCAGCATGTGGTACCTTTCATGCATATTTGGCATATATTGCATGCCGTTTTCATTTAAAAAGCTAGAAGTGTAATAAAAGTCCGATCCGATACGCTCGCGTCTTAGGAAATGAGATGTTATTAAATCTACCGTAGGCCAATTACACGAACAAAATTATTTGCAAATATTCTTAAGCATATTGTAAGAATTAAATGTTTTAAGAAAGCTTTACTGTAATTCTACAAATATATCTAATGATTGAAATCACTCCAGAAAATAAATTACAAAATATTAGTAATTTAGTAATCTTACTAGTTTATGATTTTCGACTTTATTGCATTGCTATTCCATTAATCCTTTCCGAAAGCAGTCCATCTGTTCTATAGTCCTTTTTCTAAAACATATTTACAATGTTAATTTACATTACTACATTATTCTAAACACATTTATTATTATTATTTTTCTAAAACATATTTACAAAAAATGACGAGATTCCTTTAATTTTCTAACTCTGCAGTGGTCAGAAAGTTATAAAATTTAGTAATTTTATTGGTATCATAAAGTAAAATCATCAAATTTCAGAGAGACTGGCAGTGAATTATCGCTAAGACTGAAAACACCTGAAACTTGAATAATACCCGGTCTAGCTATAATTAATATCTTTAACTAACTGCCAAGTATGGCATGACTTGACATATTTAGCAACAAAATTTTGTAGCTGTGGAAAATAAACAGGTTTGGGAACTCAATGTAAGGTTTTCTTATGAGAAGATGGCCTGAAATTGGCGAATCACACAATTCCTGCAAAATACTAAGTCTTGAACTGGCTGGAATAACCGGCCTTAATTCGTCATTTTCATTTGTTGCTTGTGTATAAAACAAGAGTTTATCAAAGATCTCATAATTTGCGATTGTAGTTCTGATAGCTGCTATGTCCCGGTGTTACACATCAGGATCTTTCAAATAAGCACAAATATCTTTAAATTCCGGGTCTATTTGTAATTATAAAATAATAATCTCGTGAGAATCTATAATTTTTGCAGTTAACATTACACACATTCACTTCGTCTAGTTTCATTCTCGAGCAGGCGTCAGCCACGAAGCTCTTTTTTTTAGAGTATGCTTAATAATTAAACTATATTCTTGCAGTTTAAAGGCTCATCTTAATAAGTCCTGGAGATAAATTTTTCCCGGAATGCAAACAAATTTGTCAGCATGATCTGGATAAATTGCAATCGGTGCCCTTAGTTGGCATATCTGTAGTGAGCTGTAGGAAGACACAGCGACTGGACGTCTGCTGGTTTATTTAATGTAGGTAACTAGAGTAAATGCTGCAACAACTTCGCTTTTCTTAATGACTTTTGCTTAATCACTTACGTTGGCAAATGTCACAAGAATGACGGTCCTGGATAGTCAAGAATCTTCAGGCTATTACTACTCTTTTAGGGCTGTTACAGTTTTTAGGTTATTCCACTTCTGCATCGGAAATTTCTGATTTTAGCTATGAATCCAGATCGAAAAATTCAATTTTTTTTTCTGATACTTAGATGCCATCTTTAGCTATTATTTGGCGGATATATTTAGCTCTTTTTATCTTTGATTCCGAATAGAAGTATACCGTAAGATGTAGAACGCAGGTCATTATTTTTAAAGTCCAAGAGAAAAATGGTATTTTCTTTGTGAGTTTCCACAAAGAATGAGTCTAATCTGAGTATACAAGATTCTGTAATACTCGCCATATAAGCCGTGTGATGGTAGGTGGCACTTCCAAACATGATATTAGCATCAAATTTTGCATCCATGTCGATTTTATCACCGTATACAGTCCGGAGGGCAATGCAAGGTGGCGTTCAGATGAGTTTACCTTCCCGTTGAGCTTGAACTTTTCGGATGATAGTAACATCGTCTGCTGTATCGATAATATTGTAGGGAACTCCATTAAATGTCCCATATTATGAGAAGTCCATTACTGCTCCCAATCATTGCAGAAATCTGCAGCGCTTTGAAATGGTACTTCTCACTATCTGGAAAAAACCGCTGCCCGAGATGCCCACTAATTTGTTCCTCGTCTTCTAGCTGTAAAACGGGATTATCTTTCGTAGCTCGGGGCTTTCTCAGTTCCTTCGCACGTGGCCTTCATTATGGCAACTCCAGGATTTTAATGTTGGTTTTTTGCTACTAATATTCGGCCTCAAGCCTTTGAATTGCCTATTTAAATCGCCTAGACGAGCAGTCAATTGATGCATTTGCTCCTGGATATGAGCAGCTCTGACTGGTTGGAGTCCCTATGGTTTGGTTGATGAGCTGCCTCCAATTTCATGGGGCATACTAAAGCACTCTTTCTACCCTTGAGATTTAGCCATTTGCAGGGCATTCTGTGTCTCATAATTCCAGACGCCTTCCGTTAAATACTGCAGGGGCAGTGTTTCCCTTGTTTTTGTTGGGCGATTCAGAAAGGGAAGATGAGGCAGTCTTTCAACATCTGTGGCAAGTTCTTGGAGTGTTTCCTCGGGCTTCTGTTGTCGAGAGTTTAACTAAAGCTTGCTACAGTCATTTAAACACTTTTCCCCAAACCGCAGCTCCAACGCAGCAGACGGATATTCGAAGCTAGCCTCTAGTTTTTGGGCAGATTCTCAAGCATCTGTGCTCCGATGTTTCTCGGCTCAGATTCTAAAGTTTTCGGATAGATTCCGCTGCATCTGCTGTCAAAGAAGCGGCGAGATGGCAGCCTTTAAGTTCGAAACAAATTCATTTCCACCCGCTGTTACAGAGAACATAGTCTTCTACACTTGTCTTTCTGTCATAAGTTGATACCTTTAGAGAGGAGCAGTAAGACACAGATGTGAAATTTAAAGGCCTTAGAATTGCGTCCACCTGTCACTGTGGATTTCTTCAAGCTGTCAGCTTCCTTGGCGACAACAAAATCTATGTCGTCGAATTGTTGTCCAATAGTGGAAACTCATTCTGTAATTTCTCCAACTTTATTTTCAACCGTGTCTATTCTGTCGTCTATGACCTCAAACCTGTTTGCGATTGCGACAGTAATTTATCTTTTCATTTCCTCTTTCTTTAATCTTTTCTTGGCTCTCTTTCGTCTCTTCATTAAGAGACTTGATGGTTCTTTCCATCTTTTACTAGCCCACTTTCATCTCTTCTTTAACTGCAGCAAAGCCTGCCGTCTGTTGTAATAGTTGCTGTCCAACACTGTTGTCTCCGGCATTCAGTTCCTTTTCTCGCACGAAAAATTAATATTTGCATATGAGTTCGTAATGGATTGACACACCCAACGATAGCTTAATGAAATTTATTGATCCAAAAATATCCTGCAGTTCTGGAACTTTTCATACAAAAGTGCTCATATAGCTCTTAGTATGACAGTAATTACCACATTTGTACTAGACTAAAACACTTATACCGTTGAACACAAGGCAAAACGAAACGCATCAAATGCATAAGTTCGCACATTGATCTCTCATTAATCTCAATACCCTGAGCTAAACTCTGAACTAAGTGCAAACTAATGCTGTCTCTGCTCTTATACAGTTTTCCTCCGTAAGCCAAAAATTTTCTAATACCTTTTCGAAATTCCTGGAAAGCATGCACAATTATATTTAAATAAGACCGTTATAGTTACAGTTACATAGGGTTACAATCAAGATGTCTACAAATGATCGCGAAATTGACAATTTCTCGCAAAATTTCGCGACAAAAATTAGCCGCCCAACCATCGCCAGCTTGGCGTTATCTCACCAAATAGCCATCTACCTCAGTGTTGAACGGACTTACCTTTGTAACCCTTACATTTTTTCCGGGATGATTAGTTTTCTTTCATTATTGCTACTTAGTTTTCTTTCATGGTATATTATGCAATAGATACTACAATTTACATGTAATTTCGCTAAAATTATTTACACATATATAAAATTCAAAATAGAATTTAATGTATATGTAACTTGCGCTAAATAATATCTCTTGAACCTTCTTTCTCATTGTTCTACATTCCTCTTGCCTCACAAGATCATTTCTGTATTAATTTATTTTTGTCACTATTGAATAATTTTGCTCTCTAAAATTATTGCTAGTAAAGTTTAAATTAAATATTGTAAAATGTTATCAAAACTTCATCATAAGCCCATCGATATTTTTGTTGTTTTCAATTGGCTTCTGCTGTGTAACATTTATCTTTGACAGCTCTTCAACTCAGAAACTGCCGAGAACTTAACAATTATTTCCGAATGATATGCTGCCGATGTAGTGCTCTCAGATGAAATCCTTAAGGATTCAGCAATGTATATGCTAGATAATAAGGTACCTAAAAGAACGGTATGCATATTATACTCTGTAGAGAAGAACAGGAATAAAAATCCTAATTGTATGTACAGAACAGGCTTAGATAAATTATGATTTTTGGGGAAATTAACAACAGGAGAGTGTGCACATGGAAATACAATAATTCTTTACATTTCGATCACCTATAAAGGGAAACAGCGGAAAGACACAAGTCGTCCAAATCCTGGCAGTGAAGTGAAAGTGCCAATGCAATTTAATTTACTAGCATTCAGGCTATCACGACCATCAGGACTTTCAAAGTGAAAAATGTTAATAATCAACTGTGACCTAACCAAGATTCCAATCACGTATTTCTTAATTGCTAGGTGGAGATGCTAACTAATTACACCCCATTAGCAAGCATGGGAAATGTGCAGTAATTCTTTAAACGCTATATATTAAAGTCATTTAGAAAGGTTCTAGTCAAGAAACCTTATGTATATCAAAAATGAAAGTATTTTTACATATTACTGGGTCAGTGTATAAGTCCGTGCCGTTCTTCATTGGGTTAGCAACACTGCATAATGAAGCCTTTGTTTTTCGTTATTTGATTGTTTCTCTTCAGTTTGTATTCGATTGTTACGAGCTATAATGTTGTAAATAGCTCGTTTTGACCATTTTCAAGGCTAGCAAAATCGGTGAGTAAGTTCTCTTATACAAAGCATTTTGGGTAAGATCAGTGCAGACTTCATGTGCTTGAGTAATTAAAGTTCGGCAGAGTGTGTCTTTCCAAAATGAAGCAGGCGTAATATACAGCGTGGTTTCATTTATCTGGCTCTCCAATTGAAAACATAATTAAAATTATCAATCAAGTTCAGACGAGATAAAATTTTAATATATAATACAATATTAGAGTTGAACTAAGATATGCTTTGATATCGAGTCATAACTCAGTTTATACATCTGATCTGAGTCTAGTCTGATATAACGATATCTTTGATGTAGCGACTGTTATCACTGAACCCGCCAGAAATTTCTGAAACCCACGTAAATTTATTCTGTATGAAACGTATTTCAAAAATAACATTTTGCTGTGCATTAGCTAAAATATAAAATAGGTCAATTACTGATAATAAGCTGGAATAAATACAGAACAGTTAGCAAGTGTAAACAAAGATATTCGCATTTTTTAATGTATATCTTATTTAAAATAAATTATTATATTTAACGGTAACTGTCATCAGGCCCCTTTGATAATCATTACCGAGTTATTTAACTGTATTTAAAAAAATAACTTGTTACGTATACATTTTATTCACGCGTGAATCTTTTGTTTTAATTACGTAAAGTATTTTTTTTGTCTATGATTATGACACATTCCTCTCTTCGATGAAAGTTCATTGCCAAAATAGGTAGAATCTATGCAATTTTTCCATTCGTCTTAATTTGTAATGAAATGGTGTTACCTACCTGCTTATGTAATTTAAAAAAAAGTATAGTGAAATAAAGCTCAAGGAAATCCCCACCGCATTTTCTTCTGTATCTTCATAAAAACAATGGAAATTCAATAACATATGGCTATCAGTGACACAAGAAAATACAATAATAAGTAGTAAAAGCTAAACTTAAAAATCAAGTACAGAAGCTTTTTAGGAATTATGTGGATACTGATTAAACATTTAATTCCTATTATTCATTGCAGAAGGTTCAAAGAATTGTGTGCTTCAAGCTATAAAGATTATAGAATCAAAAAAATCGTGAAAGACTGTCAGAAAATGCTTTTATCATACGACAGTAAAACCTGGCACTGCAAAGATCATGCCAATAAAATGTTGTAGTCTGACTTTATAATTTCGTTGTTTTGCTGAGATGCTGTTGAGTCTCCCTATTTTTCAGTTACGCCTGAGTTATCAATTTTTAAAGGATACTTTAATAGCGTTAAAACATACAAATTAGGAAGATTATTACACAGAAGTTATTAGATGTCTTAAAAGATTTTGAGAAAAGAAAGTTTAAAGGAAAGTTTATATGGCTTTATGGGAGATGGAATAATTGAACAATTATATCATTCCTTAGTGACATTTACTAGCTGAATCTTTACTCATTTACTGATTGAAATCACAAATTTGGTAAACATTTTAAAGTCAAATCAAATCTAAGCAGTTCTAAAGGATTGTGAGTTTACGCACGTGTTTCGCTTCAGATGATTCCAAAAGACTATATGATGAAATAACTGCTGAATGACTGTCGATATATATTTAAAATCAGTGTGCAAGCAAGTTTTGCATTTTGCTTCTGAGTAAATGGTTTAGCATCGCGAGGTATTCCGTTGATTTCAACCGATCTGCTATCATTCCCGGGTTTCTTACGTAGATATATAAGTAACAGTTTAATATGCAATGCTGTTTTTTATTTAATGTTATTTATTTAAATCAAATATACTAAGCAATGTATAGCTATTGAAAATGTATGTATTCCGACAATAATTTCTGTGTCTGTTCTACTTGAAGAAAAAAAAAAAAAAAAAAAAAAAAAAGGAATTCTCATTATGCCGCGTGAAAGGGGCTTTTCCAACGTCGGAGATATCCATTTATCAAAACATTAGGTCGATAATTTTGGCCTAATATATTTAAAAGTAGGAACAATTATTTTGCTTATTCATTTATTACCGTTTGTTATCCTAATTATTACCTAACATCAGAAAGCTCGACAGAAATTTAAATTAGAATTTAGAAGTAGCCAAGGATAGCAACTAGGCTTACCTTTACTTTTTTTGGTTACTTCTCAGATAAATTCTCATAATTTTGGGCAATTTTCGCTTTCAGCAAAGCTTAAAGTAAATCTGAAAGGAATAAAAAGGTTTCCTCCCATGTGTCTTTGCTTTATGGAACTTCCCAGGAACAGGAAATTTATTCTAATCATCGCAGCATTTCATCCCAGAAGGTTTTCTCAGTGAGACAAGGAATTTGCTTCTCTTTTCCACACCAAGTTTGTGCTGATATTCCCCAGAGTTCCATTTTTGGCCATTCGTCTATTTGATTTAAGCAAATGACTTCCCAAAATTTATAGACCACCCCAGAACATCGATTGCGTGTTATGCCGATGATAATGTCATGATTACCCGCTCAGAAGGCCGAATAACTCTCTTGAATGGATCCAGGATAAGATTCCGGAGATTAGAAAATGGTACCAGAAATGAAAAATAAAAATCAACTCAGAAAAATCTCAAATCTTAATTATCAGGAAGTAAAGTTCAAGATAGACTAAGCTTTAAAATGACTGTCTTCGGAATGCAAGTTCTTCTTCTACATTCGTCTAAATACTTAGGTTTTTGGTTCAATAGATAATTCGTTTGGTCTTCTCACATTAACAGTGTAAGAGGAAAGTTAATACGGTATCATTCATAATCTTTTCCCATTACTCTCAAGTGACTGAAGACTCAGTTTTGCAGGTAAGTTACGTCTTTATAAAGCTTTCATCCAACCGATCCTTTCTACATATCACGAGTCTGGGCAAGTGCGAAGGCAAATGAACTCAAGAAATTGCAAATTCTGCAAAACAATTTTTTGTGGATTGTCACTGGTGCACTTTAGTTCATACAAAATGAAAATTTTCACTACGAATGACACGATAAAAGAATACCTAAGCATGCTTAATGTTATATTCTATAGAAAAGCTGCAGCCAATAGTACTGCAAACTTGCTGCATTTCCAAGTTATGAAATCTTACTGACAGATTTTTTTTGTCACTCATACTCACACTCACATCTTCTGCAGCAAGAATGATTTGTCACCTGCCATGGCGTTTCACCCGTCACCTACGGATAGCCGAACTACGTATAACGCTTCATGATATAAATTCTTAAACACTGTATTTTGGACTTATTTTTGGACATCGTCACTTAGAAGCTGACGCTACTCTCACAGTTGGGAAATCTCACCTTTGCCACCGCCCACCTGCATTTTTTCCTAATAGATGGCACAAGATGAGTGACGGCTGTAGCCGCTATATAGTTCGTCTGTCTTGTATAACGAATGTTCTCTTCTTTTCGCTATCCAGGCCTCGTACGAGGGATACATTTTACGTACCATTCCTTCTCAGGCTTTGTAAGGAACTCTGTAATTCTTTTGGGAAATCCTGCTTACACAGTAAAACCCCAGAATAACATTGCAGTATAATAGTATTTACTATGAATTCAGATGGCAGTTAGGACATGTTCATAAGAGAAAAGTTGCATTTTTAAGTCTTCTTTTCAGAAGTATAATCCGCAATGGAGTTCGAGTTTAAATGCATAGGACGAATTCTTTTTCCTTACTCGATTTGACCAAATGGGCTTTTGTTTCTGAACCTTACTCATTCTTAAAGTAGAAGGTAAAGTAAGGAGTTAAATCTATTCTACCCATGTGCCTTAATGCGTACTAGTCAAAGCATCTAACTAGTAGATGGGCATTTCCAGTTTGATTTCCGTCGAGGGCAAGAAGTGCTTAGAATACGCAAGCTTGTACTATTCTGAAAATAATCGTAGCTGTTGACTTAAGACAAGCTTATACGTGAAATTTACTGAGTATTAATTAGTGATATCCCAGCAGATAGCTCATTGACTAATCCTAATTATAGAAAACATAATAGATAAATACAGGTAAGTAGTAGTTTCACGCCAACAGAAAGCAATCATGACTACCAATGAGTCAATTTTCCCGACATTTTAATTTTCTTACATTGAGATTACTGGCATGATCTTGAGTCAAAGGTTATTTGTAGAAATGAGAGATATGAGGCGAGTCCTCTAAATGCATATGCCCAGTTTAAAAGTAAAATAAAACCAAAACTCTTAATTTCTAGAATCCCAATAGCCATGAAGCTAGACTGGTAGCGTGTTAATATTGAAGGAAGTAAAATACATTTCCCCATGTCAAGGGGTTTCTTTGAACATTATCTTTCGTTAGGAATAATGTTCATGAAATCTTTATTTACGAAAAGCATAAAAAACGGAAACTCTATTCTATTAATCGATGCTCTGGATTATATGTATGTGTAGTTCTTATGAAGCATAGAGACATTTTCACAAACCATAAAATTTTATCACATTTGCAACGGAGTATTTCACATATTACATCTCTGCTAATTAACATATCAAGAGAAATTTTAACAATAAATCCACAGCCAAAAATTATAAAGCTTTGAACTCCCAAAATAATTTAATTTATATCATCTAAAAATGCCTTTGGCTCAGAATTGTTAGAACAGCTGGAAAATTTTATTAAAATTGCTACTGATTAATTAAAATAATATCTTACAATATAAAAAAATAGCAATCACGCCATTGCGAATAAGGTGAGGAATTTAGGGAACTGCTCATTTAGGAAACAAAGGACTGGAGCGAGTGAATACGAAGCAGAGTAATACTCATTAATAAGTTCAGAAAACTTAGAAGAAAGAAAGAGAAACAAGTGTTTTGCTTTTCAGGCTTCATTTTTGTAAAATGAGCCTAGGCTGCTTATTAATTTTTCCGGCTTCATTTGTTATTTATCTTCATATTTATTTAAAAACACTGATCTATGCATAATTTATTTTTTATAGTCAATTTGTAAAGAAAAAATGGAAACTAAGTATTATCATCTGCAGTCCATCTGTTTCGTACATTTAATCTTGCATGAAGAAGTAATAATGATAATAATAAATATTAAAAATAATTTTATCTTATATCAGAAAAAAATAATTCTGAAAGCTTAATTACGAAAAGGTAAGCTCTGTCATATACAAAATATAAAATTATTTTGAAAAAATACAAAGAATTTCTTTTCTGCAAAGTTAAAAGAGTTTAAGAATTAAGTCGCGTTACAAATTTTATTGAATCGATTCTTTTTAACTAGCTAAAACGGATATTTAATGATTAATTGGTTTATTTGAATTTCGATTCTTTCAAACGAGTCAAACCTTTTCAACAAAGCAAACCCTTTCAACAAAGAAACCTTTCTCAAAGAGATTTAATTTTTTTAGAGCATACACGATCCGAAGACATCTTCTGACTTCTCATGCGGTGAAAAGGTATCATCATTGATTTTTATGATCCGTTTCTCTAGCTGAATTAAGGTTTGCGTGGTTGCAGTTAAATGATTTTAATGCTTTTAATACCATCACTGCAAATTACACGGCGTATACCTCTTGATAAGATTTCAAAAAGTTCGGTACATTTTTTTAAAAGTTTTTTTTTAGTAAACTTCCTTCGTCTTTTCCATACTGCAGTTTTATACAATATGTGAACATCGAGGGCTTTTCTTCGATTAGCGTTATGCGTTTCAGTATGCTGCGAAATTTTATCTTAAAGAGAAACACTTATCAAGTAAGTGAAGCAATTTATAAGACTTAAAATAGAATACTCTTGTAAATGATCATCGAGTTTTTTCATTTATTCTAAGAAATAACACACAGTGTATATCAGAAAAATGACAGTTGATACTACACCAATATGCATATAATTTATAAAGTAACTTTGCTTATTGAGTACTCATACTTAATTTTCTGAATATAAATATAAGTTAGTAAATTTAGTAGTTAAGAAGCAGTCAGGCGAGTAAAACGGTCTTGCAGAGAGAGCAAAAAATATTAAAAAAATAGCAAATTTAATGCAAACAGGGTATTAGTCATGTATAAAAATTACAATGGATTTTGAAATTTTTAACACACCTCTCTATTATTTACTGAGTTTTCATATATTATTCGAAACATGTTTTTAAACTTACTGATTTTCTCTTCTGTTTGAGCTACTTCATGCTGATGATTACTCAGAATTCTTTTATGGTTAGATATTTCAAAATTAAAAACAACATTCATCTCCCAATTCCTTACAAAATCAAACTATATTTTTCATAGCGTGTAAAACTCGTTAATTTGCCATGCAAATTAAAGGTAAACTTCTGTCTTTTCATAGTTATTAGAACTCTTCAAGAAAAGTTTAAAATCACTCTTTTATATGATGCGTTTTCTCCTATTCGTATATTTTTCGGGCATTTAATGTTTGTTCATAATCCTCTTTCACTCAGAAACTCAATACTTTAAAACCTAAGAGAGTTGGTATAATTCCTTCTCTTTCTGAAATTATAAAGCTATAAAAGTTATTGCATTGGTATGGGTAAGATTCTTCTATTAAAATCAATATTAATATTCCTTTTTTGCTTCTTTAAATTAACAGATCATCATCAGGTTCAATTACCAAGCTGTTTACGTTTGCAAATTGTATTGGAGGTTCAGTCGTTACAGACACATAGCAAAAGTAATTCGTAAACTAGTAAAGTAAATTCTAAACTAAATTCTTGACGATAATGCGCCTTGGGTACTTGATTTAACATGTACTGATCAAACTGATCTTTGGTCACAGATGACATTCTGACGAATGATGTCAGAAAGAGAAAATTAGCGTGTATTCTCTGTTTAATCTTTTCTGCCCATTGATTCTTTTCATATCAAATTACCCAAGAATATCCTAAAATGCAGGCTTGGATTTCCTTAGAATATTCAGTATTTATCAAAAATATGTCAGTTTTACCACAAAGCTTTTAACACTGATCATCATTTTTTAAGTGTGTTTACACTCTTTAGCTCAAAAATTCCTTTCTTCCTATTTTTTCTCTATAGTTCACAAAAAAGGCTCCTAGTTAGTTGATGCAATGCATGTACAGCGATAGTACAGAATACATTCTCTCGATGAAGAGAGACTAGAGCCAACTTATGTCTTGAAATGTGTATTATTTTAATTAAAAGATCAATTCAAGATTAAATTTTGCGTATTTTTGAAGATCAGCTTGTCAGCTCATTACTTAAAGCTAGCCAGTTAATATGATTTGGACACGTACTTTAGCTTCTCCTTTCCGTATTCCACACCAGAATACAAATGGGGTAGCTAGTATTTAAACTGAGTTTTTGGGTTTTAAGACAAAGCTTGTTTCCAGTTTCGCTTGCTCACTATGCGTTAATAGCTGCCAGATGATATAGTTGTAATTATTCGGGTTTGCGTTATATTCCCTGCCGAAAATTCACTCCGGTATAATTACTGAACCAGCTTTGAGTATATTTACATTGTGTAGGCTTTGGCTACTATTCCGCGTTTTCAATTGTATTGACTTCTCTGATTAGTTGCATCACCATGAGCTGTGGCTGCTACTATTAGCAGAAGAAGTACGTTTATGTTCTAGATTTCTGTTTTAAAAATGTATTTTAAACGTTATGATTACTTTCAGTTACCTCAGATCTAGTGTAGTTCGCTTTACGATGGGGGCTATTATTTCCAGATGAAATGAAACATTACAAATGGCGCCTGAACAAACTACGAACCATGTCACAAGATAAAGCAAACATTTGTTTAAATCGCCGCTCCAAGATCGTAGGCTGCACCGGTACCTGGAAGTCTATCGGGTTCATCGTAGAAACGATACGATTGTCACTAAAACCAGGAACTATTTTTGACGGTAGAATTTCGGTAGTGATCTTTTTGGAACAATTTCCCTCTTTCTACTTTATCCAGATGCAGAAGTACAGAGGCTTCCGATAGCTTTGAGGACAGGCACTGAAATGGTGCAAAGGCATCAATAAGTTTTTGTTAGGTGAACCAGGCAGTAAGAATCATACTTTACCTCATTTTACGTTTAAGTATTTAAAACAGCCCCTACAAAATCAGTCCAACGGAACTGTTTGGTACATCTCAGACTAATCGTGAAGAACTGATCGAGTTCATACCGAGAAAACTAAAGAACTTATACCATGAAAAGAAACTCGATGCGGTGGTTATTCAAATAATATTGTCTACGTTGGCGCCTCAAATTCAGGACTTTGTTAAATTACGAGACATGAGTATGCTAGAGTAGCTATTTGAGCTTGCGGTGAAGTTCGAAAGTAGGCGAGTGTCAATGAGTACACAAACACTGGGATGCTAAAAGAGTTCGAGCGGATATTTAGTATATTGCGGATATTGTAATGTAGACTTTTAGCAGAAGGAAGCCCAAGGGTTGATGGCATAGAAAAACGGTTCTCAGCCCTTTTGACTAACGCTAAACGAAAATTGAAAACCTTAAAGTAAAATGTAGTATCACCACTACATTTTACAATTATTATTTTTCAATTTCTGAATAGAAACTTAAGTCATTTATTTACTTTTCAAAATATTATCAGACATATCAGGGGACATTTCACGCATAGTTATGGAACTTAAATCCAGATAAGTATTTCAAACTGATTTTTCAGAATAACGAGAGGTAAATAACCTTTCAGAATCAGTAATTTGCCTGAAATGTTCAGAAAAATCCAGCTAACAACGTACAAAAGAATGTACTACAAACTTTTTAATCTAAACGTTTATGTCGTGAAACTTAAAGATCTAATTCTTGAAGGTACTTACCTTACTAATTATTATTAATATATGTCTCATTTTATTGCCCTTAAATTATTGATAATTTTGCTGCACAAAATCTTTTGAACTTAAAACATGTGTCGAACGTCAGGGATATTGAGATTCTTAACCAACGATAATACAACTTAATTGCGTCTTAAACAAGCAAGTAACATTTCAGTGTCAAAATTCTTCAGTAGACATTAAATCATTAAACTATATCACGTGTAATGAACTATCACTTGATGAGCATATATATTTTAGGTTGAAGTATTAAGAGTTTAAAATTTAGAATAAATACGTAATAATTTATTTTAATTCATTTAACGTTGAAGAAAAACGATGAATGATTCAATTCTGAATATACATTAACTATTACCAAAAGTAAGGATATTTTATCAATTCTACTTAAGACATAAATAAATAAAATTCTGTATGCGTGTATATATGTGGTAGATATATGGAGTGTGAAAGATAAAAAAAGAGATAGAGGGTAATTGTATATACAACCTAATAAGTAATAAACGCTGAGGTAATGTAAACTGAAATGCACCAAAATGTAACACGGATTAGAAAATAAACTTCAAATGTTAGGCAACAAGCAAACTTGAGAAAATTACAAAGTTTTCCTAATACAGTGAAAACGTAAAATACATAAATAAAGAAAGACATGTTTTTCTGATTTTGAATTAATAATTTGCAAGTAACTTCAGAAACTCATAAAAAGAAAAGTTACATTTAAAATCCCCAACAAATTATTTTGTAGAAAATATAGCTTTTACTATGCGTAAAGTACTTTACAAATGTAGCGAAAATTTTTTCCATTGAGCCAAACACATTGTAGCTCAATGGGTAAGATATAGGATTCAGAAACTGTAAGAGTTTCAAACCCCTCAAAGGTATTTAAAATAGCTGGTTTTTGTTTAAATTTCTTTCCTTTTAATTTGCTTCCTTGGTGTTTCATTTATTGGGGAATGTTCTCCATTTTCTAGAATGTTCCAACTCGTTTTATCAAGCGTATATTACTTATTCAGTTGTAATTATAAAATATTGACTTGAGTACTTTCCTCCTCATTTGTACGATCACTCCATCTACACGACACGATTAACTTACACCTGACGAAGATGTTGCTACATGCAAAAATCTTGATGTGATGGAAATATTGCGATAGAAATTAAACTAAAACGTACCGATATTAAGGGCGATTCTTTTGATAATGATGATAATTTGAAGAAATACAACACATCAAAACAAATTATCCGTCACTGCGGATACAAAAGGAAAAAATGCGTAATACTAAATATTTTTGCTGAACCTGAAATTGCAAAGTCGCGAATGATTTCAATTTTTTGGTCAAAAATATAAATAAAATTTTTCTCTAGTCTGCAAGTCCAAAGAAGCTTATAAAATATGAAAAATAATTTATAATTTTCTTTATAATCTTTAGACATTAAGGTATTTTCCTATATTTTAGTGAATTAATGTTTGTTGAGCATAAACTGCTTGTTCATAGTTGTAAGCGTTTATGAGAGGGAGAAATGTGTTAAATGTAAGGATTGAATTATCTTAATAATTTGCCTTTTGTTAACTATATTCTACGGTGAAACGGAAGAAAAATGAAAAAAAAAATTAATAACTGCACATGATAGTAACTGAAATTAACTACTAATATGAATGGTTTTAAAATTAAAACTATTATTTCCACCTCTCAGCAGGTATGCCTTACCTTGTATTTTTTTAACCATTTGGTAGTTAATGTTGAGGTTTTGCGAAATAATTTTCTTCTACTCTATCGATATCGAACCAAAACGTTTGCCTCCTTCAAAGTTCCTTGAAATGAAGTATGATTGCTTGTCACTTTAAATGCTTTGTATTTTTCATTTTAAATAAATTTGAACTAAAGCCTTGTTTGAAACAGATGAAAGAGACTTTTACAACCAAATTAAGAAATAAAATGTAATTCCCACTGAATAAATATTATACACTTTGCAACATCAATTAACGAAGAACATGGTTTCTTTCTTTTATTTCATTTGAGATATTTAATACCGAATTTATATTTTGCGATAAGATGCAATGAATCTTAATTTTAGTTTTTGAAGAAATCAATTAATTCCAAGTAAAAACTAATTAACAGAGCCAGCCTTTAAATTTATAATGTCATAGTTAACATTAATTTTGTTGCAATGCTTGCTAATTTTGAATTTCTTTCCTTCCTACTAGCTTCAACATGATCCAATTAATTTCTTTAAAACATAAGAAATATTATTTGTAGAAACAAAGAGCTAAAGCGAAACATCGCATTTATTATTCACAAGTTAAATAATTTATCGAAAAGCATATCTTAAATATTTAGCATTCATAATTAATATTAGTAATGCAAGCTTTAGGAAAAAATCTAATGTGTACACCATATGACTTCCTTGTACGGAATATTAAATTACATGCATTTTTTCCAGCATTTCATTTAAACTTATTGAATTAAATCTACTTCGTCGATAGCGCATAAATCACAATAGAATAAATGCACTCTTTAAAATTCACAATATTTATTTATCATAACGATACTCTGGCGCTAGGTTCACTTTACAGCGTTACATCTAATTCGTTTTATAACTCAGAATGCACGAAAATTATATCATTTGAAGAATTATCTAATCGTTGTCACATATTCAGTTTAAATACTATGATAAATCTAAAACGATGTATAAAAGAAATTAACCAAATAAAAAAAATGTTTTTCACAGACGTTTCAGCAAGGCTTACCTAATGCGCATGCGTTACTCGTAAACATTCTCCTCTGCCCGAGACAGACTGGCAACAATATTTGCTCCTAATACGAAACACTTTATTTCCTCGAATTTCATTATAGACACATTTCTCATTCAATTAATTCAGTTCCCACTTCGCGGCAAGGCAAAAATACATAAAAACTCCAAATATCTTCGTTAAAAACTAAAATATATAGAAAAACATAAAAAACCAAATATAGTTAAAACAATTAAGAAAACAATTTATACAATTAAAATTAGAGTTTCTGCGCAAAACCAAGCAATTCAGCCAGCGGGCAAAAAGGCAGATTTTTTGGTGCACAAAACTAAAGTTTCGTTTTTGTCCCACTTGGCAAAGAGACACTGAACTCGTAGAAACTGAATTAATTTTGTTGTGGAAGCTAAGCTAAGTCAACATATGGAATAATTTGACAACTTAAATGATAATTCCAGAATGATTAAATATGACTTAATTCGCGATAATAAAAGAAAACTTTATCTTTGTTGTTGCCAAGCGTAGTTTCTGTAGATTGGCAACAAATCCACTATTATGATGACATTCAAATGTAAACAAATATGGCTGCTATGGTAAACAAAAATTAGGCTTAGCCGCACTTAAACAACTTTTAAGTTGTCGATAATTATACAAATATTTCCTGTAGGTTAATTAAAGACTTAAAAACCTTAACCGGATGTAAGAACAACATAATTCAATCCTTTTTAAAGGGAAAAAAGCACGATTTACCAACATATAAGAATAAACAGACTCAGCTCACTGAGCAGAGTAACAGAGTGGGTATAAGTATAGATATTTATATATTTTTGGTGCGACCAATTGCAACCAAAACGGGAAGTGCACTACTACGTATCATAGCAGTCCTATATGCAAAATTTCAACGTTCTGAGGTTACTCATTTTTGAGTTATGCGAGATACATACATACATACGTACAGACGCCATGGAAAAAATGTATTCTGAATCCATTTTAAATCAGTTTTAGAATTCGTTTGAGGGAAAAGAGTCCTTTGTTCTCACTTTAGGTACAGATGTCAAGTAAAAACAACGGTAAATTGCTTTCGATAGCGATCAAAATGGATATTTTGGTTAAAATACGGTACCCGGAAGTTTTCGTGATTACAATACTTCCTTTCCTTCGTACAAGGAAGTAAAAAGAGTTCCAAAGGTAAAGTTCTTTTATTATTCAAAGTTCAATAAAATACTGAAAACTGAAATGCGCACCTTGAATATTCTGCATTCGCTTAAGAATGGTAAACCGTGAAAAAAATGTTTTTAAATTAAGTATGAATAACTTATTTTTACAAAGATTTTAAGATTAAACTAATATATCTCAAGCATTTCAGTTTCACAGTATAGTAAAACTCGACTATTCAGACGTTCAGTTAAACGAAAAGCTCAAATAACCGAAATTTTCTATTTTTTACATTTTTGTACGAAGTAAAAAGGACGTATTATAATCACGAAAAATTTCGGGTGTCATATTTCAACGAAAATATCCATTTTGACAGCTATCGAATGCAATTTAACGATGTTTTTTAATATAGATATTTTAAGTTTTTACGTATTTTTTGCTTTGTCGCGAAGTGAGAACTGAATTAATTGAATGAGAAATACTGGATCGTCTGTGAAAAACGTTTTTTTGTTTGTTTAATTTCTTTTATACATCGCTTTCTGCGAAGTAGATTTAATTCAATCCAATAAGTTTAAATGAAATGCAGGAAAAAGTGCGTATAATTTAATATTCCGCACAGAGAAGTCATGTGTGTACACAGCAGATTTATTTTTGGCGAAAGACTAGGCAAAATGGTAGACTTGCAAAGCCATCAAGAAGGCAGGTGCTTTCAGCGCAGGTTAAACAAAACAAGAAAACACATAAAAATCTGTGCCAAGAAGCTACTTTTGTTATTGCAGAAGTTCCGCCTATTGATTTCGAATTGAAGATAAGATGAATATTTTCGAGACATTTGCAACTGATACATTGGAAGACTGCATTAATGGAAATGTCTCCATCCCCGACTTTTTTGATCCAACTACTTTAAAGCCCATAAATTTCTGCTATTATAAAGAGACTACTGAAATTAATTTTCATATGGTTTTCTTTAGAGATAGCAGTAAAATGAACAACAAGGTTGGCATTGCATTTTTTCTTTTTGGATACCAATCTGAAGTTCGTTATTTTAAACACTGTATGCGGGATGAATGCACAGTTTTTCAAGCAGAACATCTATGGTTTGTCGTCAAATATATAAAAAATAATGGGACAACATCCTCAAAGTACCTTATTTGTTCTGATGCTCTTTTTTCTCTTCACCTTTTGAGCAGTATTACCAGCAGCGATAAATTAATAATCGAATCTCAATTAACTGACAGTTCACTTAGCAGTAGCTGAATTGATATCCGTTTTGCTTATGTGCATGCTCATTATGGATTCTATGGAAATGAAAGAGCGGATTTCTTAGCTAAAAGTGCCTTATATTTACCCATAGGTATCAATATTGGCATTCCAAAGAGCTGCTGAAAGTCCTATCATTATAATAAGCTTTTAGCTAAGTGGAATGAGGACTGTATTTCATTTTGTAATTCTGTGGGCACCAAAAAGTTCTTTCCTTCTATTTAGCATAGACTGCATACCTGTTTTTATCTGGTCACGGTAAATTTGCAATTTACATGTTTCGTTTCAATCTAAGATTAAATAATTTATACGAAAGTTCAAAAAACGTACTTCAAGATGTGGAACATTTGATATATTCATGGCCTACGTTTGACGGCCCTAGATTATGCTTGCAGAACAATATGGAAATGTTCGGCGTGACACGGCCAGTGAACGTATCTGGTTTCGTAAAGGCCAGTGTATGTCAAGCAGAGCTCATAGCCATACTAAACAGCATTATGCAACTTAGAGACTTAAATACAAATACTATCCATGTAATCACCGACAGTCAGTCTTTCATACATGCATCAAACAACAGGACACAAATTCTCCAAAAGCCCGGGAAATTCAAGACATCATAAGCACAAGTAATAAGAAATTTGTCCTGTCATGGACCAGAGGGCACAACGCCTGTGAAGGCAATGAAAGGGCCGATTTTCTAGCAAAACAGGCAGCACTAGAACAAACAGGATGTCAAATTCATATCCCATGGCCTAAATCAGCATTAAAGTACAAACTAAAACAAATGGCGAATGAAAAGTGGCAACGTCAGTGGGAACAAGGACCACAAGGACGACGTACATTCGAACTTCTATCCAAGACTGACGAAAATACTACACTATCGACCTACTTTCTCATCCAACACATCTCGGGTCACGGTCCCTTCCCCAAGTATTTTTATGATTGGAATATGGCTACGTCGGATAGATGCATATGTGGGGAAAGCGAAGACCCTGAACATTACATGTTTCAGTGTCCGCTAACGTCAGCCCATCACATTCGCCATCCCACCGATACTGGAATAGAATTTAGAAGATTCATCATTAAGCACCGCAAAGTCTTCCAAAAGATCAAAAATATTATTGATTACCTACATCGCCAAGGACTGGACCTCTGCCACCCATAGCATACAACGCGAAATAATTCTCTAAGTTCAGAAAACGCAACAATAAGAATACCCACTATTAACCCTCTTAACTATGCAAGAGTGACTTTAGATATTGAGATAATCGTAACTTTTCTTATACCTGTTCAAACTACGAACTATGAACTACATCATACTGTGCAATGTGTGACAGATACATCAGTAATACGCACTCAACACTATGTACCATGAAATGAATTCATTAATTTCATCGCAATAGGTCAGATAAAATATTTGATCCTCTTTCTATTCAGAGCCTGAATAAGGCCATCTGTATGGAAGAAACTCAGTGAATTTTTGTCTAGATAGTGTTGGTTTCATATTATCCTTTCAAGGATAGTGTAAAGCATTCTCGTGTTTATTTCTAAGCTACTATGTAATTTCCCAGTCTTAACTATTTCGTACATTTCTGAAAAGAGATTATTTTGAAATGATTATTTCGAAAACCAGGCAGATGGGAACAGAAGCGAATTTTAGGAAACTAGCTGGTGTCATGAAACAGCCGTTAGAAATGCCTGGGAAATAAGTAGCTTTAAATAATAGCTTTTAACAAATGGAAATTCAAACCCATTGCTCATGTACTTCAACCCGAAATCCAAACTTGAATAGGGGTAACATTTTCACGTACATTACCTCGCATACCGTCTCTAGCGGTAGTATTAAAGAACAGTGACAATGATGATTTAACCATTAATATATCACATGTCCAGAGCTTGCTTCATTAACTTATTAAATTTTTGTCATAAGTGAAACAGCACAAGTTCTTCGACATAATGGGTGCATGAATATTGAGAAAGTGTTCGTGAATGATAAAAGACGTAGTTCAGTTTTAATTACTGAACCGCAGAGTATAAGTTTAGAGTCCGTATAAACTTTATCGATTCGGGAATTCAAATTAGAATGAATTTAATAAGGGTTTTCGAGTTTGCAGATATTAAGTTATCTGAAATTTTAATGAACTTATGTATTGATTCAAGTACTACATTTTATTCTGGAATATAATATATTTCGCCAAATTATCAGTTTATGGCGCTGTTTGCACATACAATTACGTATGTTACTTTTTTTGCAGCATTGTCTTGCCTCCGGAAAATTTTTGGTTTTCTTTTCGGGTGATTACGGCAGAGCACACAAGAGCTATTTGCCAAAAGGAAAGAATGTTTTCATGGAGGATTTTTTAAAAAATCCTGGCTTGTATCCACGTCACACACGAAAAAAACCATGAAAAGGCGTATGCAGCGAGCCCGTTCCCCTGAAATCAAACTACTATTGTTTAGCAATTTTTCAGTTCTGCCGCTGGTGGGACTTTTAAGAATTATGCGAGAGAAATGGCTGCGATAATCATATTGTGTTCGAAATTGCCAACTGTGATAAAAATATAGCTATGTGTGTCTTGTCATTTCACTTCTGTTTGAATATCCAAAGAATTATCTAGCATTCATTTTTCTATTATCTTAGTGTTCACTTCTCTGTTATTTGTACAAATGAGAATATTTTTCATGTGTCCCTGCTGTATGTGGTCGTGATGATAAAAACAATCAAGCGTTAAATGCCAGACCAAGTAATAGTAGGGCGCAGAAATCGTGAATAAATTGCAATAAAAATTTTGAGCAGGAGTAAAAATGGCGAAAATGAAATACGTGTCTACGCATAAACAACAAAGAAAAAATTCGAAAATATTGTACTGAATGACAGGAAGCGAAGCTTGTGGTTCCATCTATTGACAGATAAGCGAAAAAGCAATTAAAACTAAATTCTTATAAAAATTCTTATAAGCATTGGGATCGTTTATCAGCACTGAAAGATTTATACGGAATTAAAAGGCTTATATGAAATATAATTCATCAATGGAAAACGTCTCTGAGAGTTGTGGGGAACAGAAAGAAATGATCTTTTGTCTAGCTTATGATAAACCAAACAGGTTTTAGGTGCTTACGTATTAACGCAACGACCTTAGTAGAAGTCGACTAATTTTCAAAATGTGCAAATATGCACATAGTCATTCTTCCGGCAACCATGCTGATAACAGTCCTTCAGTCAAGTAAGCCGGCTATTTTCTTACACTTTCATTCTTGTTGTATTCCAAATTACAACGGATTTTATGAAAAAATCATATTAATTTTTGCTTTAAAATTAGTTTGCAAATATGAGATTGCGGAATTTGGCAGCAATGAAAGGAACTGAGGTAAAATTTCTGTAGGAATGCAGACATTTGTTGAAAATTGTCTACATAGAAGGAGGAGAAAATGCGTTTTCTTGATAGCCGCTGTTGACGAGTGTTGTACGAAGCCGAGTCATCAAAATTCTGCGATGTTTTTAAGCGAAAACTGCTCTTGTGTTCTTTGGGAGAAAAATAACGCAAAAAAAATGCAGAAAAATTTGAAGTAGAAAGTAAGCGTTTTATTTCAAATATATTACGCAATCCTTATTTAATAATTCAAATTTGTATTTTGAGTTGCTTAAATATGTTTTTATTTTCATATGTTGATAATGTTTACTGACTTACAATAAATATCGGTAATTTAGAAACCTTTAAAAAAAAGAAAGAAAGAAAGAAAGAAAAACTTAAAAACTACAAACTTACACGAAAAATTTACCTTTTACCTTTCTATGTATAAAAAATTGCTAAATTGCGCCAAGATGATTACTTTAATATGTAACTACCAAGTTTTATGACACAAAATTAGCAAAGCAATAACCTTGTGTTTGGCGCAGACTTTAGATGTAAAATCTACGTCAAACACAAAGTTGTTGCTTTGTGAATTTTATCTCTTACTTTGGCGTGTTTCCCTTCCGTATTAATTTCTGTAGGTTCTTATGAGTTTCTGTTTTTTTACTCGGAACGTATGTCTCACATCTTTAGCCGCAAATTTGAAGATTCTTTGAATAATTATTCGCAATTCGCCTTTTCATATTACATATTATTAGTACCTTTAGCATTTATTTATAGTATATTATTAGTCCGCCTATTATTAGTAACTCTTCTATCAGACGTTGATAAAAGTCCATAACTAAGCTTATTTACGAACACGTTACACAAAGGGAAACCACAAAAACTACCGTATAACCAGTCAGCTCGCTAGGATTTGAAATCTGGTCGAAATATCATTGTCAGCTGTTTCACCGCTCGGCCACACGTGATCTTTGTAACTGAGAAGATAAACCCTTTGATCGCTGGTAATTTCATCCGACATTTAGTTTCTAGAGGATAGGCATAAATGGCTGTTTTAGTTGTTTTTACTTCCCGCCAACGTATAGTATATATATAGGTAATGGAGGCAATGTTTCCGATCCAAAAATTCTATTATGAATTTTTAGTGAAAAGCGCGAATGAAGGTTCCCGCAATACGATTTTACTATTTTTACATTTATGCCTGTGTGTCTGTATATGTCAAGTTTTTTGCCCACTACAGTTCTTACATGAAAGTTTCAAAAATTTCCATTTTCATTCTGCATTAAAATAATGCAGAATGAAAGTTGATTAGATTTTGATTAGATTGTTGCAGAATTTTAGTCATTTTTACATTAGAATTTTACTCAAAATCTAATCAGAGTTGATTAGATTTTGAGTAAAATTAGACAATAGGAAGTGGGGCTTTGCATAAAGACCATAAAAGCTTTAAATTGACAGCCGGTAGTAATATTTTACTTGAATACCATAACAGGTTTTAGTGAAAAAATATAATAAAATATAAGTCAAAATTTTTCAGTCTTATTATTTAATGCTTATATATCAACTGAAACATCACATTAATCATCATTAATTACATTTAACTTAAAATGATTAACCAGAAGTGATACTTACTTGAAGCTCTGACCTGGTTTTCTTAAAAGATATATTAGGAAAAACATGTACTAATATAAAATATATTACATTGAAAAATATATTAAAAGATAATCCATCAGTTCTGAATATGAAATACTTTAAATCATTGGAAATCGAAAATATAGAGTATAATAAAAATACTTAAAATTTTACTTATCAACCTTAAAGCTTCACAAAGACCTGGAAAAATTAGAAATAACCTATCAATATTCTATCCTTAGAAATCTTAGACATTATTACTTATACAGAGATGTTTGATTAGTTTAGTGATTAAGGAAAAGAGCCTGAGAAATACCAGTCTAAGGGAAGGGATGTCTTCGTACAGAACTTTCTAACTGAAACCGGATTGCACGGAATGCTTAAGATCTTAAATGTCAAATAACCAAATCTTTAGCATTATTTTAAACATCGGAATAAGAAATACGCATTGCATTAAAACACTGACTAATTCATGCATTTGAGTAAATTCTTGCATTGAGTACTAAAATCATATCATATCTAAAATTTCAAAATATTCTCTCCGTGAAGGTTTATAATTTGTTGAAAAACCTACCGTAAAATATTCTGAGCATGGAACTCGAATTCTGCTTAATCATTTTCAAGGATTCAGGTACTGAAATTAAGCGATACGGATTAATATGCTTTAAGGAACTCTTGATCTGTACTTCGCAAGCATATGTTCCTACTCTCAAGGATGGTATTTCATCATATTGAAACAGGAACTAATGGGAGAATTTGCAACCTACTACCTTTAGAAGTTTCTTGTATTACGTAAATTTTAACAACTCAATTCGTGCTTAATTTAATTTTAGATTTTCTATCGATCACTGTTCTTTCAGATTAATCCCCTCTGGTCAAACACTTACAAAATAATAACTGTCTAAAATTAGTATGAATATATCCTTTTAAACTGTCTGCAACAAAGCATCTAACTAAATGAGAATGCATTCTTCTCTCAAATATGTCACATATGTTAGTATTAGAAATACAAAATTTTGCTTATTTGTCAAAGGAATTGGCAGAATATTTGAGCATAAGGTTTTAATACCGTAGAGAAAATTACGCGCAGATAAAAAAGCAAATTAATGCTAAAACAGAAAAGACGTTTGTTTGCTTTATAACAGTTTTATACAAATAATTACATATAAAAATCCCTGATTGACTTTGTAGAGACATTAGGTATTTTTTGGACGTGAAAAATGAGCAATGCCTTCGCCGGGGCTCAAACCACGAACCTCTCGAATACGCATCGAGCTTCGGACCACCACACCACGAAGGCATGCTGGGAAGGCGGGAGAAATACCTTATATACTTCCCTTTTTAAAGGGCTACTAGGGATTGGGGAGCCCAGTCGCCCAATCCTGATAGTGGAGAATCATCATCCACCACCTTTTTTAGTTCGGGCGCCACTGTAGATTTATTTGGTATTTTTGAAGCAGGAGACGTGGAAAATGAGCAATGTCATCGCCGGGACTCAACCACGGACTTCTCGAATACGCGCCGAGCGTGCTGACCACTACACCACGAAGGCATGCTAAGAAGCCTGGAGAAATACCGTATAGCTTTTTTTAGATGAATTAGTAATTTAAAATAATGGCAGCTGGTAAAAATGGTTGGATTTTCAGCAAATTCAGTTTCATTGCCAAGTTAAGGAAGCTTATAAAAATTGATATAAAATTCAGTGTTGAATGCTGATCAGTGTGAGGCAGTTACAGCTAATTTAAAGTGAAGTTAAATTTCCTTTTATATTTCAAATTTTATTATTTTGGCTGGCAATTTAAACGGTTTTACTTCTTTTTCTCTGCTCTTGTTTACTTTTAGCCACTCGCTACAGAAATATCGAAGTAAACGAAAGTACGAATCTACTATTCAAAGTGGTTACTGTAACGTTTAATTTCAAACATGAAAGATTTATAAGGACGACTAATTTCAAACATGAAAGATTTAAAGTACGATTTCTTGTGTTATGAACTTGACTGTAACTTTAGTACAGCGATATACTTTTCTGAAATTTTCTTGCTGTTAAGAAGCAATAAAAAGTTACAATTTCAGCTGCTGCAAGGAAATTCTTATCATCCAATAATTATAGCTTCCCAGTTTACTGAGAGAAAAATTAATAGATTTAATATTAATAAGCTTAGAACAAAATATGTGTTTCTCAAGATGTTAGACAAGTTCCATCGTTATGTTTAAATGATTACACGAAGCTAACATGGCGTTACTAGGTTACAACTTGGAGTAATTATTGTAATAATAATTATTATATATTTAAAGTTGTTGAACTAAGTTATTAATAACCTAAGTTGTTAAAATACAATAACTACTTCAAGTGAAGTTTAATAACTAAATAACGAACTTCAGATGTGACTTTATTTTGTTTGCTTGTTTTAGACTGATTTAACTTATTGTACTATCCGCAAGAATTGCTCGTTAGAAAACAGTGAAAGGCTGAAGAAATTGTTATAGAAAACAATTAGGCTGTATTGAGTTTCATGTACATGTGAGTGGCTTCAAAAACCTATGAAAGTGGCAGAACATTTTAGCCTTATTTGTATATTTAATAAAGGTAAAATGAAGGAAAGTTACCTGAGGTGAAAATATTTAGTTATTAGTAGTTGAATTTTCATTTTCAAACATTTTTAATGATATCTCATTCAGTGTAGTCCTCAGTTTATATCTGGCAATGTTTGCTCTTGTTGAAACACTAGTGTGTGTGTATAGTGTAAACACTAGTGTCCTGAATTTTCATAAAGGTCATGCTGCTTAGCATCATATTCTTAAAAAAGTTGTACTGATGAACTGAAATTAGCATTACGTGTATTTTAACGGTTCATAAATACGTACACTAGATTAATAAACACTAAATAGCATATAAAATAATAAAAAATGTATTTAACAGAAGATTAAAATTTATCAGTTTCGAAAAACGAATCTTTTTGCCTAAGAATTACGAACGATTTGTTTGGAAAGTGATAATTTACTTTTGCTGGATTTATTCAGCTATCATGGTGTATAATCAACTATTCAAAAACTAATTCTAACAAAATTAATTGCCGTAAATTTTATGACGATATTGGTGAAGTTAGTGAATTTTAAACTTTCAATTGTCTTAATTTTATAGACACTTCTGTTGTTTATACAAGGCATAAATTTACGTACAAATTCGTTTTCTATTTCAAGAGGAAAATGCAGAGCATTAAATTCAAACAATTTACGAACTCAAATAGTTTACATGGACCAACGTGAAGTTTAATTAACATATTTCCGAACCTCCCTGATTGGTGTAGTGGTTAATTACTCTACTTACCGACTCATTGAACCCGAGTTTTAATCACTAAGAAAGCTTGAACATTTGCAAGTGCACAGTCTTTGCGCATTGGGTAGTTAAAGTACACAGAGAACCGAAAATTCCCTCAAGAGATTTGGCGGTGGAGAAAGAAGAGTGGAAGAACCTTGGATCTATTCTTTGAGAGATTCTTCTTCAAAACGGTAATAAAGCTGGGCAAAGACATGCTGTCATCTAAAAGGTATCCAAGGCTTTTGGGAATGACAAACGAGTTCTGCATTCTCTAATCAAAAGCTAAAATTCGTGGACTTGTTCCGTTGTGATTGTCAAACAAGTAAGAGAAATCACAACAAAATTTCAGGGAAATTATATTTCGCATATTTGCTTGGAATATTAAAATATCAAAATTAAAAACGAATTAAAATTTTCCAATACATTTTCTATTTTATAAAAAAAAACCTTTTTTTCTTGTGTAATAGCTAATTGTGTTCCCTGGTTGAAACAAGTTTTTAATCGAGGAATAGATACTTGCTTTGTAAACACGACTTTAGTCTTTGACATTAACAGATTAATATTAACTACATCATTGCAATTCTGGCAACATCAGATGGCTGCTGCATGGGCCAGCGAAGAGGCATCACAAAATCTATGCAGTTGAATAACACTGTCCGTTGTAAATATGACACATCTCGGAAATTCAAAACTGTTCATTTGACTGAGCGTCTCCTTAAGCTTCAACCAATCATCCGAGAGATGTTGGGGAATAACTGAATCCAAGTCTCCCTTAACTGATCGCAGCTTTCGACACAATATTTTAATCAGTATTGTGCAAGGAGACAGGAAGCCTAGATGATCGAAAACCTCAGCAGATTCTAATAATATTAGTCCCTTTGTTACAGGGGCGGCGAGTTGCAGAGTAGATTTTAAACCGAAGGTATCAGTAGATGAATTCTTAAAAGGTCCTAATACTTTCGAACTCGAATTGGGACAGTACCTCGTAATCGAAATTCAGCCAATTATGTTCCTTGAATTCTCTTAAGAATCCCACAGAATTTGAATTCCCGTTCCTCAAATCAAAACCAGGTACATGTAAAATAGTAGATAATTTTTTTGCAGACTGATACTGCATTCTCAGCTGTAGTTGCGCCCGATAATAAGTCGTCCATGTACATATCTGCTCCAAAATATGCGATACATCGGGTTCCTCTTTAGAATCTGTAGTTACCTATAGCAGACATATGTTTGCTAAACATGAAGCTGAAGAGAGACCGTATGCAGCCTTTTCGAACATCTCAAAAATGTCTCATTGTAATTTTAAAGTTATTTTGCAGTAATTTTAGTTAGTTATTTTATTTTAAAGTTGCAGTTATTTTAAAGCCATTTTTGTAAATGAGAAATGTAACATTAACACATTCAGAAAGTACTTATTTTCTTTGTGTTTCCTTAGATTATAAAAGATAAAACGCCAAGTAACTTAATATTTTATTATTTAAAGGAACATTCTCTCTGTACTAAAGGATTTGGAACACGTAAAATCGATTATACACAATGCATTAATTTCTCAAACGGCATTTTCTTATCTTTTACATATAAAATGAATTGATTCTAAGCAATAATTACACTTAAACTGAGTTGCGATATTTAGTATACAGTGAGTTCATTTTGATACCTAAATTCCCTGATTATATTTTATCTGTAATTTGAAAAAAGTAGTTTATTTTCGTAAAAGAGAAACTGAATGAGTTGAAATGTTTCTTATGCAAATATGTATTTCAAAAGTAGTTTTCTACCAGCTCACAAGATTAAATGTAACTACGGTTTTTTTTTTTAACTCGGATCATTTAACCTGGAACCTTTTGCATGTATTTGAATAAACATAGTTTTGTATTTGGAGCACATGTTCCAACGTAACAGTAGTCCTAAATATAAAACAAAATTGTCTGAAGGAATATTAATTCGGAATATGTTTTCATATGCGCTTTCTACGAAAATGCTTACAAATAAAACTAAGTTAAATTTGATCCAATTTTTAAACTAATCGACCTGTGAGTTTTGGCGGCTGGCACTCCGCCAATTCAGCGAAGAAGTAACTGATGGTTTCTTCGTTTGAATCCTGTTCTTTAAACAGCTTGTTCAGAAATAAACAAGATTCTCCATGCGAATCCAATAGTAATTAAATTTCTATAGTTTCGCCATTCGAGGAAAATGAAAGTGCGGGAAACGTAACTAGAATCGCTGAATTGCAATTTTGATCTGTATTACTCATAACATGATCTTGAAGGCCATGTTGTGACAAGGGTCCCACAAAGTTCAGAATGAATTCTATAGGTATATAACAAGTAGTAGAACCATATAAGCCGACTTTAAAAAAAGAGTGCCTCAAAACTTTATCTAAAGAAATATATAGGAGCAGAAGGAAATAATGCATTGCCTCGCTTTTGTTTGGAAATAATCTCACATAATATATCATTAATTTTATCATTAGTGGGTAGGCGGACATACTCAACCAAATGATAAAACCGAGGGAGGGAAATCAAGGAAGTTATCAAATTTAATCCTGCAATCACGCATAGTTGCAGACAAACCTAAAAATAACGAGTTATATAACGTAGAACTTTTGCATTATAAAAAAAAAAACTATATTTTATGCTTTTTGTAATGAACTGTGTGAGATTCTATCCTTTTAGTTCACAGTTAAATGTGGGAACATCTTACCCAATAAGCGAATAATCGCTTGAGTGTGTGAACAGAGACGTAAGACTCAAGAAAGGTTAATTACCCTTTATTTCTAAAAACAAGGGTTAACACAGTCGGCTCCTATCTCAGAGCGTACAGGAAATCGTTCACTTAAAGTAATAAGAATTACAGCTTAAATAATGCTTAACTAAAAAGATCTAGTCGCAGCTATCAGAATTCTAAGTAGTTGGCCCCTAAATCTCAATTAAGTAGACGAAGCTACCAACGACCTGAAGTACGGCTGAGCGTAGTAATAGCTTAGAGATATGTAGCCCAAAAGCAAACGCGTGCTAGTCGGAAACTCTGGCTCTCTAACGAAGTCAGTGAAACTTCGACTTAAATACTAGTCTTACTCGTTTGCATTAAACGGGTTTCTGAAAATACATTCTGGTAGGAAATTGTAATCTGAAATTAGGAGAGACAGGAAAGTGTGACAAACTTAAAGTAACTGTTATAAACTTAGGATAAACCTTACAACTGCATTGGCAATGTAATGTTATTTTGAAAGAAGTAAGTGTAAATTTAGTAGGAAAACAAAACGCATATTAATTTTGGTGGCCAAAATGTAAAGATTATGCTATAGCAACCGTGAACTAAGAAATGTTTTCCCAATAAACACCTCAAGCGAAAACTGTTAAAATACACCATTAATGTAAAAAAAAATATTTTAACTTATTTTATGAAAATAGTATTCACAATTTGAGAATGTTAAGGTACAAATTTGTTCAGTAGCGATATTGTCATTTCTGTTTTGCTTAGGCATAGAAAAACTTTTAGTGGTAAAGAAAAGGAATTTGATAAATAAACTGAATATAGAAATGTTTAAATAAAATGCCTGTGTTACTAATTCAGCAACAAATTTCCGAATACAAGGAATGTAACGAGACAGAGTTTGCGAAGAATTAATAATGTTTTCTATAGTACGAATATTAAGAATAAAAAGGGAAGAAAAAAGGTCTGTCCTTTCAAATTAAAAAAGTTAAATTTAGGAACTGGTTTTAAGCATATTAACATTGGTCAAATACAGGCATAACGCAAATCGAAGTTGTAGTAAATAATATTTTATGTTATTTAAATAGTAATAAATGAATTCAGGCGAAAATACTCTTCAATAATATTAGATTTGTTAACTCTAAAATACTGCCCTTAAAGACAAAATATTGAACATTTTGCTGAGGAAAAAGTAATTAAGAAATTTAGGCGAATCTTTCAAGTTCTTAAAGTGGAATTTAACTGCCCAAATTATTTTCTACACAGAAAATAGCAAATGAAACATAATTAAATACTATAAAAAGAATTTAAATTAATTGCGCGTCAAATGTTTATAGTTGATTTTGTTTATAAAAATTACTACTAAACGAAATTAGACTATTACTATATATTACTAAATAAAGTTAGATTATTACTAAATAAATTTAGACTAAAATGATTTTATGTTTAGACGCAGTAGTAATAGCAAGGTGTGTTCTCTCAACATAACTTGGCTTTTGAAATGTTTTATTGCACCTTCATACATTTATCGATTTTGAAATTATTAATACCGCTATATGATACAGATTCGAATACAGATACAGATTAAGGAGAACACGAACATTACAAAAAGCAGATTTTTATAAAATAATTTACTCGATTCTACGGAATTTCAAAGATAGAAAAACACAAAATATCATCATCAGAAAACAAATGATAAGTCGACAAATGATTAATAGACAAAGCTTTTATCGAAAAATAATTAATCAACAAAAATTCTTTAATTAAAGATTAAATATTTTGAACAAAACTATTTGTAAGTTTTTCCTGAATAAAAAAATAATATTTTTACAAATTTATTCCGTATTTTAAACCTTCTGAGAAGCCTCTTGAAATCCTTTTCTCTTCTTAGTATGTTCCCTTATGACCATTCGGTTAAGACTGTTGTTCCAACTATAATTCCCTAAGGGATAACTGCTGTTGGCTTTTCCCGCGACTGGGGAAAATACAGTTAGAACGCAACTGAGCGATGATATGATAAGATGCATAGATTGATCCGACACTGTGCTGCGTAAGATATTAATACACTAGCTATCATAAATTAAGAAAAAATCAAAAAATTACGACTATTGAAAAAGCGGTTCAATTATGCGGTCTATCAGTTCCAAGGGGGCGGATTGAGAGCAGCTAGACATCTCCCTAAAGCATCCCAAAGGTGTTCGATAGGATTCAACTCCGGGGATCGAGCTGGCCACTCCATGCGCATAATTGTTTCCTCTTGAAGATAATCATCTATGATGCGAGCCCTGTGTGGTCTTGCGTTGCCGTCCTGTAACAGGAAAGCTTCACCTATTACCCCAGCATATTGGCGCACATAAACATCAAGGATGTCATCTCTATAAACCTGAGCATTCAAGGTTCCTCTTGGAAAGACATGGAGGTCTGTGCATCCACCCATAGAAATGCCACTCCAAACACAGACACTGCCTCTTCCGTATGCATCTCTTTCACGGATGATAACGGGTTCCAGGTTCGCTACATATCAATAACGCCTACCATCACTTTCCAGACAAAACCTGAACTCATCCGTAAAGAGAACAGTCCTCCATTGATCAGGCGTCCAGTTGACATGTTGTCGTACCCACTGCAAATGGTTTCTCCTGTGGCGTGACGTGAGAGGCACGCAAAATGGCTGGTAGCCTCGCATACAGACCACCTTTGTGAAGCCTTCTACGCACAGTTGACGTTGACGCCAACCTTCCGGTGGCTGCAGCAAAGGAGGATCTAAGAAGAGTCGGAGTAGCAGTTCTATTCCTGCGTGGACATAATGTCAAATATCGGTCATCGGCGCTCGTTGTAGCAGTTGGCCGTCCTTGGCCGAACCTCGTAGATGCCGAATCTGTGGTTTGAAATTACCTTCAAAGTCTATGAACCACACAAGGACTGACATTTAGCCATCTGGCCACTTCTGTTTGACTTTGTTCTGTCTCTAGTCTCCCAATGGCTCTTCATTGTAGTTCTGTAGGCAAATGATGCCTGGAGGTCATTGTTACGAATTGGCTATTTCAGATTTCTGATGTCACTATCACAGTGAAATATGTGGGCTTGTTCTCAAACATGGACTTTACTCCTCGCAGATGACGTATTCCGAGTGCAGCGCCACTAACTTTCATATTGCAGTTTTACCCAGATACTCTTACTTGACAAGATATTCAAATTGTACATGGTTTGGCTTATTTTTGAGGGAGTTATCGCTAGTTTTGTGATTTTTCCTTAATTTAAGATAAACCAATGTATTTGTTTAAAATCTTGTTTGTTATTGTTTTTAACAAATAATCGAAGACAACTACTGTAAAAAAAACAAAAATAAATGACTCAACACTTCGAAACGATGACACCACATTGTTGGTGACCTGTGTCGTGATTGTGAGTAACGCTGACCTTCTGATTCATGAACTGCAATGTTTCTGATTCATGAAACAACTGGAATGTTTCTGAACCTTCTGATTCATGAACTGGAAACTGGAATGTTTATGTCTCTGGTTCACGAACATGGAATTGAGGTAGGTCCCTTTAGATTCAGTTCTTGAAGTGTTATGATTTTGTATGAGATAGGAAGTTTTGAATTTATAGCGGAGATTTGATTATTTAGTTGCTGTAAATTGTTTTGAAAACAGAAGTAGTTTTGCAAACATGGTGAAAAGCGTTGAAATGTTAAGGTAGAAACGAAACTGCATTAGACAGCTTTTTTTAATCTTTTGATAAAAGTTGAAGACGCAATAAATAAACCTTTAAGTGAAATCTATAACAAAGAACAAAAACTTGATGATATTTATGATCAAAGAAACCAGTTAATTGAAAAGACAAAGAATCTTAAGGGTTTAGATAGTGAAATAGAAGCGATAATCTGTGTAGATAAGTTAGAAAACGAAATTGCTGAGAGTGAAGAATATCAGGAACGTGGCATTCAATGGAAAACGAAAATAGATAAGCATATAGAAAGTGCTTTTAACGGGATTTCGCAAAATGAAATTCGGGTTAATGAAAATGTTAAGTTGGAACAACCCGTAGTAAGAAACGAAAGTAGTGTAGTTAAGCTTCCGAAATTAAGTATTGAGAAGTTTTATGGTGATTATAGTTCTTGGTTGAATTTCTGAAATTACGACGAAGTAGCTATTCATAATAACAATTCCTTAAGTAAGGTTGAGAAGTTTTCGTATCTGAAAACATTTTTAGGAGGTACTACCTTGTCAGCAGTTTCGGGATTTTCGTTAACAAACGAAAACTTTGATTCCTCAATTAAGTTGTCAAAAGAAAGATTCGAAGGCTAGATTTGATTGTAAGCTCGCACATGAATAAACTGTTGCTGAATGATTCCGTTAAGGCATGCGCGAACGTTCCAGCATTGCGAAGAATGTATGATACGATTGAAATTCAAATTCGATCATTAAAATCGTTAGGTGTTGCAGCAACCACTTATAGTAGTTTACTTTGCCCAGGAATACTACAAAAAATTCCAGAAGAGTTAAATTTGTATTACAATAAACAACGCGAATCGCGTTACTCATTTGATATAGAACACTTAGTTGAGTTTTTGAGAAAGGAGGTAGAAATAAGAGAAGCGTCTTCTTTAGTATCAGATTCAAAAAACTTTAAACGCAATGAAATTCCTTTTAGTAATAGAGGAACGAGTCAAAATTATCAGAATAAAATTCATGTATACTCAAGACGAAATATTTCAAAGGCGCGCATTCCAACAGCCGCTGTTTTAACAGCCGTAGCGAATGAAATATGTAGTTTCTGTTCGGGTAAATCTCACGTAACTCTGAAATGTCCTTTACCATTAACCGAAAAACGAAATTCTTTAAAAACACAGGGATGATGTTACATTTGTCTAAAACGTAGACGTACAACAAAAGTTTGCTGAAAAAAAGACCAGCTGTGCAAAATATGTAAAAAACCTCACAATAATTTAATATGCGATAAGGCTGAACCGACAAATAATTCAGCCGAATCAAATGGTAAGGAAACGGACGACAATTTATCTGCGGTACAGTCATTGCACTGCTTCGGAAGAAGTAAAAGGGAATCTGTAAACAAATCTGAGAGCGCAGGAGCGTCCCCGGTTTTATTGCAAACATTCAGCGCTATAGTAAAAACAAATAAAAAAAGCGAAATGCTCAGGGTGTTAATAGATGGCGGAATCAACGAAACGTTCATAACAAGGAAAACTACTGCCGACTCGTTAGGATTGAAGGTTACCAGATGTGAAACGTTTGAAATATATGGGTTTGGTGGCGAGCGTAAACCTAAACAGCAATGTAACATAGTTAACTTGATTTGCGAAATGGAATCAAACCTAGTAAAAATCTCAGCATAGAAGCAGTGGTAATTGATTCGATTACGCTTGACCACATAGAAGTTTCTTCAAAGTGAGTTAGAAACATGGCTCTAAGTAAGGGAATAGAATTGGCCAACACTGGAAATACGAAAGAGATTTATTTGAAATATTTTGTTGATCGGCTCAAATTACATTTGGAAAATTTTATATGAAAGAAACATAAGATTAGGGAAACGATTAGTAATTATGGGTAGTTTGTTTGGGTTTGTAATTCAAGGTAAGGAAATGGGATCGGATGATCATGGAAATTATGATTATGATAAGACTTGTGTAAATCATATCTCCGTGAAGGAAGAAAGAATTTGAAAGAGTTCGAAATTTATGTGATTTGGAGGCTATAGGAATAAATCAGGAGAAGGAAATTTCGCGATCAGATGCAGATGTCATAAACATGTTTGAAAGAAATACCACGTTTAAAAATGGGAGGTACGAAACTAAATTATTATGGAAGGAGGATTGTAACACGTTGAATAGTAATTACGAAGTAGCATAAAGACGTTCAAATAATAAATTTAGGCATGATCCGCATCTGTACTTTCGTTATAAAGAAATAACTAATGAGCAGTTAAGGGATGGCATTATTGAGCAAGTTGCATTTCATGAAGATGATGTTAAAAAAATTGGTATTTTATGCCTCATCATGCTGTAGTACGCGAATCAAAGGAAAGTACGAAGGTTAGAATTGGGTACGATGCGTCGTCAAAAGTTAGAGATGAGTAGTCGCTCGTTGATTGTTTAGATAGTGGTCCTAACCTTAATCCAGATTTGCTCAGGATTATTCTAAGATTTCGTTATCACGCAATTGCATTTTGTGCTGATATTCAAAGAGAATTTTTAGAGATTGGCATAGTTGAGGAGGATCGAAAGTTTTTGCAGTTTTTATGGAGAAATGAGGGGGGAATCGAACTTGATTTCAATGGTCGTGATATCAGAATTTTATGAATGACACGTGTTCCCTTCGGTGTCAAATAAGTTTTTATTTCGACAGCAACTATACGACTCCATTTAGAAAAATATGAAAATTCACACAATGAAGCTTGTTCTATTTAGAAAGATCTGTATGTTGATGACTTAATAAGTGGGGCATCAACTGTTGAAGAAGCTGTATCTTCAGCAAGATACTCTAAATTCCTATTGAGCGAAGATAACACGAATTTACGGCAATGGTCTTCTAATTCAGTGTTGTGTCGCGAATTCTGTGTCGCAAAATTTAAGTGTTCTTAATCATTTAAATATTTTATTTGTATTTGAATTTGATTTTTTTTAAATTTTGAAATTGTGAAGAGCGTAATGAATCTATATATATTTATAAGTAAAAATGGCTATAGTAATTGGCCTTCCGCTATTCACTTACGTTTTGGCTGTGTTAATGTTGCTTTGCTTATAGCTTCGGAAGAAAGGGAAAGGTTGTAAATTGGATATTGAAAGGACAGTTTTTTGTTGTTTCTTACATTTTTCGCTTGTTAGCAAGGGGGGGGGTCGAATTTTTTAGTTTCCAGTTTTCGCAGGTGCTACTGTAGATAATGACTATATTTTGATTCGTTCGAGGGGTTTGAATTTGTTCTGTTAAATTATATTAAAAATCTCGGATTGGCAGGAATTTAATTTTATGTGTAACTTTTGGACTAGTAATGTTTAATGGGAGGAGAAACCGAGTTTTCCTCGGTTGTTGCGCGCGTTTTGAAGTCTAGTCTGGAGTTTGTTTTGGAGAGAGTTTTTGAGTTTGAATACAGAGAAAAGAATTAGCAGAGAGGGCCTTTGGCCCTGCGGCCAAGCTTATCTTGGCGGGTGGCTTGCGTTCTGCGGACGGACTCGGCTTTTAGCTGAAGAGATTTGCGCTGCAGCTGTGTTCACCGGGATTTAGGAGATAAGTTTTGATACAGAGAAGAGAATTAGCAGAGAGGGCTTTTGGCCCCGCGGCCGAGGTTTTGCCCTTGCGGGTGGCTTGAAGATGCGATGAACTGAGAATTTTCCGTAAACTGATGCGAGAAGTAGAACTCATAGCGAACTCTTCCGAGTTTGAAGCGGGTTTTACCGTAAAACGGAAGTGAAATGGCTCGTAACAAACAGAAGCTTTCCGTTCGTGAGAAGAAAAAAATTTCAACATTCTGTCATCGCTCGTAAATTTCCGTTGTCGTTGCCAGCTGAAACGCCTGAGTGTCATCTTGTTTATTCTCTTCTTTTCTCCTTCAAATTTAATACTTCAGAATTTTTGATTGCCGATGATTGATAATTGATTCTTTATTATGGTTCTACAAGAGATCCTTTTTCTTGAACTTTATTTTGGAGCTGATTACCTAGGACCAGTTCAATGCCGGAATTCAACTGCAGCCTATAGCTTCCTATGATGACGTCGCCTATAGCCTATGATGATAAAATTCCGGTATTTCAACTGTGAGTTATATTATATTTTCTTTTGTAGTTGTCTTAATTAAATCTTGCGTAACGGGTAAAAAAAAGCATTATATAATAGATAAAAAATATGCGTCTTGGAAGATTTTAAAGTTATTGTTAAAAATAAGAAATTTATGTTAATTGTAATTTTTATAGTAGTTTGTGTGAAATCCAGTTTAAATGATTCATTTAATGTTCCAGTTATTCTAAGTAATTGTTATTATGTTAAACTACAAAATTTTATCTTGATAAATGACTCTTGAAGAAATTTAATGTAGAATATTAATTGCATTTGTATGTAAGGGTAGTCTGGACAGCTCTCCCATAAATTTATCCTAGGTATTAATAAATGAATGTGATTTTATATTATTACTTGCATTTTTTTTTGTGTGTACGTGGTTGGTTTGTTCAGTCACTCCATTTGTTTGAGCCGTGAGGCTTTTAAGAAACATGGAGATTTTGCTTCGGGTATTGCAAAATGTTTATCCATTTAAGGGTACTCACAACGCGGCCTTTGTTTTAGCAAATATGTACTAACCACTTATTAATGATTCTTTGAATGTCTTTTAAGATAAAATTTGTAATGATTTTTAGGTGCCAGGAAAGTTAAAACTAGTGCTTGATTTTTCGAAATGGAACTGATTGATTGGTGTTTGAATATTTCTTCTCTGGGGCTTATGATGTTTTGATTAATGAATATGAACTTGTTATTCTTGAGTTAATTTGAAAAAATGAGTGAATTTTAGAAATGATTTGGTTGAAATAGTATTTTATTCTACCGAGTACCAGAGAAGATTTATTCCTTCTTGTGTTTTTTTTAGGTTAAGCTTTATTAAGATGAATTTGCTTTGTTTTGCTTTGTGTGAGTTAATTGATTTTAAGAAAAAGTTATATTTAATATTATTTTGAATCAGATCAATCAGTTAGTTCCTTCCTCTTTCCTAACACGTTCACTTTAGTTAGTTATTTTTATTTTAGTTTGTCACGGCACCAGTCAGAGTAGAGTGAGGTCAGTTTTAAAAAGATAAAAAGTTAAACCCCGTAAAGTTAAGCTCCTAATTTAACATCAGCGATCCTTAATCAAAAATGGAAAGAAACCCAAATGGAATGTCGTACGCCATCGAATCAAACAGATATACCGTTAAAGGTATTAGGATTAATTTGGGACAATGATAAGGACTCTTTGAAGATAGATCTGAACCAATTTACGAAATTTAAATATGCGACACCAACAAAACGTATAGTTTTAAGTGCATGTGGCAATCTATGTTTGATCCATTAGATTTAATTACACCATTCAGTGTTAGAATTAAATTGATAGTGCAGATTCTTTGGGAAAAGGGCTTAAAATTGGATGAAAATATTCCAGCAGAATTGAAGTCTATGTCTCAGGAGTGGTGTAATGAAGTAACCGAGCTTGAGAGGCTTGTCATACCTCGACCATATTTTAATGAGCTGGAGATTCAGCAGCTGGAAGTACATATATTTTCTGACGCAAGCCCAAAAGCTTATGGTGCGGTCACGTATTTCAAGATTAGATACCATGACAAATGTGCGACAAGTTTTGTTATTTCAAAATGTCGTATAGCTCCACTGAATAAAATGACCTTGCCGCATTTAGAACTATTAGGAAACTTGATTTACGTACTATTAGCTGATTACATACGATCCACGCTTTCTTCTTTGAAAGAAAGTGACATTTTCATGTGGACAGGTTCCACAATATGTCTACATTGGATTAGAGGTGTTGCAAACGATTGGGAGCAATTTGTCCGCAATAGAGTGTTGGAAATCGAAGAAAAGACGATTCCATTGAATTGGAATTTTTGCAACGGAAAACTAACGGATTAATGATGAAACATGATGGAGGGGGCACTCGTGGTTAATAGAAGCTGATGTTCTAAATAGTGAAGAAATACCAAATGCTGATATTGATACATTTGAAGCAGAAACGGAGAGAAAAAAGAGTTGTATTGCCTTACCAGCACACGCTGAACGCACCGATGGCTTGTTAAATCTGCATAGATACAGTGACTTATCTAAGGTTCTTCGAATTACTGCTACGTCCTACGATTTATGAATAACTGTAAGTGGAATTATGAAAAGTTTAAAGCAACACTAACTGCAGAAGATCTTACAAGTGCTGAACGCTGTTGGATTCGTTTTACACAGCGAAGTGAGTTTGAAAAGGATTTTATTAAACTCACACAAAAACAATCACTTAGTTCCGATTCCAAACTATATGGTCTAAACCCTATTCTAACCGCAAAATGACTTATATGTCCTGATGGTAGATTACAACATTCTGATTTTCAGTTCAAGAAAAGCATCCATGGATTATTCCAAGAAAATCTAAATTCACTGAATTGCTAATTAAAAGAGAGCATGAGAACTTGCTTCATGCTGGTGTTTTAGACACACTCACTCAAACTCGAGAAAATTATTGAATCATCCGAGGCAGACAAGCTGTAAAATCGTGCTTGAATAGCTTTTTCGTTTGCAGGAAATTTAAGGCTAAAAAGGGCACGCAAGTGATTGCTCCATTACCAGCGGAAAGATTTCATATAAGCGAATCCCTTTGAAATCACTTGCACCGACTTCGCTGGTCCTTTGTTTACGAAAGGTGGAGACAAGGTTTACATTTGTTTGTTTACTTGTGCAGTCACACGAGCAGTTCATCTTGAAATTGTTTCTAACCTAAGCACCGAACATTTCCTTCTGGCATTTCGTCGCTTTGTCTTAAGAAGAGGTATTTGCCGAACTATAAACTCTGACAATGCCAAAACCTTTAAAGGTGCAGATGTAGAACTAAAGAAGTTATATGCAAATATCATTGATCCATCTGTACAAAAAATTATTTTGGTACAAAGGGAATAACATGGCATTTTATTGTCCAAAGAACAGCTTGGTGGGGTGGATACTGGGAGAGAATGGTGAAGATGACAAAAGTTATTTTGAGAAAGGTACTAGGAAAGGCTTTAGTTTCTTTTGAAGAATTGCAAACCATTTTGACAGAAGTAGAATCTATCCTAAACTCTAGACCACTTACTTACGTTTACAATGATCCATCAGAACCATTCCCTCTCACTCCTGCTCATTTCCTAACTGGAAAACGGTTAACATCCTTAACGCACCAGGCGGGTCATGTTAAAGAACGTATTGCAAGTAACAAAAGGGTTTTAATCAAAAGATATTTGTATAGAGAAAAAAATTAAAGTGATTTTTAGAGACGATGGAAAAGAGAGTATCTTCTCCAATTAAGAGGTGCAAATTGTTTCAAACCTGCTAATGTAAACACTGATTTCAATATAAATGATGTAGTTTTGATAGGAGACGACAAACTACCTCGGCAGCTTTGGAAGCTGGGAAAGATGATGGAATTGCATAGAGGCCGTGATAACAAGGTAAGAAGTGCCACAGTAAAAACTCCTTCAGGTGTAATAAAAAGGGCCTATCAAAATGTTATATCATTTGGAACTTGAAAAGATTAATGAATGATTGTTTTCAGGAAATTTTCAGGTATCTATTTATTATTTCTTTTGTGATTGAAATCTGTTACGTGTGTTAGTTATAGTTTGATGATAATTGTTTTCTTTCTATTTTCATTTAGCTTGTGGTTGTTAGTAAGATAAAATGTATGTAAAGCTTATTTAAAATGTATTATATGTAAGAATAAACACTATAGCATTTTTGTGTCCAAATATAACTCAATCAAAACAAGACAAACAGTCTGAATCGGATGCACAGGTTCTTTTGTCATAAAAAAAATCGCCAACATTGTTGTTAACTTTATTGGTAAAAATCATCAATGATGACAGGTCCGGAATCTTTCGAGAATTATTTGATACTGGTGCTCAGAGATCTTGTAGAGACATTAGGTTATTTCGAAGCAGGAGACATGAAGAATGAGCAACGCCTTAGCCGGGAATCGAACCACGGACCTCTCGGTTACGCGTCGAGCATGCAG
>KK118457.1:4071-60976 GCA_000611955.2 Stegodyphus mimosarum
GAAATTCATATCTCAGGATCTACCGAACCGATTTGCACCAAAATTTATACAGTTATAGAGTGTACCGAGACCTGTCGATACGCGCAAGAACGAGGTCTCTGGGTCGACCAGGGGAGGGGCGGTGCGACCTTGAATCCAGGTGTCAAAAAAAATTTTTCGCTATTAAGAAAATTCTACCACCATTGTCTTCCTCTCCTCGAGCGCTATCGCCTCGATATAAAATTTTTGTATCTAGGCCGAAATCGACCCCAGTTACGGCGTTTTCAAGATATTTTTATTCATAAAATAACTAAGTCCAGCGAAAAATACGCTTAACTGCGAATTTTTTTAAAAATTGAGATACATCGATAAAACTACGGCCATGCATAGACCCCCCGGGGATACATCTTCAGTAGAAGCGGTTTCGATTTATCTCGACTAGAACTGCCGTAATGGGCAGTTGAAATTTTCAATGGTATCCCTATGTACTGGGAAGCGGCAGCTTTAACATTAGGCTCTATGATAGAATTTTTTTCTAATTGAGATACAGCGATGAAACTGCGGGGGTGCACAGACCCCCAGGGGATATGCTTACAGCGAAAGCGGTTTGCATCTATCTTAATTAGAAATCGATTTAATTAGAAATCGAATTCTAGTAACGAAACTTTTGAGATTTCCCCAAAACGATTTTCTCGAGCTAAAAAACACTTTGGGGAACTCGGGAATAACTCCGAAACTGCTCATCCGATTTGGATGATTCGACCACCGATTTGTTCGTCGTTTGTTTCCAACCATATATTTGGTTTTAAAAAATTCCGAACGGGGGCAGAGCTATTGCCCCCTGAACTGGGACCGTACGGCCCCCCCTAGACGAGGCCAGGGAGGTCCGATTTCGATGCGGTTTTTTAGAATCTTAATGTTTTTGCGATTTTTCCATAAAAAAATTAGCCCCCCACCGGTTTGGGGGCCCCAAGGGGCTACAACCCCCCCAAAACCCGAAATTCATATCTCAGGATCTACCGAACTGATTTGCACCAAAATGTATACAGTTATAGAGTGTACCGAGACCTGTCGATACGTGCAAGAAAGAGGTCTCTGGGTCGACCAGGGGAGGGGCAGTGCGACCTTGAATCCAGGGGTTAAACAAAAATTTTTCGCTATTAAAAAATTTTACCACCATTGTCTTCCTCTCCTCGAGCGCTATCGCCTCGATATAAAATTTTTGTACCTAGGCCGGAATCGACAGCAGTTATGGCGTTTTCAAGATATTTTTATTCGTAAAAAATTTAAGTCCAGCGAAAAATACGCTTAACTGCGAATTTTTTTAAAAATTGAGATACATCGAAAAAACTGCGGCCATGCATAGACCCCCCGGGGATACATCTGCAGTAGAAGCGGTTTCGATTTATCTCGATTAGAACTGCCGTAAGGGCAGTTGAAATTTTCAATGGTATCCCTATGTACTGGGATGCGGCAGCTTTAACATTAGGCTCTAAGGGAGAATTTTTTTCTAATAGAGATACAGCGATGAAACTGCGGGGGTGCACAGACCCCCAGGGGATATGCTTACAGCGAAAGCGGTTTGCATTTATCTTAATTAGAAATCGAATTCTGGTAACGAAACTTTTGAAATTTCCCCAAAACGTTTTTCTCGGGCTAAAAATCATTTTGGGGCACTCGCGAATAACTCCGAAACTACTCATCCGATTTGGGTGATTCGACCACTCCTTTGTTCGTCTCGCGGTCTACTTTCTAACCATATACTTGGTTTTAAAAAATTCCGATCGGGGGCGGCGCTACCGCCCCATGAAGGGGGGACATTCGGACCCCCCTGGCCTCGTCCAGGGGGGTCCGATTTCGATGCGGTTTCGTTTTTTGAGAATCTTATTTTTTTTGTGATTTTTCCATAAAAAATTGGGCCCCCTTGGTTTGGGGGACCCCCGGGACTACAACCCCCCAAAACCCGAAATTCAGATCTCAGGATCTACCGAACCGATTTGCACCAAAATTTATACAGATATAGATTGTACCGAGACCTGTCGGTTCTAATCGAGATAAATCGAAACCGCTTCTGCTGAAGATGTATCCCCGGGGCTCTATGCATGGCCGCAGTTTCATCGATGTAACTCAAATTTTATAAAAATTCGCAGTTATGCGAATTTTTCGCTGGACTTAGTTATTTTCGGATAAAAAAATCTTGAAAACGCCGTAACTGGGGTCGATTTCGGCCTAGATACAAAAACCTTAAATTGAGGCAATAGCGCTCAAAGAGAGGAGACAGTGGTGGTGGAATTTTTTTAATGGCGAAAAATTTTTTTTGACCCCTGGTTTCAAGGTCGCACTGCCTCTCCCCTGGTGGACCCAGAGACCTCGTTCTTGCGCGTATCGAAGTATAAAAGTTTTGTCTATACGCCAAAATCGACCGGAGTTCCGTAGAGTGTAAAATTGCCATAATGCTAAGTCTATGGGAGGAGTTCTGAAATAGTGTAAAAGGGGAAAATTTTTGCTAATGAATATAGAGCGATGAAAGGGCGGCCATCGACAGAACCCCCAGGGACACGCTTGCAGTAGAAGTGGTTTTCATGTATCTCAATTAGAACCGCCGTTACGCACACATGACGTTTCCAATGCTACGTCTATGTAAAGGGGGATGACTTAACATTGGCTCAATGGGAAAAGATTCGAGCCCTTATAACCCGGGCTGTGGTGGACCGATTTATATGAGGTTTCGTTTTTTATGAATAAAAAATTTTTAGCGATGATTCCATGAAAAAAATTTCGGGGTCACCATGGGAGGTCCCCCTGAGGCCCCCCTCCGCCCAAAACCGAAAAATCGTATCTCAGGATCTGCAGATTCGATTTTCACCAAAATTTATATGCATAGACAGTGGGCCAAGAGCTCTCAAACCGCGCAAGAAGCACGTCTGTAGGTCGACCACGGGGTCCGTGGCAGAGATCCAAAAATGTGGGGTCAAAAAATATTTCACCCAATTAAAAAATAAATACCACCACGTTCTTCCTCTCCTCGAGCGCTATCACCAGAGTATAAAAGTTTTGTCTATACGCCAAAATCGACCCGAGTTCCGTAGAGTTGAAAATTGCCATAATGCTAAGTCTATGGGTGGAGTTCTGAAATATTGTGAAAGGGGAAATTTTTTGCTAATGAATATAGAGCCATGAAAGTGCTGCCATCGACAGACCCCACAGGGACACGCTTGCAGTATAATGGGTTTGCGTGTATCTCAATTAGAACCGCCGTTAAGCACATATGACTTTTCCAATGGTAAGGCTATGTAATGGGGAGCCTTAACATAGGCTCAATGAGAAAAGTTTCGAGCCCTTATAACCCGAGCTGTGGTGGTCCGATTTAGATATCTATTGCTATAATACCTATTGCTATTGAAAATTAATTAATTTTCGCTTTTGAAGTTATTAATTAACATTTCTTCAAACTTTTGAAAATATTTTTAACTCGATATAACTTCTTAATCTGATAAAGGCTCTAAACCATAACCATGACACTTTACTTCCGACTCTGAATTTCTCTGCAGCCAGATAATCTGGCTTTTATGTCTTACTCTTCCCGCAGCTTTTCTGTGTAAAATTTCTTACAAACGTTCCCTCAAACCGTGCATTTTGCAATCTGGCCGCAATGCCAGATTCTAAAAAGACATTATTCCAAATCGAGAATTCCAAATTTTTAAATGTTATAAAACTGTAATAATTAAAAATATAAGAACAATTTCCGTATTGTTTATTATTTTTTAAGCTGAAAAATATGCTCAAAATAGGTATCAAGTATGCTCAAAATGAAAACAAATGTAAATTAATTGTTAAATTAAGAATTAAGTTTTGTTTTATATATTTCCTACAGATGGCAGCACTGAAAATCCTTTTACTCTAAGGGAACTTTCTTTACGCTGAGTATGAAGCTGAATAAATATTTCTTTTCGTGAAAATCTTCATCTGTAAGTGAACTTAATTACGTAACCTGAACCGAAATTATTATAATTATAAAACCTTTTATAATTATAATTTATAATATAATTATAATACCTTTTTATAGAAAAAATCCGGTAAAAGTTTACAATTGGGTGCCCCTTGTTTTTTGGCGATTCTGTTTTGATGCCAAGATCGGCGTCAATAAGACACAATTTCAAGATGGCCGCTACACAAAACTAAAACAAGAAGTCAAAGAATTTCACAAACTCCGTGTCCATATACACATTGACCTATTTTCACTTAAAAAATCATCAGAGAATTGCACAAACTTAGTCACTGCACATTTTGACTTTGCCCATGTGCACATCGATTTATTTTCAATTAAAAACACCAAGAAGCTAAAACCATGTTAAAACTCTCATGGTAAACAGAAATGGGGTTTCATCGCCAAAACTGAACAAAATTTTTCGCCAAAAAACAAGGGGCACCCAATTCTACACTAGAGCCAAAAATCCTTCCAAATCGATGTATATTTCTCCTTGAATGCTCTCCGTAGGAAGGATACAAGCACACGCCCGCTGTTCCCGTAGGAGTACTCCTAAATACCAAAATTTATTAATTTTTTTAGGAAAGTCATCTACGGTTATGAACTGGCTGAGTATTAGTATTTTCACCAGTGTTTCATTAGTTTTAGCACAAAATGCTACCCCTCCACAAAATTTACATGTATTTTTTAATTTATTATAATCGTTATTATTGAAGTGTAATGTAAAAATTCTGTTCGCTAAGTTTATAATACCTAACTTTGTCGGGACTACTGTTCTTCCTAATTGACTTGAGAAACATCAGTACAATCCTGATTGGGAACAGGGAGCTTACTCAAGCTATGTTCGTGTGCGCGTGGAATAGACAACACATGTTAAGAAGGGTTAACTTTACCCTTTATTTCTCACAGCGTATAGGCGCTCCCACACATCGGGACACAGAGACCAATATTTTTGGTCTAAAACGTAGAAAATAAGAAATATTCACTTAATAACTAACTTAAAAAGAATTAAACTTAATTGCATTACAGAGAGTATTAACGCGAAGATTGGCCTTTTGAACCTGCTGAAGCTGCTAGATGCAAATACTATATTACGCCTATTAGCAGGAACTAAGTTCTGGCTAAATGCAGACATGAACTGACTGAAAAGCACGCGCGTAATACCCTCGTAAGTGAAGGCTCTCTTTCTTGGCTAGAGCCAATTCTTAATACCTTTTACATTTTGAAAACTCATTAGCATTAAAATCCTACTCGCGCTTATTTTGGTCGGAAGTGGAAAATAAGAGAGGACAGCAAAGTTAAAAAAAAAGAAAAAAGAAACTTTAGTAAAACTTAAAATCATTGTAACTTGAGTATACATGTTATTTGTCTTAGCTTGAATTTAAATATTTCTATATTATTTAATTTATTTCAACTGCGTAATTTAAAGATTTTTACGGCCGTAAATCGTAAATAGAAACTTTGATATCTTTATACAATGCGAAAAAATTAAGCTATAACCAAATTATTGAAGTTAAGTTATAAGGTTTTAATTAAACTAACAAAGTTTTATTTTAATTTGCCTTTTTCTATCTGTTCTTATTTCAACTTCCCGTTAGAATAAGCGCGCGTTTCAGCTTTATGCTAATTTGAAGTGGAGCCAAGTTCTATTTAAACTGTAGGTAGGAACCTCTCAGTGTGAGAGGGCTTTTAGTCTCAGACCACTGTTACTCTATTTGACCTTCGCCTGACCAGCTAGTATTTAAATTCTAAACCGTAGCGCTGTTACGCTATTACTCATTGAAGTAATTCTAACTGCCTTAGTATTAGTTAAATCTTGCTACGCACCATTTAGCATAGAGGCCAACCTCGCGTTCCTAGCTCTGTGAGCAACGACTACTTAATTCCTAATTAGTTTTAGTTTAAATTATCTGATTGTTCAGTTTAGACCCCTGTGCGGTCATTATTTTCTGTATCCCTCCCGAGTTGGGAAGTGGCTGTAAATAATTGTGGTTTAATAAAAGAGGATTTTAAATCCCTCTTACGTATAGTTATTCTACCACTTAACCACAGTATTCTACCACAGAACATAGCTGCATTCAGCTCCCTGTTCAAGATCAGGACTTAGACTACTTCACGAATATGTTCGCCAAGAATATGCACTGAACACTCAGTCCTGACAAAGTTATTTATAAGGACAACAAATAATAATATATATAATTTTCTCGAATAAAATACGGAATTAGAAGTTCAGTTTCTTCAAGGTGTGGAAGAAATAATTTATTCTGATGTTTTCTGCTTCTAATTTTGCTTTTAAAAATCTAGAACTGAAAAAAAAGTATAGGATATTTGATACATTTAATATATAATATAGATGCCTCCTTCAGACTGGAGGCCTGGCGCATGTACCTAGTGTCGTCTGCGAATACATAATATAGCTGCTTTGGAAACTAGGAACCAGAACGTTTTTGTTGCCTCAAACAATTTTATAAATTTATGTGCTTTGTGACAAAATTTTTTATGCGTTGAAGTCATGTTTCCACCTTGCGCGCGCAGTTTAAAAAATTCTGTTACATAATTTAATTCCGTATTTAATATATAGCTTTCATAAAATTTAAAAAGTATTGTGAACCCAAAATTTTAAAAAAATAAAAAAGAAAAAATCTGAAAGGTTTCAGATTTTAAATTACGTCCAAAGGGGCGTTTTTTAAACATTTTGTAGGTTACTTTTATTTATTGAATATCATGTTCTTCGCATTTAAACCAAAAATTCAGTTAAAGAACAATATCGCAAAATAATTTTAAACTGAGCCTATCTTTAAAATTTCCTACTTACAGTCTCACGCGTTGCAGATAAAAATGGTTTTTTCTGTACCACGTTGCCATGGCCAACTTTGAAATCCTCGAGTTTTTTCATCAAAAATTCGTTAAAGTTTTACAAAATATGAAATCGTCAATAAAACAAATTCCAAATTTGGGTTTCCAGATGCCCATATTCGCAGCAGGATGACGGCATTCAAAATTCGATGGCTTTCGGTACCGTCGTTTTATCACAATGCGAGAAACATACATACATTTATGCACATTCTTCATTATTTAATTTCTTTAAATATAATACAGGGCTGCAATATTTTGTGGCAACAGTTTGAAAAGTGATACAGACTTTTAATGTTTCCGACGCAAAATCGCAAAACGAAAACAATAGTCCTTCAGGGACAAAACCCCTTTGGACTAATAATTTAATGTTAAATTCTTATTTTATTTGGAGTAGAGTTTATAAAATGCATTTAAAAAAATCTGTAATGTTTTCATGCATAAAAGTTTTTAATATTAAAATAGTCATTAGATTTTTGATTCAGTTAGAAGATAGTGCCTATATAAAGAATTCCATCAAATTTCAAGTATATGCCGTTAGCCATTTTTAAAATATCATGCTCGGAAGTTGGAAACATGACGTGAACGCATAAAAAATTTTGTCACAAAGAAAAATTAAACTATAAAAATATGTGTGGCAAAACAAACTTTCTGGTTACTAGTTCCCAAAACAGCTATATTACGGTGCTAGCTGAAAAATGTTGGAAGTAATTGCTTTAAAAATAAGTAAGTTATCCAATTCTTGCAACAGTAACATACATATTCGAAGATCTTAAGGGTTTTAAGGTGTACGAAGCCCCCTTAAACTCTTTCGTCATGTGTAACGCGAATACGAGACAGTTTCCCTTAGTAAGTCCTACACGAAGGCATCTCTTCCCTCAGCTAGATATTTCCAGTGTGCTTCACCATGATTTAATAAAATCCAAATCCGTTTCTATTGGTAACGAGCCAAGCGGCGTCAGATCGGCAGCGAAATGATAGCGAGAAGCACCACAGTCATAGTTCTTTAGGTAACGAAAGAGGGATTCTGTTTCGTTGTTAAGAGCGGAAAGCCCATAGATACGGTAACTGGTAATAAATCTCATAACATAACTTTGGCATTCCCCGTTTCACGAACTTAATCGCACTACAGGTCCTTCCCCGCGCAGAACCGAGGCCGGGGTTCAACCTCTTTCCCGGAACCTTGGGAGGTCGGCGCAACGCACCCAATTTGGGGCGTCACTGGTCAACAGTTTGCTACCCACCAGTCGCTCGGGTGAGACCGTCGCAAGGGGTCATTACCCAGCAAACCCAGGGAGTTACCTCCGGGCTACTAGAACCACCTTGCTCTAAGACATGCCGAGCCCCGGGCTGGCCAATAAGTGACCTTTCCGGAGCTCCCAGAACCACCAGGTTCATAAATCACCAGGTTTTGGAAATTTAGGAAGGACCACGAAGGCAGGCTTTAAGGGCCACTTGAGGTCCACGGACCATGGACTAAGAAAGTTTGACTTGAGACTGTTTTAAAGTATTGCGCAAAATTGATTATAAGTTAATTCCCCTTCCCTTTTTTATGGTATTTTTTATTTTCTTTTGCGGTTAATAAACAGTTTTATGAATATAATAATAGCGTAAATAAAATATGAAATGAAACAAAAGAAATCGAATTGTAAGTAATGAATTATACCTTAGTGGTATAAAATTGTAGCCAGACTTAGAAATGCCACATAAACTAAGAACGAAAAAGAAGTTGTTATGAGTTAATAACGGATGGCATACACAGAAATAAACAAGCTGTAACTGTTTCATAGTGGAGACTCCTTCTCTAAAACCCGAATTGCTCTGGAGGAGATGGAAGTAAGGCTTCATTCTATTTAAAACAAAATGTTGAAGGATTTTTCCAAGTCCAGGAAATAAACTAATTGCGCGATAGAGCGGGCCGGTTGCGTGTGTTTCTTTCCAGGTTTCGGGAGAAATATGATTTTTGCAGATTTCCATGACGTGGGAAAATGTGAAATCATGAGACAAGCGTTTACAATACCGTGATATTTACAGGAAAATTTTTAATAGCAGTATTGGATGTATCAATTCCAGAATCTTTCTTTTTCTTGGCAAGATCTTTAATAATGGTAGAAATTAGCTAAGGAGAAGTTAATTTGGGAAGATTCTTCGCTGTGTGAGGGTTTAACCAGGCCTGAATATGATTTAAAGCGTGGGATAAGACATGACTTTATTATGCCTTGATTAGCCAGTATAACAACTAGCTGTGTTCCGGTTCAGTGAAGTAGTGAAAACCCGAAAGTAAAGAATCTTACCTAAAAATCAAGTCATTAAGGAGAAAAAATAAAATAACAGGCCAAAAATAACAGGCCAAAAGTCAAGTTGCATCGTGAAAAGAAAATGCAGAATAATCCTCGGTGATGTGGCGCCATCTGACGGTTGGAATGGGAGGTAAAAGTGAGTCATCGTTACGTTACAGTTTAAATTAAATGTTTAACTGCTGTATCATTTCTAAAATTTCTTTTGCCAACGACAGGGGCAATCTTGATTTCTTGCCATGATGAATTTCGTGAGTTTGCTCTGACTTCAGACAAGAGAGATTAGTGACAACAACCAGGGCAATATAATTAATCCACTAAAAGGTGAGGTAAATCTAAGTAAAGTAACACTAGACTAGACTAGACTAGGCTAGGCTAGGCTAGGCTAGGCTAAAAGCAGGAGACATGAAATATGTGTAGTGATCTCTCCGGGACCTTTTTTACCATAATTTTATTTCTAGAGCGGAGTTTTACACGAGGTTTATTTTAAATTACCTGTAATAAATCGAATTTTAATTTTTTTTAAATTTGATTTTTTAAAAATGAATTTAAGATACGTAACTATTTACATAAAATGTTTTCGGAAAACATTCAGCTAAACTTTTGCAAATTTATTCTAACGAAAGGCTGCCAATAAAAAGATACATCACATATTTGGCTGTTATGCTGACATTAAAGGACTAGACTAGACTAAAAGCAGGAGACATGTCTAGACTAGACTAGTCTAGTTATTAGAAGAAGTTAAAAGTCGCCAATTTAAAGCAAGAAAACAGCCAAGTGTAGGATACGTTAGTTACTAAATATCACGGCAACGGTAAAAAGTCTTAAGAAGGCGAAAACGTTTAAGTAATATAATTTTAATCGAAAAGGCCACAATGCATCAGAAAGCAAACAAACCGAAAACCAAAATCCTAATCAAGAATCCCCTAAAGCAAATTCTCTCACGGTTGTGAATACAACGCGAGAATTAGGAACAAATAATTGGTACCTTGAATCGGGAGCAACCGCACAGGTAGAAGTATATTTACGTCAATAACTGAGAGAAAAAGTGAAGTTCAGCTAGCAAATAATCAGATTTTAGAGGTTAAAAAAAAGGGAAAGTTGAAATTTATGCAAGTGTTTATTCAAGTTCACAACACCTAATGCTTAATGATATATGTTCCCAAACTAAATATGAACTTAATTTCATTCAGTTAAAGCAGCACGCAAAACGTAAATGCACTGTTTATTTTAGAAATAACCATGCGTGGATTAGAGACAAAAATAAACGCGTAGTTTTACATGCAACGAATCAAAATGATTTACATGTTGTAAATCAACCGGATGTAATTGAGGTTTCGAATGTGGCAAAGGGTAATATAAATAATTCAAAGGGTAATATAAATTGAAATTATGGCATGAGAGATGTGGTTACATAAATCTAGCTGACTTAGCCGAATTCCCAAATGTAAGAGTGAAACTCTATTTTGTGAAACTTGTACTAAATGCAAACAAACAAGATTACCGTTTCCGAAGAAAACACTCAGTAAACCGTGATGTACTTGAACTTGCACACATCGGTATATGTGGTCCTAAGAATGCGACATCTTTAGGTGGTGCAAAATACTTCGTAACATTCATTGATGGCAAATCGCGGACTGTGCACACCTTACAGAAAAGGTCCAAACCCCTTGAAGCATTTAAACAGTACAAATTTAAGGCTGAAAAACAAACGAGAAAGTGACGGAAGATACTCTTCAGCGGTAATGCAAAAGAATTCAAAAGTCAAGAATTTAATCAGTTCCTAGAAAAGGAGGGCATTCAACGCCAATTTACAGTGGAGTATAGACCACAAAAGAACGGCGCCTCAGACCGCTCCAACCGTACCTGAGTTGAAATGGCCTACTGTTTAAATCAAAATTACCTCAAGAATTGTGGGCAGAAATAGTGAATACAGCAGCTTACATTCGTAACCATTGTCCTGCTACTAGAAACAGATCAAAAACGCCGGAAGAAATATGGTCATAAAGAAAGCCTACAGTATCTCAGTTCAGGATCATAGGAAGCAAAGCTTTTGCATTAACAACTTCAAACAGGAAAAACAAATTTTTCCCGATAAGTGAAGAATACATTCTTATTGGATATTCTCAGAAGCAAAAGCATATCGTCTGTGGAATTCTGGAACTTCTAAAGTAACACAAAGTCGTGATCCCAGGTTTTGAGAACTCCCGGAAACAGAAGCCAGGTCGAAAACTTCAACTGATGACGAACAAGAATTCATAGAATTTGTCCCTGCTGAAGAAAATTCAGAAATGCCAAATGAAAGAGAAGCAGAAGTTGAAGAAAACTTAATTCGAGGTCAATATTCAGAAAGAGGACCGAGAAGACCTAAGTTTCTGAAAACAGGAAAACCAGGTACACCGAAAAAGATCTACCAGCAAAAACACGCTAATTTGGTAAACTCTGAAGTTTTTGTGGATCTAGAAACTGTAGAAGAAGGTTTATTCAGACCAGACGCAGATAACTGGAGAGCATCTATGCAAGAAAAATGCAATTCGTTAATGAAGAATAAGAAGAGGGAAAACGCACGTCACAGTCGATCGGTACAAAGACAGATTCGTCACCAAAGGATGCTCGCTAAAGTATGGATTAGATTATACGGAAACCTTGTCACCCGCAGTTCGCTACAACTCTGTGCGAACATGCTGACTGTAACTTGAAAATATATCAAATGGATGTTCAAACAGCTTATCTGAATGGAAGAATTAGTGAAGAGATCTTCATGTCTCAACCAGAAGGTTTCGTATCTTTCGAAGGCAAAGAAAGCTGTAAAAGTTTACAAGCTGAAAAAGTCAATCTACGGACATAAGCAAGAAGGACGAATGTGGAATATGAAAGCAGATGAAACTTAAATTCGAAAGGTTAACGTCAGATAACTGCATATAAGTTCAAAGAGGAACAGATGATTGTATCATAATCGCTATATGTGTAGATGATTGTATCATAATCGCTATTTGTGTAGATGATTTAATAATTCTAACTAAAAGCGAATCTTCCATGATTCATATGAAGAAATCTCTTAGAAAACGTCTCAAATGAGGGCTTTAAGTGAAATAAAAGAGTGTTTAGGAACTAACATGGCGCATAATGAAAATGTATCAATTAGCCAAACTCAATACGTAACAGAGCTTTTGACCGAATATGGTATGCAAGCATGTAAACCTATATCAACACCGTTCGATCCCAACATTAAACTGTGCAATTCATCAAACGTCGCCAAAGAAAATGGAAGTGTAGACAAAATTAAGTATCAATCATTAATTAGGTCCTTAATTTAATTAGCTGTATCTAAACGACCAGATATTGTAATTCTTAGTCAATTTAACAGTAACCCGAAATAGCATTTTCACTGGATTCAAGTAAAACGCGTACTAAAATACCTTAAATCTACGATAAACGTGAAGATAACTTATAGCAAAACTAATGAAAATCTTAAATGTTATGTAGACGCGGATTGGGCCCAAAATACTCTTGACAGGAAATCATTTAGTGGCTATAGTTTCATATTAGACACCATAATCACCTAAGCAAAAAATCGTAGTGCTATCACGCTTTGTAGCAGAATACATAGCGTTAACTGAAGCTTCAAAACAAGGGATACATTTGCGTTTGGCTATTAAGAGAGTTAGGTTTGTCAGAAAAGGCAATAGAAGCAACTGCGTTGTACAGTCACAAAGTGCACAACAGTTCATCTCTCTCGAACAAAACGCATCGATACCGGTTTCATTACATAAGAGAAATATACGATAATAAAGAAATTGACATTAAGTATGTGTCTACAACAGAAATGCCAGCCGATGTTTTAACGAAGAATCTCGAAAGATCTGACTTAACACAGTTTCACGCGGCTGGTACACGAAATTAAGGTATCCGACTACGTTGAAAAGGCTAATTTTGGCCAAAAATGTCAATTTTATTTTGTTAATTTATTGGATAGATTATTTATTTAGCTTTCAGAAACAGGTTTGTGTTTGTTTCCAAGTTGATTAGAAGCCAAGATATTAAGGATTTCATAAAGACCCCAAAACCGGAAGTGGGCATTTAAATCACCGAAAGTCCTCATTTATACAGCAGAAAAGTGTCAGAAATAAACATAAGCATTTTTTTTCTCTCGAAATAAGATGTATAAAGCTTTTACTGAGAGGAAATTAAATGTATATTCCATAATTAATCACTAGACTAGACTAGGCCAGACCAGACCAGACTTTTTTGTTTTGCCTTCAGTTTCCTAAGCCTACAATCAATGCGCTTCTGTATATGGCGTATACATTCATACTAGGCGACACTATTTACACCATAAATATTTCTCACTGCTTCGTAACCTTTAGATTCACAATCACCATAAAAATTAACATATTTTTGTTTTGTTAGATAAGTGGATCTTTCAACAATACGATATACTCCAACAGGTTCCATGGCATCGATGATCCGATATGTCTTTCACAGACATGGTGTTCTGTGATTTTATGTCTGAAAATTTTGCATACTTTGGACATTACTTCAATGTCTAACATATTGCCTGTATCAATTCAGATAGCAGTCACACATCCATTTTACGATGAGTTGCCGTGAACCGTCAATTGATACACCACATTCAACAATATCTTCTGTATTTTTTCCATTCTAATTTCACTAGCTGCTTCATTCATTATTTTATTTGCAATATTACCAGCATCAATTTGTAATTTTCCTTCAAGGTATTTAAAAGCTGACTTGGAAGGAGCATGCACATTAATAGCTGCACAAAGTTTTTTTGCTGAAGAATGTCCTCTTCCTATAAGTCTCATACTATAAACAAAGAGGTTTATGATCAAAGAACATTAATGTCGTGCATTTTGTTAACTTTTGCAGACGAGCAAAAAGAGTGCGTAAAATCACAGGTTTTACATTTCAGTTGCATATTTAGTGCCAAACCAAACACAGATTCCTGGACAAGACTTGCATCACTTCTGAAGCACACAGGACAACATAATAAAGAAACTGCATCTTTTATAATATTAAAATCGAAAACCACATCTATTCGTTGATCTTCAAAAGCATCTCCTGCTGATGAGCAGTTTTTTAGCGTGGATTCACTGGATCTAAGAATAGCTTTATCAGCATTATTTTCGATTTCTTTAGGAACCCTATTCATAAAACAGTTCTTTACACATTTACGTTTACAAGTAGGCTCCTATTTTTTTTATTGCCCATCACTAGACTTGACTCAAGAATTACTAAAAAATAATCAAAGAATAAAACAAATCTATTTGCAACTTCAATGTGTAATGTTTCGAATCAAACTCGTACGCTTGCTAGAAACACGTTTTCGATATACAAGCAATAACAATGTCGCCATTTTATTTGAAGTAATTTCATTTTGCCACACAGTTTGCAGAAAAGATACATTTAATTTCCTCTCTTTAAACGTTTTATACATCTTATTTCGAGAGAAAAAAACTGTTTATGTTTATTTCTGACAATTTTCTGCTGTATAAATGGGGACTTCCGGGGATTTAAATGCCCACTTCCGGTTTTGGAGTTTCTTTGCCTTCCAAAGTTACGAAACCTTCTGACATGAAGACATGAAGATCTCTTCATTAATGCTTCAATACAGATAACATCCATTTGATGTATTTTCAAGTTATAGTCGGCAGCTAAAGCGAGCAATGTTCGTACAGAGTTGTAGCGAACTGCGGGTGATAAGGTTTCCGTATAATCTATTCCATACTTTTGCAAGCATCCTTTGGCGACGAGTCGGGCTTTGTACCGATCGAATGTGACGTCCGCTTTTCTACTTCTGGCAAAACGGTTAATTATCACTTCTTATTATTCATTAACGAATTGCATTCTTCTTGCGTAGATGCTCTCCAGTTATCTGCGCCTGGTCTGGATAAAGCTTCTTCTACAGTTTCTAGATCCACAAAAACTTCAGAGTTTACCAAATTACCGTGTTTTTGCTAGTAGATCTTTTTCAGTCCACCTGGTTTTCCAGTTTTCATAAACTTAGATCTTTCTGGTTCTCTTTCTGAATTTTGACCTTGAATTAAGTTTTCTTCAACTTCTGCGTCTCCTTCATTTGGCGTTTCTGAATTTTCTTCAGCAGGGACAAATTCTATGAATTCTTGTTCGTCATCAGTTGAAGTTTTCGAGCTGGCTTCTGTTTCCGGGAATTCCCAAAACCTGGGATCACGACTTTGTGTTACTTCAGAAGTTCCAGAATTCCATAGACGATATGGTTTTGCTTCTCAGAATATCCAACAAGAATGCATTCTTCACTTTTCGGGAGAAATTTGTTTTTTCTGTTTGAAGTTGTTAATGCAAAAGCTTTGCTTCCTGTGATATTGAACTGAGATACTGTAGGCTTTGTTTTAGACCACATTTCTTCTGGCGTTTTTGATCTGTTTTTAGTTGGAAAACGGTTACGAATTCAAGCTGCTGTATTCACCATTTCTGCTCACAATCTTGAGGTAATTTTGATTTGAAGAGTAGGCCATTTCAACTAAGGTACGGTTGGCGCGGCCTGCTCCTCCGTTCTGTTGTGGTCACCACTGAAAATTGGCGTTGAATGCCCTCCTTATCTAAGAACTGATTAAATTCTTGACTTTTGAATTCTTTTGCATTATCGCTGGAAAGTATCTTCCGTCACTTCCCCGTTTGTCTCTCAGCCTTAGATTTGTACTCTTTAAATGCTTCAAGGGGTTTGGTCCTTTTCTGTAAGGTGTGAACAGTAATTTTCCGCGATTTGTCGTCGATGAATGTTACGAAGTATTTTGCACCACCTAAAGATGTCGCATTCATAGGACCACATATACCGATGTGTACAAGTTCAAGTACATCACGGTTTACTGAGTGTTTTCTTCGGAAACGGTAATCTTGTTTGTTTGCATTTAGTACAAGTTTCACAAAATAGAGTTTCACTCTTACATTTGGGAATTCGGCTAAGTCAGCTAGATTTATGTAACCACATCTCTCATGCCATAATTTCAATTTATATTACCCTTTGCCACATTCGAAACTTCAATTGCATCCTGCTGATTTACAACATATAGGTCATTTTGTTTCGTTGCCTGTAAAACTAGGAGTTTATTTTTGTCTCTAATCGACGTATGGTTATTTCTAAAATAAACAGTGCATTTACGTTTGGCGTTGCTGTATTAACTGAAATTAAGTTCATTTTTAGTTTGGGGACATATATCATTAAGTATTAGGCGTTGTGAACTTGAATAAACACTTGCATAATTTTCAACTTTTCCTTTTTTTTAAACTTCTAAAAACTCATTATTTGTTACCTGAACTTCACTTTTTGTTTCAGTTATTGACGTAAATATACTTCTATCATTGCAAATGAGTGCGGTTGCTCCCGATTCAAGGTACCAATTATTTGTTCCTAATTCTTGCGTTGCATTCACAACCGTGAGAGAATTTGCTTTAGGGGATTCTTGATTAGGATTTTGGTTTTTGTTTTGTCTGCATTCTGATGCTTTCTGGCCTTATCTATTGCAATTATAAAACTTAAACGTTTTCAAGTTGCCGTGATGTTTAGTAGCTAACGCATCCTTCACTTGGCTGTTTTCTTGCGCTTTAAATTGGCGACTTTTAGCTTTTTCTAATAGCTTAACTTTTAGCGTGCATTAAGTCTGGCAGTTTATCACGAGATTCTGTAAGGATTCTAAAACTTTCAATTTCTTTGGTTTACTAAAACTGTTAGAAATTTTTCGGGAATTTCAGATACTATTTCTGCTAGTTTATCCACAACTTCGAAGAAAGACGTTAAATAATCCTGAATGTTTTCCTTCGCGTTCGTCTTTTTCGAGATGAGTTGCTTCATGAGGCTAACTTTAATAACAGGACCTTTAGGCTGATGAATTTCGTGGAAGTTCATCCATGTCTCGTAGGAGGTTTGACATTTTGTAGTGCGTAAGCCTCAGATGATTTCCAATAATTGCTAAAGTTTTTTGATCTTTTGAAACCCACTTTCGGATGTTTCTGGCTTGAATAACTGCTCACTCGCGACATCCCAAAGTTCACACTGGATTAAAACCATTTTCAATTGAAAACGCCATATTTCCAAATGACTGTTATCCAATTTTTCGATTTGCGTATTTGTGTTCATCAATTTCTTCATATACGTATAATTTCAGAAAAAAAACAAGGAAAGTACAAAGAATAACTTTTGCTTACCTTGTTTTCCACCAAAAAAAAAAAAAAAAAAAAAAACCCACCGATGTTCACTTACTGCTTAGGCATGTTCCTCTATTGGACTTCTTGCATATCTTAATAGACTTGGTAGACAGAAACCTGCAAATTCACAAAGCCTAGGGACCGTTTCTGTTATTGTTTGCTGTGATTGGTTGAAACAGGAAAAGTAGGGTTACAGAATCTTGTGTTTGGAGAGTTTTGTTTCATCGCCTTTGCTATTTGTATATCAGCGTGGTGTACCGAAAAGCGTGTGCAAGTCGGAGAAGGAACCGCAGCTCAACGGTACAGAGCACGAAAAAAAATTCTTGGACTTCTAGATCGGGGTTTCTAATCCCGTTCGTATCTTTTACAAACTATCACTGCGCGGACTTATTTTTGATTTTATCCTCACCTTATGGCTTTGTTATTATTGGTTTTTTTCGCCTTCGGGTACAGAGTTAAAAATTTAACACTTTTATTTTCTCTATTTTTGTTAAGGGTAATTTTTTTTATTTTTATTTACTGGTTTGTACTCTTTGTAGTAGATACTAGTTGCAAGATTACGATCCAAGATCCCGAAAAGCGTTACAATAGAAATAGCGCATAATGGAATAAAATATAATTTTAGTTATACTTACTCATAATTTAAGTAAAAAGAATAGGTATCCGACGCCCTTAAATGTTTATAGAATGTTTTCATTTGGTTTATTTTTTAATATTCTTTTATTTGTATAATAAATGCGCGATGTAAATTTATATAAAAGACTCTCTCTAACAGAAATGTCGAAAAAAAGCACATATCCCATTTCCACGTAAATACTTTTTCTTGCAAAACAATTATTGTACTTTTAACAGTTTAAATCCATTCTTTAACCAAATACAAATAAACTATTAAAAAGATCAGTAGGTTATTTAAAATATATACCACACAATTCCCCTTAGCTTTCATTCATAAAATAAAAAAAAATATTGAATGAAATAAACGCTGTTTTCCTCGCTTTACTAGAAAGCCCACAAGGTATGTTTGGCGTTAATTACGAAGACTGCAAGGCGATAACTCACTATTCCAAATATGACCGCCAAGCAGATGTTTCGTCCAATGAGAGCAGACTGTAGGAAAAAGGTCTGTAGGCTTTGTGAATATGCCAGAGACCTGGATTCCAGAGCTCCTGATTTCCTAGGGACCTGGTTACCGTAACCTATTCAATTTAGTCACTCTGGGGACCTGATTACCTGGGCCCATAACCTGTTGTTTTTTCAAATTCTTGTTTTTTAAAAGGTTTTGCGAGTTAAAACGCAGTAGTTCGTGTAGATCTGAGGTTTTCTGTTGCAGAACTACAAAATTGCACCAAGTTGAAAACGTAAGATTTTAATCCTTTGCTTTCTTTAAGTTTAACGAAATAGATGAACATATTGTGTCAGACTATGACACATTATTATACGATGGAAAACAATGAATGTACTAAATAGGTACAACATGATTTGATGCCTGCTTCAAAGTTCATTCATACAGGTAGGTACTTGGCGATGTAGAACAATAATCCCGAATGCTTAGCTAGATTTCTGTTTGCACTGGACTGTTCCTTTTCAAGATTCCCTGCATCACCTTGTACGCTTGAGAGCATCACGGTTGCTGGCCACGTCGACAAACGCCTAGGACTGGCATGTCAGGAAGGACAGTCTTCAGCGCCATCAGAATAGGGAAGACACACAACCCTTTCTCTCTCCTTCTGCCTTCTGTCTGTCTGCGCTCTGGAGAAAACTTCCGCGCAATTATATACTACACTTCCCCTACTCAGCGCAATTGCGAACGGGAAGCATGAAAATTTCCAACAATACCAAAGTAAAGATGATTAATAAATATTTTCTTCTTCCACAAATACTTATAACGATAAAAACATTATGTCAAACAATAAACAGACACAATCTGTTTTAAACAAAATATCTGAATGTAACCGAACTTTTCTGCCAAAAAATGTTCTTAATAAAGTTAAAAAAAATAAAGAACAATAGCTTTAGTGCGGGTAGTAGTGACCGCCCAAATCTATGATTTTCTGCCAACGTTTTGGTAGTTTTTCAAAGCCTTCGGTCCAAAAAGAGATCAACCTCATTTCGGACATCCTGTACAGAAGAACACAGACAGAGTGAAAGACAGCACCAGCAAGATGTAGCTGCAGGTGTGAAGAAGGGCAGAAGTCTGAAGAAGTGATGTTGGGGCTGTGTGGTGCGTGTGGCAAAAGATCCCATTCGAATCCGTATACAGCCGGTGAGTGTATACACACGTGGTTTTGCTTTATCTTGACGGAACTTTACCTTTTTGCACCGGAACTCAGAAGTGTACAGACATCGGGAGATGAAACACAAAGAACAGGAGAGATGAAAAATGAGCAATGTCCTCACCGGGACTCGAATCACGGACCTCTCGAATATGCGGCGAGTGCGCTGACGAAGGCATGCTAAGAAGGCGGGCGAAATACTTTATAGATGTTTTTCCTTGTTAGCAGCGTTAATATGGACTAGCATCCATCTCACTGTGCATTTTACAGTCGAGGGTTTTATCTGTTCCCAGATACTCTTTGTGAATAACACCACAGCAATCTCACCAAATACAAAGCGTGATCTTTTTATTAGTCAAATTGAGCTTTGCGACGTTGCCGAAGGCCTTACCGGGCAAAGACCGACCACTTTTCAGTCTGTGTTGTTGAAACAAATCTACGCTTCATCACAAGTGACGATCCGGTCCAGAATTTTGTCCTGGCGTTGATATTCGAGCAGATTAGTGCAGGAGGGAACACGTCTGTGCTTATTTGCTTCTTGAATCAGCTGATGCTGCACCCAGCCATAGAACTTAGTGTTTTTTAAAAACTTAAAAACTTAGTTTAATGAAAGTTTATGCGATGTCTAGCGCTACTATCAAATTAGGCTTTCGGAAACTTCCCTTCCAATCAGTTTTATAAATTTATGAACAGTTACAAAATAACTCAGTAAAACGGATTAAAAAAGTTATTATCTTATCTGATAAAACAATGAGTGAGGCATACTGAGAAAGTTTATCTGACAAAGTATTGAAATACATAGCAATTGCATAATAGCTCTGGTAAAGTGGATTGTGTCCCAGTTTTGTAAAAGCGTTATCTTATCTGATAAAATAATGAAAGACAAGTACTCAGAAAGTTTATCTGGCTATGTATTGAAATATATAACTATCACATTTACCACTGTGTAGAACAAACATGCGTAGAAAGTATCTCAGAGTTTTTATACGAAATTATATCAGTTTTTAAAAGCAATCCGTTTTCTCATGCATATACTTGATTTCGATCCTGATTAATCTCACGTACACTGAAATATAATAAAACTAAAAATTAAATTATGAATCAATTAAGGGAAAAATAATTAAAAGTCGAATTTAAATCGGAAGATTATTCATCCATTTTCATTCTCAGCAATTAGGTGACGACCCCTTCTAAATTTGGCGAGCTTCATCGAAAAGACGCTATAAATAAAAGGCGTCAAGTTTTATCACCTTGCTCGGTCCTAATCAGGAGAAAGTAATCCCAACTCTTACTCCTCAAAAACCGTTTTCTTGGCCGACGTGGGAGGGACAATAATGTGTAGCGACCCCAAGAATGCCCTCTCCGTAGTTGGCTCTACGGGGTTCCTCAGATTGCTAACACGGAGTTCCAATATATGGTCGGCTTCTGTCTGTGTTAATTACATCATAATTATGCAATCTGCATCTTGGCTAGAACGGTTACTCTTCATTAGGAGATGCAGCGCCCTCTGACGTCGTCTTTGAAAGGAATGGTACAAAAATTTATTTTCTGAAAAACAGGATATGAATGTAATCATTCCGGAATAAACCAAATAGGCGAAAAAGCTTTTTAATACAAATTAAGGAAGTGAAGAAGCAGATTTATAGCTAAAGGGATATTTTCTTGTTGTTGCAAAGACTGGGAATTAGGCAAATGTTTTAAACGTCTGTGAAGGCAGCCAGTGTCTTAGGCTAATAGAAATTAACAAAGAGACGTTTAGAATTTTTTGTAATCCTTATAATTCGAAATTTTGGTAATTTGATTTGCGGATGAGGAAGATGAAGTTTGGTTTTATAAGGTATTTCTCGCAACTTCTTAGGATGCCTTCGTGGTGAAGCAGTTAACACACTCGGCGCATAACCGAGAAGTACGAGTTCAGGCGACAGCATTGCCCATCTTTCGTGCTCCTGCTTTGAAATAACTTAATAAATCTACAGTGGCAATTTGGTTCCTTTAAAAGGGGGAGTATATAAGGTACTTACTTCTCACACCTTCTTAGCATGCCTTCGTGGGTAATGGCCAGCACATTCGGCGCATATTTGAAAGGTCCGAGGTTAGAGCCCCGACAGAAACCTCTGCATGCCATTGGATGGAATTATTTTTGCGAATAAAAAGCAGACGAGACCGCCATGACAGCACAAGAGCTATAAAGATGTGTACGATGTTACAAAGAAGAAAAAAAAATTTTTTTTATTATTCTTTATTGTAACAAATTTCCTGTAATCTTTCATTTTACTGTCAGCCATTTTCATAGCGTATAAGAATCGTTATTAATCAAATGTTTAAGTTAAAATGTCAATTGGATTAGTGTATGTATTGACCCCTAGAAATTTCAGGTATTTCATGTGAAGTGTGTTTTCAGGTTTCAAGGCAAGAGAAGCAGATTTCCACTTAAATATATTTCATATCCCAGTTTGAAGACTAATTAAAAAAACCCATCGATATTCTTGATCTGGAAGAAGAAAAGTGAAAAATTTTATTACGATCTTTCTCTATTACTTGCCGCTCTACCGGTATAGTGGTTAGCGTCTCTGAATGTTCTGCCAAAGGACCCAGGTTCGAATCCCGGAGAAAGCATGGATGTTTGTAGATGTGTAGTGTCCGTGCGGCATAGGGGCACTTTAAATATGAAGCGAGTTGAAAGTCCTCTGGAGAGGTTGATGGAGATCCTCGAGGGGAGGAAGACCCTCGGACCCGTCCTCCCGGAGGGGGGCTCTCTCACTGTCAACTGCAAGGTGCTCAAAGTTGTTGCCAACGCTGACAGGCGTACACTGGCGCTCCTTGCCACAAGGAATTTCGTGGGCTTGTGCTGAGTATAAGTCAGACAAGAGAACATTAGCAACAACCCTATTACCTACTCAAATTTAGCCTCTAATTCGATAAAACTGTCAACGAAGAACGATATTTCGAGCGGAGGTGGGGCGTAGCGGAAGAATGTAGAACAAATAACTATTTATCTTTGGATGAACTATGAAAACTATTATTTATTCTTCATATTTCTACTTTAACTGAGTTACCGAAAGAGAGTGAGTATACCTCTGCGTTGGCTTCCGACCACGGAGGTGAACCAAACGGAAGTATATACCATCATCTCTGCATCGAAATTCGACATTTGGAATACTTCTTGTCGAATTTTGATGCAGAGATCCTTGGAATCTCACTGGCTCCGGAAAGCCTCAAGATAAAGATTGAGTCTTTCTTTAAAGTCGCTTCCAAAGCAGCCATTCAGGCTGTAGTTATAAATGCTGACACAGATACCCAGATTATCTAAGAAATAAGACAAACCTTGAACTTTCTTTATAAATACAGAAAAACAATCGTTTTTCAATGGATCCCTTCACTTGTACGAATCAATGGATTCCCCTCGAAGACGCCGAGTGTGCTGACCATTACACACGAAGACATGCTAAGAAGGCGGGAGAAATGCCTTATATACTACCTTTTAAAGCGTGGCTTAGGGGACCCAGTTGCAAAATACTAGAGGTGGAGAAACATCATCCACCACCGTTTTTGGTTCGAGCGCCACTGTAGAGTCATTAGTATTTTTTTGAAGCAGAAGAGATAAAACATGAGCATTGCCCTCGCCGGGCATCGAACTTCTGACTTCTCGAATGCGCGTCGAGTGTGCTAACCGTTACACCACGAATGCATGCTAAGATGGCGGGAGAAATACCTTATAACTTGAAAAGAATATTTTTGAGAAATTAAGGGACACTCTTAAATCTGACCAGACAGCAAAATCATCAGGTAAATCCTGAGCTAACATTCATGACACACGGAAAAAGTTTTGCTTAAAAACACCGTAAAGAAATGTGGCAAACTTTACACTTCAAACAGACCACGTTTGCATGGCACATCATTTTAATAAAACTGGCATCCTGCCATCTAATATATGCCAAATTTGCAATTCGGGCATCATGAACGCAGAGCATATTCTTATATGCCCAGAACTAGATAAAGAGCCTCAAAAACGTAGTGAGATCAGTAAACTACACTGGAATGACGCTGCTTTCATGAACTCCTGGTAAAGATTATATCATAAGTTCCTTTCCTTGCTGTTTAAATTTGTTTTAAATGCTTGTTCTTTTTTTTTATTATATATCATTGTTCTTGAGTGATACTTGAGCTGTTTTATATATTTGGACTGATCTTTTCAATAATGCCATATGTAACAACGAAAACATTGAAACTATCGCTCAAATTTATTTACTAAAAAGGCCTTTTAAAAGCTTTATGAAACTATAGAAGCTGTACTTTAACAATAAATTCCTTATTAAGAAACAAGTGTTTTTGATGCAAACAGTTGTCTGAAATTCTATCCTCAGATAGTGTCCTCAGACACGAAAACAGCGTATTTCAAGCTGAGCTTATAGCCATTCTGAATGCTATCAAACTACTTCTACCAGCACATAAGGACACCATTCATGTGATTACTGATAGCCAGTCATCTATCTGTGCTATCAAACAACAGTTCCCAAACTCACCAATTGCATATCTAATTCAGAATTTAATACTCAGCAGCAACAACAACAAATTTATAATATCATGGACTAGAGGTTACAGCGCTTGTGCAGGAAATGAGCGCGCTGACCTCTTAGCAAAAGACGCAGCTATTCACCAAATAGGCACTCCAATCTCTATCCCGTGGCCAAAGTAGCATTGAAATGCAAGCTGAAACAACTTGCAACCGCATGGGACCACGGACCACCCATGGGACCACGGAGAACAAGGAAGACGAACATTCCTCCCTAAAGTAGATGAAAGCATCACTTTTTCATCCTACTTCCTTTCTCAGTATATCTCGGGCCACGGCCCATTTCCACTCTACTTCTACAACAGAAACAAAGCCTCCTCTGACAGACGTATATGCGGAAGCATGGGAGACTCAGAGCACCACATCTTCAACTGTCCAATGACGTCTGTTCACCATATCCGTCATCCAGGCAACCCAGGTCTAGAATTCAGACAATTTTTAATCAAGCACCGAAAAACATTTAGTCAGATAAAAAACATCATCGACTACCTCCACAGACAAGGACTCAATAATCCTCTCATTCATTATAATCCTCTCATTCTGCAATAATTTCAGAGTGCCATTGTTATCTCCACCAAAGTGCCTTCAATCTTCATTCATATCTGTGCCTTACCTCCATATCACGATATTGTATCTATTTATTATTACAAACTTTATTGTAACTCACCTACCTATAAACATTACCATCACCAACTGTAACAATATGCAACTCTGTATATCCAAATGTATAACATCTGTATGATTGCATATCACCTTTAATTCTCAACAAATACGGAAAGGTAGTACACCGGGGCAATACCATTTTTGCTCATAGCGATGATATGGTGCCCCCTGTACTTGTTCCTGTCCTGTCCTGCCTGAAATTCTCTCATTTATTCAAAAACAAAAGAATATTTTAAAGTTATCATTATGCTTTTTTATACTACAGTTATCTTGCATTTGGACCACTTTGCGTCCGCTAACGTTTTACACAATCTTGACTCGAGGAAAACATTTCGCATGTCTTCAGATATACAATAATTCAAATCATAACGGATACAGCAGTATTACTTACCGCACATTTGATAAAAATAGTTTCATTTATGAGATGTTTTGCATATTACTCGAACATATCCAATGCGTATTCAGTAAATGAATTGCTCTGAAGTAAGTTTAAAGACAGTAAAGACAGAGAAATATTGTGAAGTCATCCAGCAGTTCAGCAAGAGACCGATGATAACTTGTTGTCGAAAGATGGCATTTCTGCACGTTTTATTAGTGAGTGAGTGACGGAGGACGCGGGCACCACCCCTCTACCATATTGGCTATTTGTATAGCACCACGTCCACCCTTATCTAAAGCAACCTTTTGGGTAAGTTCAGGTACACATTGCTGAATGCCCAGTACACAATACTGATGATTTGAAAATAAGAACTTGTTTAATTATAATTACTATACATTACCGAATGCTTAGTACACATTACTTGGGATTGAAACATTGGTACACATTTACATTTATAGAACTTAGCACACAATACTGAGGAACTTAGTACACAATACTGAGGATACTGAAACATTTATTAGTGATCATTCAACAGTTTTTCATAGCGTTCATCATTCAGTAATTGTAAGATATAGGAATATAGGCTAGTGATTCTGAACCACTGTGCCGCGGCGCTTTTGCCAGCCGCCAAATTCTTAAAATGTGCCACCAAATTTTAGAAATGTATATGGTAAAAATTATAATGGGTTTAATCCTAGTATACAGTACACATGAGAATTGGACAAATTCTATTTTTAAGACATTAATAAGAGTGCGAATTGTGGTATGCAAGACGATTTTGGCGCTCTGGAAGAAAGCTAATTCGGAGCATTTTCGCGCATGTTCAGTACATAATTTAAATTGAGAAGTTCTGATTGGAGCAGACGGGAGATTAGCTTACTTATCAGACATTTTTATTATTTTTAATAGCATAAATTCAAGTATGCAAGTGCCGAAAGATAATATATTAAACTCAACAAATAAACTACTGGGATTTCGAAAACAAATAACTTTATGGAAGAATAAAGCTTAGGACGGCAATTTGGAAAAGTTCGAGTTAGTTCCAAAAGATTTCAATAAAACTCTTCATAAAACTGTCATTGACCATTTGACAACATTAGAGGAGAGAATTATTCATTATTTCCCAAATTTAGATATAAAAAATTTGATTGGGTTCGTAATCCATTTGTGATAACGAATACTTCTGTATCTGAATTAACTTTGAATGAAGAACTAATTTCGCTTCCTAATAATCGAGATTTAATTTTAAAATATTCGAAAAGAATCAATTAATTCATTTTGGATTAACGTCAGATGCGATTATCCCACGATGGCCAAAAAAGATTTAAAAATATTATTACAATTTTCTACACCTTATTTGGCCCACCAGCGGCCGAGCGGTAAAGACGCTTAACACTGGTAGTTCAGTCTGAGGCTCGATTCCCGTGAACGGGCTGGCTGCATGGGCGTTTTCGTAGTTTTCCCCATCTGTAACGTGTATACGAGCCAGTTTCCCTTAGCAAGTCCTCCACGAAGGCATCCCTCCCTTTAGGCAGATAGCCCTCGTGTGCTTTGCCATAATTGAATAACCTAACCTGAAGTAACTCTGGTCGATTTTTGCTTAGAGACAAAAATTTTATACTCCGGTGATAGCGCTTGAGGAGAGGAAGAACGTGGTTTTATTTAATTTTTGATCGGGTGAAATATTTTTTGACCCCCAATTTTGTACCCCTCCCAGCGAGCCCTGGTCCACCTACAGACTTGCTTCTTGCCCGATTCGAGAGCTCTTGACCCACTGTCTATGGATATAAATTTTGGTAAAAATCGAATCGGCAGATCCTGAGATCTGTTTTTCCAGTTTTGGGGGCTTGGGGGCCTCAGCATAACCCCCTATTGTGACCCCCAAATTTTTTCACGCAAAAATCGCAAAAACGTTTTGATTCATAAAAAAAGAAACCGCATCTAAATCGGACCACCGCAGCCCGGGTTATAACAGTTCAAATGTTTTGCATTGAGGCTAAGTTAATGCTGCCCCATTACTTAGGCTTAGCATTGGAAAAGTCATGTGTGCGTAACAGCGATTCTAATTGAGATACATGCAAACCACTTCTACTGCAAGCATGTAACTGGGGGGTCTGTCAATGCCCGCACGTTCATAGCTCTATCTTCATTAACAAAAATTTTCCCCTTTCACAATATTTCAGACCTCCTCCCATAGACCTTGCATTATGGCAATTTTCAGCTCTACGTAACTCGGGTCGATTTTGGCGTATAGACAAAATTTTATACTCTGGTGACAGCGCTCTAGGAGAGGAAGAACATGGTGGTATTTAATTTTTATATGGTTGAAAAAATTTTTAGACCCCCTTTTTTGGACCCCTGCCAGGGATCCCCTGTTCGACCTACAGACTTGCTTCTTGCGCGGTTCGAGAGCTCTTGCCCCACTGTCTATGGATATAAGTTTTGGTGAAAATCAAATCGGCAGATCCTGGGATCTGATTTTTCGGTTTTAGTTGGTGGGAGGCCTCAGGGGGACCTCCATGGTGACCCCCAAATTTTTTTCATGGAAAAATCGCAAAAATGTTTTGGTTCATAAAAAACGGAACCGCATCTAAATCGGACCACCTCAGCCCGGGTTATAAGGGGTCGAAAATTTTCCCATTGTGCCTATGTTAATGCCACTACAGGTCCTTCCCCCCGCAGAGCCGGGGCCAGGGTTCAACCCCTTTCCTGAAGCGTTGGAGAGGCCGGCACAACGCACCCAATTTGGGGCATCGCTGGTCGTTATTTGCTACCTATCAGTCGCACGGGCCAGCCCGTCGCAGAGGGCCATTACCCAGCATACTCTGGGAGTTAACCCCGGGCCCCTAGAACTTACCTGCTCTAAGACATGCCGGACCCCGGACCGGCCAATAAGTGACCTTTCCGGAGCCCCAGAACCACTACGTTCGTAATTTGTATACCCCCGTGGCCGAGACTGCCTAGTTACAGATCCTAGCCAGTAGCTTCGCAGAATTCTCTACGTCGACCCGGGGGTCGATTTTGGCCTAGGGACGAAAGCGTTATATGTGGGAGATAGGGCTCGGGGAGATTAAAATCGTTGTTTTATTTATTTTTTAAAAGCGTCAAATTTTTTTACCGAAAATTTTCGGACCTCTCTAATGGACTCCTTGATCGACCGAGAGATAAACAGCTTGCTGCGTTCGAGAACTCTTGCGCCCCCGTTTATACGTGCAAATTCTCGTGATTTTCCATCCACCAGGCCCGTCGATCCGAATGCCCCGTTTCGGGGGTCTGCGGCATCTGGGTGACTCCCCATGGAGACTATCAAATTTTTATACGTAAATTTACGGGGGAATTTTTGTTACAGAAAAAACCAACCCGCATCAAAATCGGACAACCAGAGCCTGGGTTATAAGGTACTTTATTTTCCGGATTTACGCTCATTTTTCCGGGAATTCCGGAATCGCAATTGGGAATTTCGAAAAAGCAAAGTTATCACCAGAACGTAGACCGCATGACGAGGAGAATGACAGTTGCTTCATCAAAATCGGATTCCTGGTTCTTGAAATAAATCAAATTCCCCCAAAATGATTTTCAGCCCGAGAAAAACGTTTTGGAGAAATTCCAAACTGTTGTTACCGGAACTACGTTTGTAATTGAGGTAGATGCAAACCGCTTCTGCTGCAAGCGTATCCTCGTGAGGCCTGTGGATGACCTCACGCTCATCGCTGTATCTTTATTAGAAAAAATTTTTCCCATTAAGTCTATGTTAACCCTCCGGAGGTCTGGAGAGCGTTAAGGTATTGTTTCCGAAAGCGTTACCAGCTTTGTCAACAAAGCTTTTGAAAAGCGCGGAACGTTTCTTTTACTGAATGCACGGAAAGCTTTAAGCAGTTTTTTTTATCCTCCCACACCTGCGGAGAATCATCCAGTGAACTGATTAGTGTCAGCTGTAAAAATATCAATCTCTGTCAAGGCTATTAGTTTTCAACAATTTTTTTTGTCAATGGCAGGCCCTCATCCGATTTTCAGCTTGGCCAGAAGTAGTGGCCACTGAATTATGGAGGCACCTAATAGGTGGGCCACCTTTGCCTCCTATGAAGGGACGGACAATTACAGCCATGCCTTCTCCTGGATTCGAACCCAGGCCGTTTGATATCGTAGCTGGCTTCCCTAACCACTGTACCGTCTGGTGTATATATCAAATCCACGAGATTTGTCAGAATTGAAAGATGCCATAAATGTGAGGTTATAGATACCTCCGGTGATGTTATATTTGTCATTGTTGTGAACGGTCTCCCATACGCTAGGCATTATCATCTGCAAAGGTGGACGCTTTGCTTGTAATTCCAACAAAAGTTTATTTTTTCTCTCCTCCCTTATATTGTCAGGGCCGAAGTTACAGTGGCTAGCGCGTTGTGTAGCAGCACCACAAGTCCGGGGTGCGATCCTCGGGTTGGACAAGGTTGACTCAGCCTGCCATCTCTTGAGTTGGTCTAAAAAATAAGTACCAAGTTCGTTTGGGAACTAAACATCGGGGGGTTCTGCGACAAGCTGGCCACTTGTCCAAGGCAGATGATCATGCACTCCGGAGCCACGGTCAGGAAAGCAGATTTCGAGGCACATGCAGTGCGCTGGTACTATTCATGCGCTGGGCGTTTTCATAGGAAAATGTGGACGTTACTATTCGAAAACTTCGAATTTTTTCACTGTAGCTGTAACCGTGAGAGCTCTATCGTTTAAAGCAACACAATCTCGAGCTCATAGTTTCAAATAATAATGTCTAAAATTTCATTTCGATTGCTTGAGCGGATCGTTTGCTAGACCACTGATATGTCGGGAAGCCTCAAAGCTAAATTGGAAAAGCCAATTAAAATAACTAATGTATCCTCAATGCTTTATTTCAATTACATGGCCCTTAGCAAAGCTGCATGACTCTTAAAAGTAGCCTTTATTTCGTCCGAATTATAATCAGTAATTTAAACTCTTAAGCAATCAATTAAAGAAATTAATTTATGGTGTGTTTTCTGATGCACCCTATGTTTGTGTGTACTCCGCAGTTATTTAATAATAAATTTATTCTTATTTTTAAGTATATAAAAATTAGTAGATGTAAGAATTAATTTCTTAAAGACAAGTAAATGTCTTAAACAACTGTCTGAAGATTTTAAATTAAAATGATACAGAGATAACTAACTCCAGGGAAGTAGTTAGTTACGTAAATATATATAATTTCCTATTTAAGTTCAGTAAGTTTTTAAGAAAAGAAATTATTGGTCATTAAAATTTATTAAAACGTTATCTAAACATAAACAGTAGAACAGCCGTCGCGAAAACTCAAGCAGCTCCTTTAAAGCATGGCCCACCAGCGGCAGAGCGGTAAAGACGCTGAACACTGGTAGTTCGTTCCGAGGTTCGAATCCCGCGAACGGGCTGGCTGCATGGGCGTTTTCGTGGTTTTCCCCATGTGTAACGTGTATACGAGCCAGTTTCCCTTAGAAAGTCCTCCACGAAGGCATCCCTCCCTTTAGGCAGATAGTCCTCGTGTGCTTTGCCATAATTGAATAACCTAACCCTAACCCTACACCTTATTTGTGTGAATTCGGAATTTCAGTATGAACCAACATAAATTCGAATAAAAGATCGAGACTGTTTAAATGTAGAAGACGATATGAGAGTAGCATTGTCATTTTTACGACTCCAATATAAATGAAATTATCAAAAAACGTCAAGCTCAAATTTCTCATTAAAAGTATTCTTATTATTAACTCGTAATTAATCTCTTAATAAACGGACTGCTGTTTTTGTAATACATATTATTTTATTTTACATTCAAAATTATTATCATAAACTATTTTTACACACTGTATTATAGGTAAATAAACAACTTTTAAATTTATCTTTTTCTTTGCGTGCCGCCAGATTTTGAAATCGTTAAACGTATGCCGCGACAGAAAAAGGTTGAGAATGACTGATGTAGGCAGTAGATCTATGGTATGCCAACAAGACGGTCTCAATTTCAGATCATCCCACAAACTCATTTGGGCAAGCGGGATACATTGTTTACGTCACGTTCCAATCTTCTACACACGAAAACCTAACAGCAGATATTAATGAAATGTTGTATGAATATACATGTATAGCAAAAAAAGTGATGAACCGATCAGAAGTCATTTTATGCATGTATGATTATCAGTAAACTTGTCCACATTTCGGCGAACTGATGATACATCGGTATGTTAGTGAGGATTTAAATCACTCGTATCCTTTTTCGAATATTATTTTATTGACGACCCCTTTGTTGTATACAAAAACATATTATTCTTGGTCGAACCTCTTGGGGTGGATAGAAAATGAGAGCGAGTTAAGAGGGAACGCAAAAGGAAACAGAGAAATGGATAAAAAAATAACCACGTAAAAATGAAGATAATGCTACAGATATAAACGGTGTGCGTAACATAGCCACTAAATATATAAGGCAACATTCTACCGCCTACTCCCCTTGTTTATTTTTTCTTTTTTACATTTTCCTTCCTTTAACTCTTTTCAAAAGGAAAAAGAAAAAAAAAAATACCAACTCAGAAATTTAAAGGTGGGGATGCGTGGGCGTAAGAAGAAGAGACATCCGCACGTCCTGAGATATGTCGACTGAAAGTCAAAGAGCAGCGAAGGGAAGCTTAAAAATATTTCAATCTTGGGCCATAAATAAATAAAAGACAATTGGTAAAATACTTCTACATGTTTACTTCCCTTTTCGTTTAGTCTATAGGCAACACGCAAATTAATTAATTTGGTCTTGAAATCCCTTTTACTTGAAAATTAATCGATATTTAATAAAAATGGAGAAAAAAATTAAAGCTTTCAGAGTTTACATTTCGCCCCAGAGAAAGTGTTTTAACGTTTTGTGTGTTACCTTTGTAAGGTTTTAGTTAAACTAACAAAGTTTTATTTTAATTTAAATCTTTCTATCTCTTCTCAGTTTCAACTTCCCGTCAGAAGAAGCGCGCGTTTTCAGCTTATGCTAATTTGAAGTAGAGCCAAGTACTATTTAAACCAGAGGTAGAAACCTCTCAGTGTGAGAGAGCTTTTAGTCTCAGATCACGGTCATTCTGTTCGACGTTCGCCTGACCAGCTAGCAGATAATTTCTAAGCCATAGTGCTTACTACGTGATTGCTTATTGAAATAAATTGAAGTGCGCTAGTATTAGTATTTCTTGCTACGCACCATTTAGTTAGAGGCCAACTCCGCGATTTAGCTCTGTGAGCAAGGTTTAATTAAATTTCTATTTAGCTTAGTTTAAATTTATCTGATTGTTCATTTAGACCCAAGTGTGGTCCTTTTACTTTCTGTATCCCTCCCGAGTTGGGAAGTGTGTAAATAACATTGATTTAATAAAAGAGGATTTTAAATCCATTTCAAGTGCAGTAATTCTTCAGCACAGTATCTACACCAGAACATAGCTGATTTCAGCTCCCTGTTCCAGATCAGGACTTTAGGACTTTAAGGAGTTACTTCAAAAATATTTGCCAAACACATGCACAGAACACTCAGTCCTGACACCTTTATTTATTAAATACGTCCTTCGCATTTAAAACATAAAATTCAATTCAACAGAAATATTGCAAATTAATTTTAAAATGAGTATATCTTTAGAATTTCGAATATACAGTCTCGCGCGTTGGAGATAAAAATGTCCCCCCCCCGTACAGTGTTACCATTGCTCGCTTTGAAATCTTTGAGTTTGTTAATCAAAACTTCGTTAAAGTGTTACAAAATTTGCAATCGGTAATAAAATAAATTCCAAATTAGGGCTTCCAGATGTCTATATTCGGTGGAAGATTGCGTTATTCAAAATTGGATGGCTCTGGGTACCGTTGTTTGACATAGTGCGAGAAACATACCCACATTTATGCAGATTCTTCGTTATTTAATTTCTTTAGATATAACACAGGGGGATAATGTTTGGTGGCAACAATTTGAAAGTGATTCGGCAGTTATAGTAGTGAATGCCAAAGCGAAATTCATAGCCCTTCTGGACAACGCCCTTTCGGATAATAACGACTTCTGAAAGAATATTTATTTCCTTTCCCTTCGTCTTTCCCAATTAGTACACATTTTGCCTTCCGAAACAGTTCGATGAATATATATTTTTGTTTGAGACAGAATCATAACGCTTAGTATTCTGTTGTTAACTAGAGAGTTACATAAAATTTTACAAAGAACCTCTGTAAAAAGTGTTATTCTAAACATTGCTCTGCATTTAGAGAATTATCATTTTATAAGTCTGAAATACTGCCTGCACATATTCTGAATGAAAAATGCATTAGTGTGCGATACTTAAGTACACTTTTCAACTGTCATCCTGAAACTGTTAGAAAGAGATTTTTGAGCTTATTACAATGAAAAATAAAATTAGTAGAGATGATACGTATGCAAATATCAGCACCATAACGTCAGAGGAACAGAGCAAAACGCGCAGTGCAAGACAGCTTAAGAAGAAGGAGGAAACATCAGGATGCTTTTACACGTGTTACACTGATTGAGAAGCTTGATGAGAAGCGTAATTTGAGGCCTCGCCCCAAAATTTAGGTTTGATAAAAATGTTGTTTCGTGAGCTTAAAAAGCTTTCCAAACGACAACTGCGGCTGCAAGAAAGGTTGATGGTGGTGGGCCAAGTAAATCAGCACAAACTGATTCCGAATGTATTGCCTTGTAGGCGAAAATGGATCGAAACTGGACAGTCAGGAATCAAATACAGTCCCGTCCTCTAGACCGATGAGAGTAATTTCAGTCTGACAACCGATTCTTGGCACCAGTTGACATAAAAGGTGGTACGGTCACGCTTTCATTTCACTAACGTCAGGGAGAAAGACCTTTGGGGTTGTCCTGGACTGCTTGTATGGGGAGACATTATGATGCGAGGATAGATAGAGCTTCACATTTTCGGCAGGAATTCACTTACTGGAGATCGTTACTGTGATGGAGGATTTCAGGAGATCGTTATCGTTACTGGTATAACTACGAGGCTTGACACCAAAGAAAAAGAAGAGACTAAGTGTGTAACTTGAAAAAAGGGTGGAAATGACAGCAACTGTTTTGATGACGTCATCCCATACACTTACTACATTGAGGTACTAAAAAGACTATGAAACAATTAGGGAAAAAGGCCACAGTTGTGGATTGATGTATGGCTGTTGCACGAGGGCAATGCACCCGGTCACACGGCCGTATCTGTCAAGCACTTTCTGACTAGCAAAAACATTAGTGTGATGAGGCATCCTCCTTATTCACCTGATTAGGCTCCATGAGACATTTTTTTATTTCTTAAAGTTAAATCTTACTTAAAGGGAACCTATTTTACCTCCGTTGAAGACGTTCAGGCACAAACGGAGAATCTCCTGTGAAATGACTTCCAGAACCCTCGTTCCAGAATTGCTACCAGCAGTGCCAACACCGAATGCAGAAGTGTATGAACGCTGAAGGGGATTACTTTGAAGGTGATGATGTCACGGAGAACTGATTCTGTAAGTACAACGATTTATTGGACCAGTCATTTTTTGTGTCATACCTCGTACTCCACCATGTGCGTCTTTTCCGGGGTGCTATTGGTCCTGGACTTATGGATGAGAATGCACGGCTACGTAGGACTCCTGTTGTTGAGAAGCTCCTGCAAAACTAAGATATTCTTAGAATGGATAGACCAGCGTGATCCCCTGATTTAAATCCCTTTGCACCTATATGGGATACATTAGGGAAACACCTGGTGCCCCGATCTTACCCTCCGGAGAACACCACAAAAGTGAAACAGGTCCTCCTTAAAGAATAGGAACTCTTACCTCAAGAACGGTTAGGTAATCTAGTGTTGACTATCGACAGACGATGCATCGCAACATGCTAATAGTTACCTGAGCTCGTTTAACGTACTAACTCTCTTTGGTTTGTTTTCTTGCTCTTGGCAAAACAGTTTTCTGTACTAACGCCTTTCTGTCCATAGCGCTTTCTTCTGTTCTTTCCGTATTGTGTGCTTCCTATTGTTGTTTTGCTGCAGTACTTCCTTCATCTCTTAAGTACCCTACTGTGCCTTTGCAGTGTGAATTTCAAGTCTCCCAACTGAATTTTTCCGGAACTGCGGTCCAAATGAGAAAAGTTGTTTAAGTTTTGCACACTAGTTTATACCCAAAATATTTGTACATCATCTCTAGAGGCATCCAGAAAATACTATATACTTAAATTTTCTCTAACATATTGTATATAAAGAAATTTACTAAGTTGCAGTATTATGTATGGTACCCAAACTTGTACTTAAATGATATCCTATCTTCAGAGATATAATCGGAAAAGGAAGTAGTCTTTCAAAGTGAATAAGTTCTTAAATTTGTTTTAAATTCGCACAGTTAAATTTTAAAATTCATATTGACATTGTCTTCCTTTAGTTCACACTGCCGATATTCATTAAGATCAGAATGTTACGCAAATTCAGAAGGTCCCGGACGAATTACTCAAGAGGATGATTAATTGCAGCTCCTGTTGCTGCAGAGAAAACAGATCCTCGTCTTTTGTGGCTACCAACTATATTTAATTAATGAGAAGGTTCGAGATTTTTCTTTCTATTTGTTTAGGGAATAAAGGCAAAATTCACAAGGGCTATCTGCCCAAATTGATGGATGCTATCATAGCCATCTTTCTTAGGGAAATTGACCTTCCGCATGGAAAAACCATGAAAACACGTATGCAGCTAGCCTATTTCCTCGACTTCGGATTTCGGTCGAAATTTGGCAGTGGACAAATCAGTGCAAACATACTGGTGGGCTGACAGCAGGATTTCAATTTATAATATCTGTGAAATTTAGTGCAGACGCCTTTTCGCACCTTCCAACAATGATTTATCAAATACTAGCTGAGAAGCAAGTTATAGTTCGACCGCCATATCCGCGACCATGAGCGCAAACACGCATGCGCCATTCGAACCGAATTATTCTCAAAATAGGGTGGAAGGATGGGGACTTTCTTTCCTTCCAGCATATTTCTTTCTGGAGAAGAGAAGACTTTCACGTGACCTTTCCCGTTGTAGCAAGTAATAACACCCCTTTTAAACGAGTCTATGTGTTTTGGCAGAATGCCAGCCACGGTTGCGTTGGAGACGGTTGAATTATTATACTATAAATTACTTTTACCAAAACCAAGCTGCGGGGTTGACGTAGCTACTGGCTAGGCAGGCACCTAGGCAGTTTCGGCCACGGGTGTATAAAATACACGGACCCAGTTCCTGATGCCGGAAGGGGTAGTCAATACTATCATGGAAAGTAGGTGGCTTTAGCCCCCGCGTAGGCTAGCGCGGCAGCCAGCTCTTCGAATGTACGTCCAAGTGTACAATGTCCTATGTCCAAGTGAAAAATGGTTCGGTTGTATGCATTTCTGATAATCGTTTCCACTTCAAAAGTTTGCATATTTTCTACGTTTATACGAAATTTTTTAAACTATCTTTTTTTTAATAGCGTATCTTTTGTGATAACAATACAGTAATTTTTCATGAAAATTTGTACGAGATCTTGAAATTCTAGAAGCCGTTTTTCTTCTATTTTTTCCAATGATCATGACTAATGTTTTACGGGTATATATTATAAGTATTCGCTAATATATAACATACGGTTAAAGCGTAAGAAAATTAAACATTTGATCGAAAAGGAACGAAATCCATTGTCTATGAAGGCTTGAATTGAATGAGAAGTATTTGTTAATCTGTCATATAAAAAACTAGTTCGCTAGATGGAGTTAGGATCACCAAATTTTGTGCACTTGCAGGAATCCAAATGTCTATTTTCGCTTAAATATTTTGCATTAAAATGGACATCCAATCTAATTCCAATCTATACTTCTTTAATAGAAAATTTCATTTTCTTCAAGAAGTAATCTAGTGCTTTTGAGAAAAGGCCAAATCCATCAGGCGGTAGTCAACCTTTTTATACCCACCTCCCATCGACTTCTTAGTAACTTAATTTAGCTTAAATGCAAAGTAGTTTTTTGAGTGGAGGCTTAGTAAAAATATTTATAGTTAAATTTATACATTTATTTATATTTTATGCTTATATTTATAAATGACGGAAATTTTATATCCCGCGTAGCTAGCCAGGACACTAGTTCCAACGAAACTGTTTCGAGTAGGAATCCTTCAGTGGCAGGTGACAGGTTGTAAGGTTTTAGTTAAACTAACAAAGTTTTATTTTAATTTAACTTCTCTATCCCTTCTCATTTCAACTTCCCGTTAGAATAAGCGCGCGTTTAAGCTTAATGCTAATTTGAAGTGGAGCCAAGTAGTATTTAAACCTTTCAGTAGAAATCTTTCAGTGTGAGAGAGCTTTTAGTCTCAGACCACTGTTACTCTATTCGACGTTCGCCTGACTAGCTAGTATTTAAATTCTAAGCCGTAGCGCTGTTCCGTCATTACTTATTGAAGTAAATCTAAGTGCGTCAGTATTAGTTAAACTTTGCTACGCACCATTTAGTTTAGAGGCCAACCTCGCGTTATAGCTCTGAGAGCAACAACGATTTAATTTCTATTTAGCTTTAGTTTAAATTAAATTTGATTGTTCATTTTAGACCCAAGTGCGGTCTCTATTTTCTGTATACCTCCCGAGTTGGGAAGTGGCTGTAAATAATTGTGGTTTAATAAAAGAGGATTTTTAATCCCTTTCAAGTGCAGTTCTTCTACCACTTAATCACAGTATCTACCACAGAATATAGCTGCATTCAGCTGCCTGTTCCAGATCAGGATTTAAGGAGTTCACGAAGATGTTCGCCAAGAATATGCACCGAACACTCAGTCCTGACAAGATGACGGAGGACGAGGACACCTGGTGTTACCATACGTAAGCAGGCATGTGTCCCGCGTCCTCCCCTATTTAGAAACAACAACTCCCTGGAGCCACAGAAGGCAGCAGCGGGAGTTTATTATGATTTAAAACATAGAGGTTACAGTGTCATACTGGAGCGGTTTCAGCTTTACATAGGTGATAGAGTAACATAATGTTGTGATTGTACATAAATGCATATAAATATAAATGAACATAGGAGAATAACAGAGAGAGAAGGGAGGAGAAAAGATGACAGTAATGAAAGTGAGGAAGAGTAGAGGAGAGAAGAGATGTGACGGAAGAGCATGCAGACATGCACTAAGGGGGAATACCAGTTACACATACATTTAGCATTAGCACGATAACGCACATAAACAGTACATACTGATTTGGGGGAGGATTACGTGTTATACACCCGATGCGGTACTTACAATACTTACAAATGCACAAGACTTGAGCAGATACACGATATTTACAGATACACTGAATGCTAATAACTACAAATACACAATTCCTACAAAAAAAATAAGCAATACTATCGCTAATACACAAGTATACATGAGCAAATACATGATATTTACAAATATGCTGGCACTAATAGGGGGGAATTCAGATTCGAAATACAAAAGCAAGTACGCTATTACGCATATACAAATGCGCTAATATAGGTTGTAGAGACATTAGGTTATTTCGAAGCAGGAGACATGAAAAATGAGCAACGCCTTTGCCGGGAATCGAACCACGGACCTCTCGGTTACGCGTCGAGCATGTAGACCACTACACCACGAAGGCATGCGAAGAAGGCGGGAGAAATACCTTATAAGGTATGCATTAAAAACAGATACGCAAATGCTGACATATTCATATACTTACACAGAACGCTGATACTGTTGTGTTTACAGTTTCATCGAATATATTATTGTATTAAAAAATATATGCTATTATAGAAATGCTGTTGATATTGAGACATTAATAGTGTTATTCTTGCAATACACCGATAGAGGTGCTTGCAGTACAAGGCTTACATATGCTGTAGCAAAGACATAAGAACACAATATTTACAGATACTTTGATATTAACACTTACAAGTGTACGATACTAAGGTAGTTACACGATAAACCCAGATATGCAGATATACATGGCACAGATATACAGATACAACAGCAGTTATGTAGTTAAATAGTAGCATATCCTTCAGTGGCAGGAAAAGGAGAAATTTGTTTCTCGAGAAAATTTCTCCTAGCTTCACACTTTGTTAAGATGTATCATAGTGATAATCCCACTATGCGCGCTAGTCGCAGAACACCTACTAAGAGAAGTGACAAAGGCTCATAAATATATGGAAACAAGAGAGAGAGAGAGAAAGCTGGGCGCGGGATCCTTAAATCGCCCAGTAGTGGGCAGTAGGGACGAGGTTCATTATCCCTGGTCAAACACATTCATTACGTTGATTGATTGGCAAGTTTGAATGTATAGGCTTAGTGTCAGATTGGAAAGAGGTTGCACAAACCAAACAAAAGTCAGCGAGGACGTCAAAAATTGCAATAGGCAACGTCATGGCCATGGTTCAGAAGCCGATTAGTAAATATTTTTACTAAGGCTCCACTCAAAAAAATTATTTTGCATTTGAACTAAATTAAGTTACTGCGATAGTGGTGGGCTGTAGGTATAAAAAGTTAACTACTCCTAAAAGCTATAAAAAGGTGCTACCCTTTAAAATCATTTTGTCAAAAGAGGCTTTCCTATTCGCTTCAGCGGAGAACTTAACCGGCCTTGAATTATCGCCAGTCAAAACAAGACAGCTACATGGTCGACTTCCATAGGCCAATTGATATCGAGAACTTGGAGTTACGCCTTTCATAAGGTCTTCTCAAACAGCAAAGATTTTGAGGAACTCGTCCTCTAATTTCGTTTGCTCCCTTGTGTAAATCCTGAAAATTCGAAATAAAAATCTTTTTCCTTTCAAAATTTATTCAGTTTTGTTTCTTGTTTTATTATCGTCGAAGCATTCTGAAGCCTCCTGTAGCTCAGAGGTGAACCCACATGTGGCTGTTTTACAGCTGTTTCTAGTAGAGTTGGATGTTTGTTAGCAAGAAAAAGTGCATTCTTACATGATTAGAAATATGTTATGATTTCATGGTGTTAATATTATTAATATCTTCAGCAACAATGGCTGCCTACCACTGTTGTTGAAGATAGTAGCCATTGCTGATATCAGCACTGTTGCCACTCGGAAAAATGAGGGTGAAAATTATCGTTTTAAGAGTTTTTAATTAAAAGCTCTGATTTTAGCTTTTTTTTTGCATAAAAGTGGGCGTCGACCTTTTCCATGATCCAGAAAAGAACTGTAGAAAGTTTGGTGAAGAGAGCTACAGTAGTAATTGAGTTATTAGCGAAAAAACACACAGACTTTCTTCTTTATATATATACAGATAAGCGTATGTGAAAAATAACATTTCGTCGTCTCAAACTGTCCTGCCGAAAAGTTCGGCAGAAAACTATATTTTGAAAAAGATTCGGGTAGTTATCAGAGAAAGAGTAACATATTTCGGACAAAAAGCGCTTTATAAAGTTCCACTAAACTCAAATATCTGGCGAAAAACCTCCGAACGTTAATATGTTTCTCAATCATAACCTTGGCGTCACTTTTCCTTTCCTTTCAATGTTAAGACGCCCATGCTCCGCGGGGGGCTGTGATTGGTCCTAATGCTGTCATAGCAACCGATGGCGCGGAGAGGATACGGAAGAGAAGAAGTTAGTGTTAAAATGGGTTCCGTATCCCCGGTTTTCTCAGATCGTTCCGGGATTGACAACATATTACCAAAGATTATTTCGAGATGAAACGTATGCTGTGAGTAATTGTTCACAGTTATATACATTAACATCTTTTGAATTCTGTCACGAACTTTCACATCAAACGTATTAATTTATTATTACAAATAAATATTCGGTCTACCGGAAAGTTCTGTCCGTTTCTATGACAACAATTTTCGACACGTAAGCACATTTTTTTTCCTCCAATGGCGGGCCCTCAGCTGACTTCGGCTCGGCCACTACTAACGCCAAAATTGGTAGTCACTTTATTATGGAGGAACCTAATAGGTGGGCCACATTTGCCTCCTACGAAGGGATGAACAGTTACAACCATGCCTTCTCCGGGATTCGAACCCGGGCCATTGGCATCGCAGTCGGCTCCCCTAACCACTATACCGTCTGGGCGGCCGTAGGCACATATTTGGCGCATTATTCGGCTCTCTATTTTTATCGTTTAATGTATACATACTGACGTAGCAAATTAACTGAAATAAAGTTGATTCACGTTGAGCGTGATGCGATAGTGGGCTCTAGTGTAGAATTGGGTGCCCTTTCGATTGGCGAAAAATTTTGTTAAGTTTTGGCGATGAAACCCCATTTCTGGTTACCATGAGAGTTTTAACATGGTTTTAGCTTCTTGATTTATTTAATTGAAAATAAATCGATGTGCACATAGATAAAATCAATGTGCAGTGACTAAAGTTTGTGCCATTCTCTGATGTTTTTCTAAGTGAAAATAGGTCGATGTGTACATATATGGACACGGAGTTTATGAACTTCTTTGACTTCTTGTTTTGGTTTTGTGTAGCGGCCATCTTGAAATTGTGTCTTATTGGCGGCGCCGATTTTGGCTTCAAAACAGAATTGCCAAAAACAAGGGGCACCCAATTGTAAACTTTTACCCGATAGTGTACCCAAGGCTCTTGATAAAGCTCATTTACGCCACTGCATTTAATACGAATTTCAACAAAGAAGAAATGCTGCAGAAGCATGTAGAAATTTATTGAAAGTGTTTGGTGAAGGTACAGTTTATGACAGGGCATGTAGAAGGTGGTCCGAAAAATTTGAAACAGGTGGTTTCGACCTTTCTGATAAGCCACGTTCTGAGCGATAATCTTTGATCAATGACGATGTTATAAAGACCATGCTGGAGTAAGATACTTTTCTGACAACATCAGAGATCCCAGAAAGGCTTAATTCAGCTCAGAAAATCTTTCGGACCATATTTGGAAGACAGGATTGGTGTGGAAGTATTCAAGATGGATGCCACATGAATTAAGTCAGAAGAATTTGGACGATCGTGTCGTGATATGCACAACTCTGCTTGCTCGGAACAAAATCGAGCCCTTCTTTCTGCTTCCCGGGTGATACCTGTGGATGAAGAGTATAGATTACCTATGAAGACATCGTGAGGAAAAGGGCATATTGTGTACCGGGAAAACCTAGCCTTTCCAGCTCTAAGCCAAATTTGACTCAGAACAAGGAGAACGTTCTGTATATGGTGGGACATTCGATGACCAATACATTATGAACTTTTAAAACCGAAAGGAAAGCTCAATTCAGAGAAGTATTGTCAGCAACTGGTTAATTTAAAGACAGCAGTCCAAGAAAAGAGACCGACGAAGTTCAATAGGAAGGACTGCATCATGATAATGGCAGGCCACATGCTGCTTTAGGGACAAATGAAAAAATTGCACAACTAGGCTGGGGAATTCTGTCGCATCCACCATATTCCCCAGACGTAGCATCCTCCGACTATTACTTGCTTTTGTCCTTTCAAAATTTTTTGAAGGGCAAACAAATTTGAAAATGAAGAAGATACCAGACACGCACAGGTTCAAAATTCGCATCAAAAGATACGTTTTTCAAAAATGGGATATACAAATTGCCCTAACACTGGCAAGAATCATTAATAATAATAATGGAAATTATATTATGTAGTAAAGTTTATTGACGGTAAGAAATATTTGTATTTTGTTTTATTCCAAAAACAGACAGAACTTTCCGGTACACCGGATATAATGCTTCTGAATCTTAAACGGTTTCAAATAGAGCGATGCTGATCTAAAACATTAACCAACAGTAAGAGTACTGATGTGTGTATTATTCCATGCGTTATACTAATTTTTTTTCTATAACGAAGCTTCCTTAAAAAGTTTAATTTTCAGATTGATACATATCGATAATGATTTATGAAATATGAGCTTGAAGTTTATACAATTATCACTAGAGCACCGTTATTTTATATTATTATGACTATAATTCTGTGCTATTATGTACTTAAGATAAAATAACTCGCCGAAAAAATATTAATTTAGAAGTCAAATAACAAAAATCAGCGTAATATTTCCAAATTTTAACAGGACTAGTTTAGATGGTTTTACCGAAACCATCAACCTCAGCTGCCAAAGTGAAATGAACGAGATAAGATATAGTGATTAGTCAAGAACGGGTTGGACAAGAGTTAAGCCACTGGCGCCATCTGTTGATGAAATAACTAAAACATAATTTTCTTCAAGGCTGAAGGTAAAGATGGATTAGAATTAGGGTCGTTAACTAGAACAGAAATATTTTTTTAATGTGAAACTCCTCTAGAAAATCCAGTTCACCAGTTCAGATGTGTTTTGAATAATTTTGGCTGGAGAAAATCGGAAAGTGTGATTTTCGGACCAACAGTGCTGGGCAACAGAGGATTTATGTGTTCTAGATTTTTTAGAGGCGTTTCACATTAAAAAAAGTCTGTTTTAGTTAACGTCCCTAGTGCCAATCCATCTGTATATTCAGCCTTGAAGGAAACTATGTTTTAGTTTTCCTGTTTCGTCAATAGATGACGCCAGTAGCTTAACTTCTGTCCAGCCATTCATATCTTAACACTATATCTTATCTCATTCATTTGCACTTTAGCAGCTGAGGTTGTTGGTTCGGTAAAAACCATTGAAATTAGTCCTGTGAAAATTTCGAAATATTACGCTGATTTTTGTTGTTTGACTTCTAAATAAATATTATGTACTATTTGACTATTATGAATTATCACACTTTTAGGAAGAAAATTTCGTTATAAATAGTACTATGGTGTCGATAAATTGCATCAAAAATCTCGATAAACCTGATAAAAGTTATGAACATTAAGTCCCTCAATGTTTTTTTTGGTTGGAGGAAAAGTTTATTTTTCCGTGTTTTTTTTCTCTGAAAAATAGTCAGTGAAAAGGAATAATTGTTTTAATGAGTTACATTAATCAGCCTTTTACGTTCATTATGTCATGAATGTATTCGTAATGTAAAATATATATTTTTAAAATTTTTTTTAATGATGCCTTATAGCGTTACTAAATTCTTTTTGTAGAATTCATATTAACAAGTGCTCTAAATTACATTACCTACTCTGACTGAAAGCATATACAAGGGCAGGAATAAGCTATATGGAATATACACAAGAATTCTATACAAGGCTCTTGAATCCAAGTCTGTTTTGAATACCAAACCGTCACATGAAAAATGGGTTGGTAACATTAAAAAAATGGTTCTAATAAGGAATGTGTTTACCCTTAGCTGCAATACATTAGCGGCAGCGACGTTTCATGATGTCAGTTAAGTTGTCGGTCAGTGAAATGTCAAGCAACGATCAGACATAGAGTAATCCTTGTTCAAGCTCATATAACGACCTCGGAGGAGGACTTAAAGCAGCAACCTGTCTCCCAAAGGAGTCCCATAGATGATCCATCGGATTCAGGTCTGGGGATTGAGCTGGCCATTCCATCCGCTCCATACAGTAACTCTCAGTATATTCTTCAACAAGCCGAGCTCGGTGCGGTAGCGCATTGTGGCCCATCAGAAGAAATCCAGGACCAATAGCAGCGGCATATGGGCGGACGTATTGATCAAGGATCTCGTCTCGATCAGGTCAAAGTTCCTCCTTGGAACACATGCAGGTCACTGTGACCACGGAGAGAGATTGCAGCCCAAACCATTATTCCACCACCTCTTAACTTCGTCTTTCTACAGGTGTTGACAGGTGTTTCTACAGGTGTGGCATTGGTTGTATCTGGTGCTTTGTTCCCTCCAGATCAGCTGACGACCTGAACCACTCTCCACTGTGAACCTAGACTCGTCTGCGAAGAGAGCAGATACCCATTTCTGACTGGTCCAGGAGATGTGGTCTCTTGGCCAACATAAAGGGGCACCTGTATGTCCTCGTGTCAAGGAGACACAAACAACTGGAGGGAGGTTTCTGGTACGCCATCTGCGCACTGTAGTAGCTGAGATTCTTGTTTCTGTTGCCACTAAATGATCTGCCATGAGTTGAGGCATAATAATGTTGCTTCTCCTTGGGGCCGGAAGAGCTAAATAATGGTATCTCGCAGGTGTTGTAACTCTAGGTCTGCAGGAAACATGTCTTCTAGACACAGAATCCTCGAATTCAACCTGATTCCATTGTCGGTGGACCACGCTACGAGAGACATTGTGATGTCTCGCAGCATCAGCTTGGGACATCCCCATTTCCATTCAACCGATGGCTCGCCACCTCAATAAATCGGGCAAACGACTCCTCAGGGACATTGATAGACTTTCTAGGATATTGCCTACGAAATTGTTAATAACAACTGAAGATCAACACTCGTGAACAAAACTTACAATTTTTGTCTTTTTTCTCCAGCTCCTATATAAGTATTTCTTTCTGTGAAATAAAAGTGGTAGCTATTGTTTTTGCATATATTTTCTTAAATTTCGTTACTATCATGCATATAAGCTGTGAATTTAAATATTACTGACATTTTTGTAATGGTGAGCCTTCCAAAACTCGCTGTTCCTTAACTTTTAGAGGGCAGTGTACGTAAGTATGTAATGTAATATGTAAATGTGTATAAATAGAGACAAAGAGTGATAAGAAGGCAGGAAAGGATAGATTTCTAACGTTGAGAATCTACTGCATTTGAAGCTGTTTCGTTTCGGCAGAACAATGCATCCTCATTATTTGCCAGTTAATTCTTTCAGTTCTGAAAATATGTTAAAGCACCTAGGAGACAAAAGAATTTATTTGCATTCGTGACATTGAGCATCAAGCTACACCAAATATCCCGTTTTATGTGACCAAAATAACGACAATTTTTTTTTATTTTAAGAGCACTCATTAATGACAAATTGATATGTTAGACAATTTAAGAAATTGCAATGAAGACCATCTAAGAAAACGTCAGCCAATGCAATGCACGCAGGTACTTGAGATATAACTTTCGTTTGAAGCAGATCTCTCGAACGTGCGACAGACAAAACCATTCCTCCAGAAATGCACTGTGGTCAAGAATATCTCAAAAGTTATATCTATATCTTTGCTAGTTTAATTTACCACAGGGGAGTTTTCTGGTATGCCATTTTAAATTTTAGCTTTCCCTATCTCATAAAAGAGAGAAAATGCTTGAGAGCGGTGTAAAACGGAATTTGCACTGCGGACCTATCAAGCAAAATACTTAAGACAGCTCTGGAAACTTCAAGTGGAGATACGTACCCATTTTCTGGGGATTTAAATTCCCCACCATCAAGTGATTTATCATCGGCCGAGTCCAAACTCACGTCGAATGACAGTCCGTTCGGGCGAGAAAAGAAAAAAAAAAAGGGTTGCACGACCGCAACACCTGTGGGTTGAAAAACGAGTCTTTTCTTCCTTCCCATCCACTCGGGGTCTGGGTATTTTAATAAAGCATATTCCAAGTGAACTTAAGCTCAGATCAATGTAAGCAGTTCCCTCCACTTTCTTCGCGAACTCTATGTGTTGAATAGGGACCGAAGAAAAATTGCATGGGACTGGTTACGGATATATGAAAAGAGGTTTTACGATATTAGTGGGAAAACATTTGTCGTAATGCTTGTAAGGTTTATCCCAAGTTTATTAACAGTTATTTTAAATTTTGTATCCTGTAAAGTTTATTATGCGTTTTCTGACAGTTATTTTAAGTTTTGTATCTTTCCTATCTTATTCTAATTTTAGCTTACAATTTCCTGCCAGAATGTGAATTCAGAAACGCGGAGAATGCAAAAGTAAATGAGTACTATTAAAGTCGTGACTTAACCGACTTCAACAGAGAGAATCTTATTTCCTGACTAGCGCGCGTTTGCCTTCTGGTCACATCTCTCTTAGCTGTTACTACGCTCGGCCATATCTAGGCCCTTGCTAGGCTTCGCCGATTCGATTAATACTTAGGGGCCAACTAGTTAGATTCTGATAGCTTCGGCTATATTTATTTAAGAACTTTATTTAAGTTAATTTTAGTTCAAATTATTAGTATTCAAGTTCAAGCCCGAGTGGTGGCTTTATTGTAAAGTTCCAATCCGGAACTGATTGTAAATATATTAGATGATGAAGGGTTTTAAACCCTTCTCAAGTCTCACCTGTTCTGTTCACATTTAAACGATTATTCGCTTGTAAAGTGTTCGTGGGGTTCTAAGTAAGAAGTTAAGATTTAAAGAGTTGAACCCTACAATCTTTCCTATCTTATTCTAATTTCAGCTTACAATTTCCTGCCAGAATGTAAATTCAGAAACGCAGAAAGAATGAGAGAGTACTATTTAACTCATGACTTCATCGACTGCGAGAGAGAGAGTCTGATTCCCTGAGTAGCGCGCGTTTGCCTTTTAGTTATTACGCTAATGGTAATTTCTCTTTGGTAATACGCTTTGGTAATTTCTCTTTTAGTTATTACGCTCGGCCATACCTTAGGCCCTTGCTTGTCTTCACCGATTTAATTAATACTTAGGGACCAACTAGTTAGATTTGTGATAGCTTCGGCTACACCTTTCAAATAGCTTAGCTAAGCTAGTTTAGTTAAATTTAAATTTATTATTATTTAAGTTCAAGTCCGAGTGGAGGCTTTGTATAAAGTTCCAAGTAGGAACTGATTATAAATATACTGAAAAATAAAGGGTTGTAAACCCTCTTTAAGTCTTACGTGTTTTGTTCACACACTTAAGCGATTATTCGCTTGTTAGTGTTCGTGGGGTTCTAATTTAGAACTTTAGAATTAACTAAGTAAACCCCACATACTTCATCGTTATAATTTTCAGGAGGCATTCTAACAGAATTAAACCGCGTTAAATAGAAGATTTCTCAGCACTGTAGAACTCCAATTATTCCAAATCAGTTGGGACAGGACCCCGTTCGGAAAATCAAAAGTTCGGATAATTGGAATTTTTCTGAAGAAAGTTCTATGTACAATTTAATTACTGTATATACTGAATGTTAAAAATAGGAGATAAAACTATTTTTAAGGAAAAAGAGGATTTAATTTAGACATGTAATTTAATTTAGACATGTGTTATATAGCTTACTGTACAATACTTTTAAGTGCTGAAAGTCACTACTTGCTGAAAATCTCGGTCAAAGTAAGGTGTTTGACTTTCTTCATCCGTTTTCGGGCAGTCAAGTCGCGCATCCGCTCAACAATGAGCAGTTTTATGTGGTTAAAATCGGGCTGACGCTCCATCCACTTCGACGCAGTTTGAAGGCCGGCAAGCGCTTCATCAGCTGATGGTTACGTGTCTGTTTCAACTTCCGACATTAAAGTCACTTTCTTCCTCGACACTTTCTTCTCCCACGCTTTCAATTTCATCATCATTTAGAATTTGAAACCCAGGTTCTGACGAATCGCACACCATCCATTCTGCTGTATCCTCAGCTCTAACTTTGGAGCATTCAGGAATTTTCAAAAGAATGTTTCTTAATCGCTCATATGACACGTCATTCTCATCTCCTCCTGTCTCTTCCCTTTCCTTTTCTTAAGGTTCTTTTCCCCTTTTCCTTCTCTTCTTCAGTTGATTCTGAAATCCTAAAAGCGCTTCGGATAATCAGCGATTTGGAGAGTCGGAGTTCGGATAATTGGAGTTGTACTGTATTAAAAAAATTAACACTTCGAATTCGTGTAAGAAAAAATTTAGTAAAATGAATGAACGTCCACTTTTACACATGTAACGGGCGAAATAGAAAACCTGTACAAAAAGCAAGTAGATACAAAGTAAAGCCCAGAATACTATTACAGAGGTTGTTCTCACACTTTTAAGTCGATTCTACTGGGGTATAACAAGTATTGTCTGCTCGGAAATATTTTTTGAACTGCAACTGTATTTTTCAAAGTATAAATTATCGTCTGCTATTTGACAATTTTATTTCTATGCAAAATGGCGATTTTAAAGAAGCAATGGATGGATGGAAGGCTATGACTGTGCTCCTTCCACAGAAAATTATTCCTATCTATGGTCAAAATGGATATTTTCGTTGAAATATGATACCCGAAATTTTTCGCGATTACAACACTTCCTTTTCACTTCGTACAAGGAAGTAAAAAAGGCAATATTTTATTTAAATATTAGTTTTTTCCACAACTGTAATTAATCCCTTTCATGCATTTGTAGCACAAAAGTCATCGTTTTACATAACTTTTACTTACTTATCTCATACTTCAGTCTTATAGTTTTCTCGCTTTTCTTTCCGATTTTCCTAAATTCTTTCAGTGCTTTTACGTTATTTTTGTCTACAATTTTTATCATGCATTTATTATGCAACATTTTAAATTTATGATTCTTTTAGCTTTTTCCCTCGATAAAAATTCCTTTTATTTTTGAAATGCTTTAGATAACAATTTTAATTTAACTGTAAGAATAAATGGCTAGAAGATTGCTTGTTTAAAGAATTTCCATTAATTTGTCTTGAGCATCAGTTCTCATTTGACTGTTAATACTTATATTTCCATTTTTAGCCCTAAGGGGCAATTTGCCCAGAGAGCTATTACTTCCGCTTTGGCATTGTGCGTTGATTCACTATAAACGGCGAATCACTTTTTAAATTGTGGCCACTAAATATTAGAGCTCTGCATTATGTTTAAAGAAATTAAATAATGAAGAATCTACATAAATTTATATATGTTTCTCACATTGTAGAACGGTACCTAGAGCATCCAATTTTGAACTACGCTTTGAACAACGTTAGTCTTCACCCGAATATAGGGGTCTGGAAGTCCGAATTTGGAATTTGTTTTATTGTCCATTTCACGTTTTGTAAACATTAATAAGTTTTTGATTAAGAAACTCAACGATTTCAAAGCGAGCAATAGCAACACTGTTCGGGGAAAAAAATTTCATCGCCAGCGCACGAGACTGTATCGGAAATTCTAAGGATATGCTATTTTTAATATTTTTTGATATTACTGTTGAACTGAATTTTATGTTTTAAATGCGAATAATATGATATTTAATAAAGCTAACACACAAGACGTCTGCTGGCCACCCAAATTGCAACACCAAGGAAGACATGAGATATCACAACAAAATTTCTTTAGTAGATAACATGTTGACCAAGTATCAAATGATTAAATTTATAGTCTTCTGTGAAGGGTGGTTCCTTCCAGAATCAGTAGCCAGAGCAGCCGCCATTGTTGGAGATCACCGCTGCCACACGCCTCGGCATTGATTCAAAGAGACTTTGGATGTGTTCTTGGGGTACAGCAGACCGAGCAGCTTCCACATGTTGCCAAAGTTGATCTGGTGTGGCAACTTGGGATGTAATCTGGGTCAATCGTTCAGCAACCATGGACCACATGTTTTCTATCGACGAAAGATCCGGAAAGCGAGCCGGCCAGGGAAGCAATTCAATCTGGCGAGTGACGAAGAACACTTAGACAATGCGTGCCACGCGTGGTCGCGCATTATCTTGTTGAAATATGGCTGTGGGCAAGCCCTGAAGGTAAGGCAGGACAACCGGCTCCAATACCTCGGAGATGTAGCGCTGGCTGTTTAAAGTACCGGTAATGCGTACTAGAGGAGTGCGAGAGTGATATCCAATACCGTTCCATACCATAATACCCGGTGCAGGACCAATGTGGCGGTGCATAACGCAGCTGTTCAGCATACTCTCTCCACGGTGTTTCCAGACTCGAATCCGACCATCGTGGTGTTGCAGACAGAAGCGCGACTCGTCAGTAAAGACAATTTCATTCCATTCTGCCGTCCACATCCTTCTTTCATCGCACCATTGGCGGCGGAGACGTCTGTGGTTCTGCGTCAAGGTTAGACGAAGCAATGGACGTCTTGCGGACAGACCACTCTGCTGTAAACGGCGTCGAGCAGACACTGGATGATGTGTCACATACTGAATGTGCTGTGGTATGGTTCCTGATGTGACTGAGTGATCCGTCACTGCCATGCGCACAATGTTCCTGTCGTCACTTGAAGTGGTGCACTGAGGTGGAAGCGATCGATCGCGTCGGTCCGTCGTACCCTCCTGCATCCAAACATCAGATATCTTCATTACAATTGTTTGGTTTCCTCGAACACGACTACCGATTTCTCTGAAAGATAATCCACACTCTCGGTAGGCCACTATCCTTACTCAGTCGAACTCGGATACTTGATCAAACGATGATCACTGTTTACTACGAGGCATAATTGATCGTTTTTTTAAAAAAAACCACAAGAAAAACACAACTGCCAAACTTGAAATCGTCGAAAACTCCAAGCCTTAAATAGCGCTTCGAAGTGGCGCCACATGCGTGCGTGATGTGCGTCTGCGCTGATATTCTAATCATTTGCATGTCTCACCTCCGCTAATGCATGTTGTAAATTTCAAGTTATATCCATGCTTCCTTCAGGGTATGCATTTACGGTGGCCAACAGTGTAAAATCTGAAAGCTTTCAGAGTTTTTTTTGTGTAAATTAATTTAGTATAATAGCAGGTTTAGTAATTGCCTGACCAGGAAAATCAGGATAAAATTTGAGTTATTATTACTTATTTTTTAAGTTTAAAATACACTCCAGGTAAAATTTCAGTAAATACTGCCCTTGTTCATTGAGATAAAAAGAAATCCGTATTGATGTCGCTAAGATACTATTCTGCATAATTTTTGAAATCCGTTTGGGATATACGTATCAAACATCGCAGTCTTATCGTATGTTCTTTTTTCTTACTAAAAATTCTAAAATATAATTTAAAAACTAAAAAACATGCTTTATTAAGATATCTCACATAAAAAATAAATGACTTAAAATTTCAGTAAATATTGCCCTTCTTCAATACCTATAGGCCGCGGATATTTTGTGTTTACGTGGAGTGTATCGCCACGAAGTCTAGTAAAACTGTTACGTATATTTCCTAAGGACTGAAAAATATTTGTGAAAGAAGAGCCAAAAGCCGGAAATCCTGGAGGATTTGAAATAATAAATTAAATAAAACAAAGAAAAATTAATAAACAATTAATAAATGTTACGCTTTCATGCCTTAATTACTTAACCGATCATCATGAAATTTTCAAGAAATATTTTTGATATATTAGAAAAGGTTTATAGTCTATAAAATGTTTGCGTGGTTACGCACCTGCGCGCGCAAACTTTTACACCGTTTAACTTATCGTTATGAAACCTTCAACATTTAATGTTTATACAACGACAATCATTTTAAGCTAAAAAACCTATTATATAAATTAAGTTGTAGGGTTTAACTCCTTAAATCTTAAGTTCTTACTTAGAACCCCACGAACACTTTACAAGCGAATAATCGCTTAAGTGTGAACAGAACAGGTGAGAAGGGTTTAAAACCCTTTATTATCCAGTATATTTACATTCAGTTCCGGCTTGGAACTTTACAATAAAGCCACCACTCGGGCTTGAACTTAAATACTAATAATTTGAACTAAAACTAGCTTAACTAAAGCTCTTTAAGAGGTATCGGAACCCCCTATACCGACAATGTTAAATTGGCCATTTTCGATGCACCTTTTCTCAAAATCTACTGTAGATATACTCTTGAAATTTTTTGTGTAATTAACGTACACCTGTCTGATTATACTGAAATGAGCTCTGGAAACATTTTGAATTTTAGACTAATTTATAGACTATTTTATTACTCACAGTAAAATTTAGCACTTTTCTCACACAAAAAAATTTGTGGAATTTTTTTATCTTAATTTATCACAAAAAGCTCATTTCAGTAAATATTAGAAAATATAATAAATAAGCCATAAAAATTTTAGATACCTGGGAGCAGTAATTCCAGAGAAAAGGTACATCGAGTATAAAAAAAATCACGTTTGGAGAAAAACGCGTTTTTATGTAAAATTCCTCATTTAACAAAGCATTAGATCATAAAATAAAACTAAAGGATCAAAATCATATTATAAAGCTAAAAGTGTAGAGAATTTGAAAATGCAAAAATCCCAAATCAATATTTTTTGAAAATTTTTGGCTTCCAACACCTCTTAATAATATAGCCGAAGCTATCACAGTCTAACTAGTTGGCCCCTAAGTATTAATTGAATCGGCGAAGCCTAGCAAGGGTTTAGATATGGTCGAGCGTGGTAACAGCTAAGAGAGATGTGGCTAGAAGGCAAACGCGCTAGTCAGGAAATCAGACTCTCTCCGTTCAAGTCGGTTAAGTCACGACTTAAATCGTACTCATTCTCATTTGCATTCTCCGCGTTTCTGAATTCACATTCTGGCAGGAAATTGTAAGCTGAAATTAGAATAAGATAGGAAAGATACAAAACTTAAAATAACTGTTAGAAAACGCATAATAAACCTTACAAAGTTTCAACAGATAAGTTACATTTTATAACCTATAACTTTTCTAATATATCAAAAATATTTCTTGAAAATTTCTTGATGATCGGTTAAGCAATTAAGGCGTGAATGCGAAACAAATACGCAAACAAACTCACATTCGCATTTATAATATTGGTCGGGATATATATATATATATGTCCTTAAGCGAGTCAATTTACCCTTGCATCGCTACAATGCAAAACCTAGAATTCGACACGGAGCTTCTAGCTGATCACAGAGAGAATAAATGGGGGAAAAAAATGTCTGTCTTTTCACCGATCATCTCTGCTTCACCCATCCACTCCCAAAATCAACATCCAATGGCGTATCTTCCTCAGTTTTACTTGCAGTCGTGACTTTCCATTGTTGCTCATTACTGCTGCTTTCGCCCTGTATTCCTTCAGATCATTCCGCTTTTGAACGAGGCAGGGAAAGGATGCAGACGGAACCCGACAAACTGCCTCATTTGGCAAAGGAGGCAGAGCACTTAATGAAGAAATATTTGAAGTCCTCTCCACTCCACTTATCTGGTCGCTGCAAGGGTCTGTCGCGAGTAATATATTCTGTGCTCGGAAACGGCAGGGATCGAACCTACACTGCTCCTAATATTAATCAGCGACGAAAGGGGGGCTGTCTATTTGTGAGCAAGATACTGATTATCTGAATGGGAACGGAACTTGAGCTGCTATTAATGCTAAGATAATATTAACAGCTCGGTTATCCGATAAGCAATTATCTTTCACATTCGTTGTTCTGAAAGCCAATAGAAGTATGCTGACAGTAGCTATGAACTTGAGTTACATTTTGAGGAATTCAAAAAATGTTTACAAATGTTAACCTCGTTTTGGTTTTTAACAAAATTTAAGGTAGCTTATTAGAAAAAGAAATTAGTGATTTCCTTGAATGGAAAAATTTTTAATGGCTAGGTATGTGGTCTAGAAAATGTGCAATCTGGAACGCTGTTTCCTAAGCACTGGCTGGCAAGCCCGCCGAATGAGCATCTGCTGCCAAAACATTATTTATAAGTTCTGTGTACTGAAAAACTGAAAATAAAATGAAATATAAATTTAATGTTACGTAAGCAAAGTTGCTAGCTGCGGTCAAAGCAAAATTTATGAGTTCAAGTACACCTGAAAAGAATATTGTTAGAATAAATTAGTGTCAATTTTGCATAATGAAACTCGGCAACATAAAAAACAAACGAGCGCCAAACAAAACGAGCCATGAGGATTCTATGTACGATTTTAGATGCAGAGGTATTAAAAAGATTTTATGCTTGCCTTATTAGCGTTAGCCCAGAAGCGTTAGCCCAGCGATCAAACAGCGTTAGTCCAGAAGGGCTATTTATTAATTTCGTTTCGGCATTTTGCGTTGAAAACTTTAACTGTGCAGCGATTCTCTTTCTTCGTTACAATTCCTTCAGAAAATTAATAATTCAGAGAAACTTGCTATTGAAATTCAGATTATGATTAAGATCTTGAAAGCCGTGATATGGATATTTGTTTTGCTTATGGTCGTGGAGACTGTCGAAGTTATGGAAACGAGAGGGCTGATTCTCTAGCAAAGTTAGCCACGAAATTTCACACCGATTGAAATCTCCGTGTTTTCTATTTCTGACGGGAAGCGCTTTTATAGAAATCATGTTATCTATACTTGGAACAGAGAATATTTTACGTCATCCAAAGCACAATGAACCAAAAGGTTATGATTACAGTTTTTTTTACAGAATAAAAATCGATTACGGTTGAACAGATTTTAAATCTACCCAATTTTAAGAGCTAGTTAAAGCGATTTGGAATTATTTTAATTGCTTTGTGCAGCGATTTTGAGTGTTTACTGTGTTCACAGAGGCCATTTTGAAGACCTTGTTTTCGTCTTATTATTTACGCGTTCCGCCCTAAGGCATCCGCAGAAAGGAGCTTGTACAATAGAAGCTTATTTAGATTAGTAGAAGATTTAACTACTACTAACGCACTTAGATTTACTTCAATAAGTAATAGCGTAACAGCGCTAAGGCTTAGCATTTAAATACTAGCTGGTCAGGCGAACGTCGAACAGAGTAACAGTGGTCTGAGACGAAAAGCTCTCTCACTCTGAGTAGTTCCTCGCTACCGTTTAAATATAAATTTGGCTCCACTTCAAATTAGCATAAAGCTGAAACGCGCGCTTATTCTAACGGGAAGTTGAAATAAGAACAGATAAAAAAAGGCAAATTAAAATAAAACTTTGTTAGTTTAAACTAAAACCTTACATATTTAACTCTATGAATTCATAATTCAAAAATAATTCTAATGAATTGTTGCTTCAGTTACGATATATTTTACACCAGTGTTTTTCAAGATGTGAAAAGTCGTCTCAAAAATTTTAGCGATACATACACTATATATGGAAAAAGATCTGGATGCACAGATACCGTTAAATTGGTGTTAACTGCGCGACTGTAAATCGATAGTACTTTCACTTAAGTTACCTAACTGTGATTACTAATAGTTACAACCATTTCTTTTCTGTGCTTAGAAATAACTTTCAGGGCTTTTCTAACTGTCAGAAACTAAAACTGGTTAATTTATGAATTGTTAAATAATTTTCAGGTTAAGTATATGTTTTATTTTTGTTAGTAATATTTCTTAATTTATACATTATCGTACGGAACATTAATTTAAAATTAACATAGACCAATAATAAAAATTTTAAAAATAAAGGTGTATTAAATAATACACCGTGTCCAAGGGCGAGATCTTTTTCATGAGTAGATTCAGTCGATAGCAATTATGAAGCAATTGTGAAGGCATAATCTTGAATTCAGGAGCAGTTAATAACAACGCATCACCCGTTGCAGCCGGATCATCCGGAAAATTTTTATTATTGGCCTAGGGTAATATGATTAACGTACTGGTTAGAACTCATCGTAGTAAATACCAGCAGCGTAGTTATGATCCTAGATTAATTTCTCCCTATAGTTCTTTGTTCTTCCTGTTCTTTGCTTTCAGAGATAGCAATACAATCAAATACCAAAAATCCGCCGACCTGAAATCCGCCAACTCCTGAAATCCGCACTGCCTCTCAAAATATAAACAATGAATTTATAGGTTCCAGAAACCGCAGAATGGAGAATGAAACACCGAATAAAAAATATTTATCCAATAATGAAGTCATAATTACCGAATAATAATGATTCTGTGTTAGTAGCACAAAAAAAATCTTACCTCAGAAGAAGTTTTTAATAGGGATGATGTGTTCAGATGAGCCAACACCGGCATATCAGATAACCGATGATGAAATCATTGGCTCTATTTTGAAGTCGCCACAGCAAGAAAACGATTCCGATACCTACATAGATAATGAATTTGATAGGAGTGAGAAAATTATCTTTTAATGAGGGTTTGGAACATGGTGAAAAATACGTAAAACATTTAGAACAACAGAGCTGTGCCACAGAGCAAGAGATTATGACCCTGTAGAATTTACTCCCCC
>KK118457.1:64331-91765 GCA_000611955.2 Stegodyphus mimosarum
TCCTGCTGAGAATTAAATCTAATGCCTCTACAAAGTGCTTGTGTGATCTTTTATACAACTTTTAAAAAGCGTCAACCAGAAATTTTCCACCGAGAACTTATGCAGTCGTCACTGAAAATGTGACGTATTTCATACTCATGTTGTTAATTAATTTACTGAATCCCTTTCGTCTAAATTTCCAAATGAGCTAATTTATTGCCTCTTAGATTTTTATATTATGAATTGAAAACTAAGTGATCCAATCGTCTTTTGCTGACATTAAAATTTTAACCCAAAAGACGTTAGATTCACTTTTCAAACTGTTGCCATCAAGTATTATCGCCATGTATTATATTTAAAGAAAATAAATAATGCAAAATCAGCATGAATGTATGAATGTTTCTCTCATTGTGAAGAAACAATGGTACCTAGAGCCATCCAATTTCGAATACCGTACTCCTCCGACCGAACATGGGCACTCGGAAGCCTGAATTTAGAATTTAGAGTTTGTTTTATTATATATTTAAAATTTTGTAAAACTTTTACGAATTTTTGATTAACAAACTCGACGATTTCAAAGCGAGCAATGGCAACACTGTAAGGGAATAAAAACATTTTTATCTTCAGCGCATGAGACTGTGTATCGGAAATTTTAAAGATATGCTGTTTTTAAATATTTCGTGACATTGCTGTTGAATTGATTTTTATGTGTTTTAAGTGCGAAAAACATATTTAATCAATTAAGGTAACACACAAAATGTTAAGAAGACGCCTTTTGAGCATAATATAAAATCCCAAAGCTTTCAGATTTTATTAAAAATATTTTCAGTAGGTAATAACTATGTATTATATTATTAATATTATAGTTATTATAGTGAAATTAGTCTTTGGAATTACCATTGATCCAAGTATTGAGAATTTTCTCAGTCTTTTATGCTCCGATACACAGCTGCATCAAGAAATTCCGGAATTATTTTGCTACGCTCCAACAGATGGCATCACAGGGTTGCACTCACAGCGACATAGACCTTCATTCTTAAAAAGAGAGTCTGCCAAGAAAATTCTTAGTACTGACAGTTCAATTGTAAGCTTTAATATCAGAATCATGTTTCCAGAAAGCTTTTTGTCAGTTCCTCGGTGACCAGTTTATTATTTACCATCAGCAGAAACGATAAATCTCTAGCAATGGTAAGATAAAAAAATTCAAGTAAAACTTACTGTAACAACGACACGCTCTCAAATCAGGTTAAAATTCATAATATTTTGAAAATTTTTTTTGAAAGAAGTTATAGAATTTCCTAAATCACTCTTAAATTTCGAGTTATAGCACGATGGAGGCAACATAATTATAAGGTATAACATACTTATAAGACATTTAAAAGCGCATAATGCTGCATATTTTTGTAAGTTTGTGAGGTTTATCTGTTTATTTTTAACTAATAATTCATTTTAAGGTAGCACTTTCCTATTACTCACGCTTTCACCCACGCTTTTTATGCCAGAATGTCAATGAAACAGCGAGAGTTTATTCAGGTTAAGGTAGAATGAGATGCTATTTAAGCAACAGTTTGGGAAGTTAGTTTTAGAGCAGGTCTGCTTATTCCAGGCCACATTGCGCTGTGATTATTAGCGACTCGCATTAGTGGCATTGAGTGTTCTAGCCATTAGGCTGTGTCACGCCGATTTATCACAAGCCAGAGCTTTTCCTGCGCGTTAAAGTATTCTATGAGCCGTTAGGCTAATCTTCCACACCATGAAATTATTAGTTGTTACGTTATTTTGTTAAGTCATAAGTGCATGGCTTCTCATAACCCAAGCTGGGACATTCGTTAATTTTATGTGTTTAATACAAGGGTCTTATACACCTTTCTTCTGATTTCTGTTATGTTACACAAGGCTAGAAGATAATTCTTCAGTAGTCCTCCTTTAATTTGTAATAATTCTTCAGTAGTTCTTCTTATATTAATTTGTATGTTCCAAAGAGATATAGACGTCTTTACAAGTGTATAAGGTATTTTGTACCTCCTTTCTGCATGCCTTTGTGGTGTAACGGTACCACACTCGGCGCGTATTCGAGAGGTCCAAGTTCGAGTCCCGACGAGGACATTGCTCATTTTTCACGTCTTCTGCTGCAAAAAAAACCTATTGACACTACAGTGGCGCCCGAACTAAAAAAAAGATGAATGATGATTCTTCACCACCAGGATTTATCAGTTGGGTCACCTGAATCCCAGTCGCCCTTTAAAAGGGGAATTATGAAAGGTATTTCTCCCTCCTTTCTGCATGCCTTCGTGGTGTAACGTTAGCAAACTCGGAGCGTACTCGAGAGGTCTCTGAGAAGGCATTGCTCATTTATCATATCTCCGGCTTTAGAAAATCCTAATGACTTTACAAGTGCTTCTTTTTAAGACAAATTAGAAATTTACATAGATGTTTTTCAAAGTGTAACTGGGAAATTTAATTTTAACAGCCGTACATCATTATTTTTAATACTTATCAGTTTATAACAATCAATGAATAGTATGAATGACAAATTAAGTCTCATCTTCTCTTCTAACACCATTTTTTAGTAATGAAGATTATGTTGGCTTTCTTTTTCTTCTTATGAAATGTGTTTTAGGGAATATGTTTTGAAACAAACGCTGAATAGCCTTGTACTGTTTCGAACCGGGGGGGGGATCTTAAAGCTTTCAGATTTTATATTGCGCCCAAAGAGGCATTCTTTTACATTTACACACACATACACGGTTCGAGAACATTTGGGCAAATTTCCCTTTGAGTTAAAACTATTTAAAAACAGCCTATCTTTAGAACTTCCGATAGACAGTCTCGCGCGCTGGATAAAACTGGGCTTTTCTTTACTATGCTCGCTTTGTAATAGTTCAGTTTGCTAATAAAAAATTCGTTAAAATTTTACAAAATATGAAATAGATAATACAAATTCCAAATTCAGGCTTCCAGTTGTTCCCATGTTCGGGTGGAGAACTACGTTACTTAAACGTTGATGGCTCTAGTTACCGTTGTTTTTCATAGTGCGAGAAAAATGTATTAGCATTCACATAAATTCTTACTTGTTTAATTTCTTTAAATACAGGGTATTTATAAAGTCCCGGAACCATTTTGATGTTTAATAACTCATAAAATAATGAAGATATAAACAAACTTATGGCATTTAATGACGGAATAACTTATATATTTTCCTTTTCAGGTTTGAATATCTTTACTTTTGTAAATATCGTTTGCGCGTGTGGTTAATTTCAGATAATTTCATTTTCCACTCTAAATATCTGTGCCCACCAGCAGCCGAGCGGTAAAGAGGCTGAACACTGGTAGTTCGGTCCGAGGTTCGAATCCCGCGAACGGGCTGGCTGCATGGGCGTTTTCGTGGTTTTCTCCATGTGTAACATGTATACGAGCCAGTTTCCCTTAGAAAGTCCTCCACGAAGGCATCCCTCCCTTTAGGCAGATAGCCTTCGTGTGCTTTGCCATAATTGAATAGCCTAACCTAAATATCTGTACTTTTCTAAATATCGTCTGCTTATTAATTGCATTTTTCTCTCTTTTGTTTTTGGCAACTATTGAATATTATTATAGGCCTAGGAGGATGGCCTTTGCAACAGATATGCTAAAGAGGATAGAAGATGATGCTGAATTTCTGAAGCGCATAATGTTCTCCGACGAAGCATCCATTCATCTTTCTGGCATTGTTAATCACCATAATGTGCGCATATGGGGATCTGAAAACCCCCATGAATACCGTGAGGCACAAAGGGATTCCCCCAAGGTTAATGTGTGGTGTGGACTAATGCACGGCCGAGTCACTGGACCTTTCGTTTTTACAGAAAAAGACGGTCTCATCAATCGTATACTTAGACATGTTGGAAAACTTCGTATTTCCACAACTTGAAGAGCTTCAGCCACATGTCTTTTTGCAACAAGATGGTGCACCACCTCATTGGGGTACCATCGTTCGTAGTTCTTTGAATGACCATTTTACAGGAAGATGGATTGGGCGACGAGGTCGAATTTCTCGACCACCCAGATCACCCGATATAACGCCGCTGGACTTTTTCCTTTGGAGATTTGTAAAGGAGAACATTTACAGGAGAGTGTCGAACATGGATGACATAAAAGCCAGAATGACAACCGCCATAACCTCTGTGGATGCCGACATGCTTGCCGGTACCTGGCGTGAAATTGATTATCGACTTGATATTCTCCGTGCGACGAAGGGGGCACACGTGGAAGTTCATTGACAAGGGTCATGAAACTTTTTGAGTCTATCCAACCATTTATGTTATTAACTTTAATCTATCTTTACTATTTTATGAGTTATTAAACATCAAAATGGGTCCGGGACTTTATAAACACCTTGTATAATACAGGCGATAATATTTGGTGGCAGCAATTTGAAGGGGGATGCAACGCTTATTGTGATTCGAAGTAAAATGCCATTTAGAAACTGTAGCTCTTCTGGGCTAAGGCCTCTTTGGGCTAAAAAATAGCGTAAAATAAAACAAGAACGCCTATTACCCTTTCAGAAAGATATAGAAAATACTAAAACGAATTTCCAAAATGTAGAATAAGTCAGACGAGTGTATTGCGTTATACACAGTCCAGTCACATTAATGTGACCATCTGTCAAAAGCCAGAATAACCACCTTTCGCAGAGCGGACTGCTGCGAGACGTGCAGGAAGAGAGTCACATAGGTCCCTGAAGGTGTTCTCTGGGATGTTGAGCCATGCCGACTCTAATGCCGTGGCCAGCTGCGCTAGATTACGCGGCTGAGGATCCATGGCGCGAACAACTCGATCGAGATGGTCCCACAGATGCTCGATTGGGTTTAAGTCAAGTGAGTTTGCTGGCCAGGGGAGGACGGTAAACTCATCCTGGTGCTCTTCGAACCACGCACGTACACTGGCAGCTGTATGGCACCTCGCATTGCCCTGCTGGAAGATGCCATCATCCTGAGGAAAAACAATGCGCATGTAGGGGTGAACATGGTCCGCAAGGACAGATGCGTACTTGTATTGATCCATTGTGCCTTCCACAATGATCAGTGAACCTAGAGAATGCCAGGAAAACATTCCCCAGACCATAATGCTCCCGCCTCCAGCTTGGACCGTTCCGGCAATGGTTGCAGGGTGGTTCCTTTCAGAGGTTTCACGCCTTATACGCCAACGTCCATCTGTCCGATGGAGCATAAAACGCGATTCATCCGAAAACGCAACCTGTCGCCACTCAGTGGACGTCCAGCTGCTGTACTGGCGTGCAAATTCTAGCCTTCGCCGTCGATGAACAGCAGTCAGCATAGGTGCACGAACCAGGCGTCTGCTTCGGAGGCCCAGACGCAGCAATGTTCGCTGAATAGTACTTTGGGAGACACTTTTGGTAGCCCCTTGGTTCATTTTGGTGGTCAGTTGCTCAACGGTAGCCCGTCTATCTGCCCGAACGCATCTCCGCAACCGTCGTTCGCCTCTGTCATCTATGGCCCGTGGTGCACCACATTTGCCACGTCGCTGATTTTGGACAGTCCCATTTTGCCATGCACGGTACACTTTTACCACGGCGGCACGCGAACAGTTCACAAACTCAGCCGTTTCGGAAATGCTTCCACCCTTGGCCCGAAAGCCAATGATCATGCCCTTTTGGAAGTCGGATAAATCGCTTCGTTTCTGCATTACGCCAACGATTGAAATGTTTTCCGAAGCCCTCACACACCCTTTATATACGCTCAACTGCACTGTGCTGCCACCTGCCTTCTGTGATTGGTTATTTAACTCTGACATGGAAAGTACGTGGTGGTAACATTAATGTGACTGGACCGTGTAATACACTCGTCTGTTACAAATTCCCATAAAATCAGCTCCAAAATACAAGAAGCATGGATCCCATTAGAAAATTCTTGCTGAAAATCAGTTCGAACTTTAAAAAATCCCCTAGAGTCGTATGTTCATTGAAAGACATAGAAGTGATTTATTTGTATCTCTTGCAATGAACTACTTGTTGACTGACTGTCGATGAAGATTTATATCCTTTGATGTAAAATATCAAAATTCTTTTAATTTCCTGAATGCTTTACTGGTCATATTAATAAGGAATGATAAAGATTCCAACAAGTTCAAATTTGATTTCGGGGCATTGTCAGATATTACTTTTTCCTTCAACTCAAAACTACGAAAATAATCTTTCTTAAGATTATTCTACGTGAATCTAATGACACAAAATTCATGTTACTCGAAATGTGGTTAATTTTTCATCCGGTTTCTCTCCAATTCGTACAACAGCGAGTTTCGAAAAGCAATGGGATATATTTCCCAATTTACTGGATATAATATCACGCAATATTCAAACGTCTGAAAATTCTTTTCTGTCCAAATAGAGAAAGCTAATCCTCATTAAGTTCCAATAAAAGTTTCATTTCGTTGAAACACTGCAGTTAAATTTCGCGAGTAACATTTTGAAAATGGACAACCAGCTTAATGTTCGGCAAAATCAAATATTCAAACCCTGCCGTACCAATAATACCCATCTTCATCTTTCATATCTCCCCCCCCCTCTAGTTCGCTTTTAAATTCGTCGAGTCACTTTCTGGCGGCATGAGGCCTGAAAATGGCTTCCACCAACAGCTTCAGGTAAGTACTCCTTTTACGACTCTTTCTTTCTAAGTAGGCACATACGAAGAAGAAATTTCTGAAAAATCCCATCGTAATGGATGAAAAGTTTGTGAAAAGTGTTGTTTTGAGCGATTTGGAAACGATCAGAGTAAATGCCACGTACCACAGATGCGTTCTTCGACGCTTTTAACGTCTGTTTCCTCTGTTCTTTTTCAAACGAACGGAGTTATTAGAATAACAGCAGCGGAGTAGGATTTACATAATTAAAAAAATGTGAAAAATGCTTTATTTAGGCGTGTCAAAGACCTTTCTTCTTCATTTTGTTTTTGTAAATATTCTTTCCTACACTATAAAAAACTTAAGATTATCATTAATCTTACCCATAGAACGTTTTAAATAAAATCCAAATAATTATCCCAATAAGGAAACGGTTCTTTTCCTATTTAAATCCACTAAATAACCTTGTAAGGTTTTAGTTTAAACTCACAAAGTTTCATGTTAATTTCTCTTTCCTCCGAGTTCTTATTTCAACTTCCCGTTAGAATGAGCGCGCGTTTCAGCTTTATGCTAATTTGAAGTGGAGCCAAGTTTTGTATTTAAAAGGTTAGCCAGGAACTTCTCGGTGTGAGAGAGCTCTTAGTCTCAGATCACTGCGGCTCTGTTCGACGTCCACCTGACTAGCTAGTATTTAAGATCTAAGCCTTAGCGCTGTTACGCTATTACTTATTGAAGAAATCTAAGTGCGTTAGTATTAGCCAAATCTTGCTACGCACTATTGATAGTTTAGCATAGAGGCCAACCTCGCGTTTATAGCTCTGTGAGCAACGATGACTTAATTTCTATTTAATTTTAGTTTGAATTATTTGATTGTTCAGTTTAGAACCAAGTGCGGTCATTATTTTCTGTTATCCCCCCCCCCGAGTTGGGAAGTGGCTGTATATAATTGTGGTTTAATAAAAGAGGATTTTAGATCCTTCTTACGTGCAGTTATTCTACTACTTAACCCCAGTATTCTACCACAGAACATATCTGCATTCAGCTCCCTGTTCAAGATCAGGACTTAGATTACTTCACGAATATGTTCGCCAAGAGTATGCATAGAACACTCAGTCCTGACAACCTGTCTGACCTACAGTCAGCCCAAGCCCACGAAATTCCTCGTGGCAAGGAGTGCAAGATACGCCTGTCGTTGGTAACAGCCTTGAGCCCCTTACAGGTGACAGTGTGATTTAGCTCAGTTCCACCCCCCAATTTTGATAAAGAACACACCGGGAGGACGAGTTCGAGGGTCTCCCACTCCTCTTCGCCTACCATCAGTCCCTCGAGAGGACTTTCAGCTCGCCGCATATTTAAAAGGCCACCATGCCGCACGGACACTATGCGTTTATAAACATCCATGCCTTCTCCAGGATTCAAACCCGAAGCCGTTGGGCATGGCAGTCAGCGACGCCGACAATGTTGGACGGTTCTGTACAAAGTTAATCGAATGTAAGTGAAAACGTTTTTCAAAACATTTCCCTTCGAAACCTAGAAGTTCAGTATCGCATGAATAAGTTCCGTATAAATAGATTCTTAAACGTTTTGCTTTCTTCAGGTAATCTCTTTCTGTTTTACCGAAGAAGATAGTCCAATTCAGTAAAACAAAAGCTTGTTGATGGCTAACAATTCATTTCTCGATAATTTCTATAACAATCGATTGAATTATCGATAATTTCTCGTTGTAATGTCTCTTTGCTCTAAAGAACACTTGGTTAGCTGTAACTTCTCCTTGCTCTAAAAAACACTTGGTTACCCACCCTTAAAGAAGGGACACAGAACCCTCTTTTCGCCTCGGCCGGAAGAGGGGAGCAGACTGTCCCCCTGGGGGAGGTTGGTATGGGGAAGAGAAGAGTGCTTAGCGCGCTCTACTGTAGCGAAAATGTTTTATGTCTTCTTAAATATAATCTGTACATAGTTGTCTAATAAATATTTAACCTAGAAGAGGCGTTGTTTATTTGAAGAAGATACGACTATGGTATATCGCTAAAGCAGTCGAATTCTTAAATCCAAGCACACATAGGCCAGCCTTTAGCTTCCCTATCCTTATCTGAAATAAGTCGTGCTTACATCGCCTAAATTAACATCATAACTATTTTGGGCAGTAGTAGCATAAAATGTATAAAAACACCCTTACGGTTTTCTGTATTTGTGATGAGAATATTTAGCATTGTAAATCTGTAGATTATTGTAAATTTGTAGCATTGTAAATCTATACCTGATTATTCCAAATTACAAAGCTGTACATCAGTAAAATTTCCAGAACAGTTCTGACCGTTTAATGTTGTTCTCCTCATGTTCCTCATATTGTAGAGACATTAGGTATTTTTTTTTTAAAGCAGGAGAGGTGAAAAAGGAGCAACGTCTTCGCCAGGACTCGAACCATGGACCTGTGGAATACGCGCCCAGCATGCTGACCACTACACCACAAAGACATGCGAAGAAGGCGGGAGAAATACCTTATATACTCCTCCTTTTAAAGGTCGACTGTGGATTAGGGGACCCAATCGCCAAATCCCGGTGGCGGAGAAACATCATCCACCACTTTTTCTAGTTCGGGCGCCACTTGTAGAGACATTGCGTATTTTTTTTAAAGCAGGAGAGGTGAAAAATGAAAAACGCGTTTGCCGAGACTCAAAGCACGGATCTCTGGAATACGCGCCCAATGTGTTGACCACTACACCACGAAGGCATGCGAAGAAGGCCGGAGAAATAAACAAAAAGGAAGGCCACCTTCTTTATCCCTGGACCCATCTGTAGTTCTGTTTCAGGAACATGATGCATATAATTTGTATCGAAATAAACCACTCATTTCTGACGACGAAAAAAGCTTTCTCTTGACGATTCCAGCAGTTAGTTGCGAATGATGGCTATCTGTTAAGGAAATTCATTCGTATACGATCTCATATATTGTGTCTTACTTTTTGTATTCTGGTATTCCGCAATCTGCTGATAATAATTCTTAGCTATTCCATTAAATCCTCTCATGAAATCTGAAATTCTGCCATGAATTTGCGGTGATGGAATGTTTCCATTGTCTTTTCTCATAGCAGTGCCGGCACTGATATACCTCTAAATGCTTACGTCGGCAGTACATGTATTAAAACTGGAATGATGCGGAAATCTCTCTGTGCACTGAAGCTAAAAAGGGTAAAAATGACCTTTATCGGTTACGATTAGACTAGCGTAATGGGTCACAAATTCAAAGTTCCTTGCAACTTATTACAAAGGTAGTCAAATGCTCGATGTTGGCTTTATATCTAGTTAAAAATTTTCTTGAAGTTGCTATGCAATTTTTTTTTTTTTGCTTGCAATGAATTAGCTTTTTAAAAACGGATTTTTGAAGCAATGAAGTAATCGGAAACCTTTCTCTAAGCACAGCTAAAAGTGGTAAAAAGTGACCTTTATGAGTTACGACTACACAAGCGAAATGGGTCACAAATTCAAGGTTCATTTCAGCGTATTACAAAGGTAGTCAAATGCTTGATGCTAGGGTTTATATTTAGCTAAAATTTTCTTGAAGTTACTGTGCGATTTTTTTTTGCTTGCAATGAATTAGCTTTTTGAAAACGGATTTCGAAGAGTAATAATTAGTAATTCTTAATAGAGTGATAATTACAAATTCTTAATAGTAATTTAGATATACAACCTAGAACTAAACAGTCAAAAATAACAACCAAAAATTAAAGACATTTTTATTGAATGATTTCTGTATGGTTATATTAAGGCTTCCTCTCTTCCACAGTTTCAAGACTTATACTGGCATATTTTTCCTGCAAACAATATGCTTTTCCTAGAAATGGGGGAAGAAATTATAAAATTTTAAGTCAGCAATTCGTTTGGTGATTTTTATTTATTTACTGTAGTAATAAAATTTTAAAATTTTGAATAAAGCTAAATAATACATATATAGTACTGCTTTTGAAGTTCTGGAGTACAGAGGGTGTTCAAACATTTTACTAACGATTTTGCAAATATTTATGCATAAACAAACCTTAGAATTTTATTTTCTGATACGTTTATTCTGATAGTCGTTTTGTTGAATTGTCATATTACATCTTGATTTCCAGATAAATGTCCTTTTCATAAAACATCAAGGTTGATTTTATTCCAATCCTCTTTCACAATCTTTCAGAGTCCATCGAGTGTTGTGGGATATAAAGAGATTGTTTTAAAAGTCTGCATCCACAGCAATCCATAGGAGACACACAAGGGAACTTGGGTGAGATGCATGTAAAAGGAATAGTTTCAACTCCGGTTTCATTTCACACGTTTTCCAAAAAATAGATTTAGACGTATTCTAATGGAACTTAACACAGTGAAGATTATTCTGATAAGAAGATAGAATTTCTTCTTTAAAGATAGTGTTAAAATATATTTCTGATAGTAATCCGAATTAATTTTGACATTTTTTCAACTTTCCTTACTTTAAGTTTTTCGTTATACGAGAATCCAGTAATAACCATAAAACCTTTAAAACAACTTTCCTTGTTTCCTCTGAACCAACATATTCAGTCTTTTTCTCCTCTTTTTAGGTAATAAATCGATCTTTTTCTATCGACCTTTTCTATTGCAATCAGATAAGTACTATAGCCAAACCTCATCCACTGTAACTATTTACACTCATGTCCATAAATTAAGGATAATTCGGAGTCACGCGGAACTCGAACTCTAAAATAAATATATCACCTGTAAAATCACTACACACATCTTCAAGAATCATATGCAAATTTCAGGAAGATATATGCAAATTTTAGGAAGTAACCAGATGACGCCGATTGTACGTCAGAATGACGAGAGTGTAAGAGAGTGATATATAAGGAATACAGGCAAAGAAGTAAAATTGTTCGCAGGCGCTTTATAAGCATTTCAGTGCAGTAACCGAATAGTTATGACACAAAGGACGCATTTGGATGATTTTTTACGTGGTAGAATTATCAGCCGTCTGGAATGTGGGCGTACCCAACTGGAAGTATCAGACGAACTTGGAATTGCCCAGAGTGTCATCTCCAGTCTTTGGCAAGGATTCCAAGATGATGGTAATGTGAGTAGACGTTACAGCACAGGTCGCCCCAGAGTTTCAAAGCCGAATGAGGACCGGTACTTGGCAGTTACTGCCAAAAGAAACAGTGGAGCTCAGCCTCAGACCTGTCTCGTCGGCTCTCTTCAGCCACTGGTACGACAATTTCAAGGCAGACTGTGTACAGACGCTTAGGGCGGATTGGTCTATAGGCTCGTAGACCTGTGAGATACGTTCCACTTACTGCAACTCACTGTCGCCTGCGGTTAGCCTGGAGTAGAGAGCATGCATTGTGGACACCGCAACAGTGGGCTTGTGTGATGTTTTCCGACGAGTCCAGGTTTAGCTTCCAGTCTGATTCTTGCCGAACTTTCATATGGAGAGCTCCAGGTACCCGTTACCACCAAGAAAACATCATTGAACGACACCGTTACGGTGGTGCAAGAGTGCTCGTTTGGGGTGGAATTATTCTGGGTTCCAGAACTGACCTGCATGTTCAAATTGGAACCAGGACAAGCCAGATCTATCGGGACGTCATTCTGGAAGAACATGTACGTTTGTTTCGGGGCGCCATGGGCGAACAATTTGTGTTGATGGATGACAACGCCCGTCCTCACCGTTGAAACATCGTAAGCGAATGCCTTCCATCGGATGATATCACCCGTATGGACTGGCCAGTATTCTCACCGGACTTGAATCCAGTAGAGCACGTGTGGGACATGCTTGGCCGACGAGTTGCAGCCCGTCAACCTCCTCCTACATGTCTACCGGAACTTCGGAGAGCATTGCTTTTTGAGTGGTGTAATATCCTCCAAGATCAGATCGATAATTTGATACTCAGCATGCCTAGGCGTTGTACGGACTGTATTGCATCGTCTAGAAGACATGCAATGTATTAACAATCATACCAACCATGTAATATTGGTTTCCTATAAATAGGTTTTTTTTGTAATTTGCTCCAGGGAGAAAAAATCGCTAATTTTTTTAATAATATCAAACATATAGCATCTTTTTTTGCTCTTTACCTTTTGTTTAATAAATAAGCTTTACAAATAAGTAAAATTTGTTTTGCTTCTAACTCTTCCTTTGCCTGATTTCGCATTATCCTTAATTTATAGGCATGAGTGTATTTCCTTTTTTCACCTGCCGAATAATTTTCATACAGCAGTCTGCACATAGTCTTACGCCGAGAAACATGTTTCGGCGTTAGGCGAGGAGCATCATGCTCTTTTGTTTTGATTAGCTTTAAATCAGATTTAATAATTTTGTTCACTACACTGTTCCTACAGAGATTATTTCAAGCAGTAGCTCTTTGCGGGATTGGATTTCCTTTAAAATGTAAGATGCGACTTTAGATTTAATAAGAGCTGCACCTACTTTTGTTGGATAAGCCCGTTTTTGACATTTTCCTCAGTCAAATGTAAACATTGGCGTTTCTTTCTTTTTATATTAATTATGTCACATATTTTAAGTGTAGAAATATTAAACCCATGCTTTTAACGTCTTTTTTAAGTAATCGAATAAGAGTATTTCTCTTCGAACAGCGCAAAAATATAGCCTTCGATATATTGTTTATTTTTCAGCGATATTTTAAAGAAAAGAATAATTTTGATGCTGCAGACGATAATTAAACCTTATTCCAATTGGATGCCAGTCACGTTTGTATTTTAAAACGAATATTAAAATTCACGGAGAAAATGAAAATCGTTACCTCTGTGTATCACTCTAAAGACAGAAAATTTTTAAGCCCTAAACTGAAAACTTTAAAGACTGTTAAGAATTTAAAATATTTAACAAAACACTGTATTCCATGTAAGATTGTTATTATTTAGCTAGTCGGTAAGTTCCTAATATTGGCCTCTTAACCAAATAGCTTACTAATTTGCAATGCTTATGTATAAAAAGTAAATTCCCCATATTCGAACTGGAAGATTATAAAGAACGCCCTCCCTCCCGTTTTTCTGCGCCGTATATTTGACTTGGTCTCCAGATATCAAAACTGTTTTTAATAACAGTGCATAAGGAGCTGACTCCATTTGCAGCCACAGGTTTGTGTACGCAGCTTATCAATTCCTTTATACCTAATAAGGAGTCTCGATATGTTGTCTAGTCAGTTCACGAAGCGTGGCACGTGCCGTTTCTCATTAAGACCTCCGTCGCGTCGTACCATCTGCGAGTTGCTCTACGAAGGCCACGAGACCGGCCTAATTACAGCCATTAGGAAGTAAGTATAAATAATAGGTTTGTAGTCGATTCTTGCTTTTGCTGGTTTACTCGTGGCGACGGGAAAAGTGGCAAATTTTCTAAAATGCAACTATTTGATGAAAAACGCAAGGCATTTTTACTTAATACTAGAAAAAATTTACTGTTTCAAAAATGTTAAAAAGAAAAATTGCTTATTTTAAGGCAAAACTGTTGCACTTTGGCGTTTCATGTCGCAAAAATTTAATTAATTATTAGCCGATTAAAGGATAATAAAGATTTTGTAAGGTTTTAGTTAAACTAACAAAGTTTTATTTTAATTAAAATCTTTCTATCTCTTCTCATTTTCAACTTCCCGTTAGAAGAAGCGCGCGTTTTCAGCTTATGCTAATTTGAAGTGGAGTCAAGTTCTATTTAAACCAGAGATAGAAACCTCTCAGTGTGAGAGAGCTTTTAGTCTCAGATCACGGTCACTCTATTCGACGTTCGCCTGACCAGCTAGCAGTTAAATTCTAAGCCATAGTGCTTGTTACGTGATTGCTTATTGAAATAAATCCAAGGGCGTTAGTATTAGTAAATCTTGCTACGCACCATTTAGTTAGAGGCCAACCTCGCGCATAGCTCTGTGAGCAAAGATTAATTTAATTTCTATTTAGCTTTAGTTTTAAATTTATCTGATTGTTCATTTTAGACCCAAGTGGGGTCTTTTACTTTCTGTATCCCTCCCGAGTTGGGAAGTGGTTGTAAATAATATTGATTTAATAAAAGAGGATTTTAAATCCCTTTCAAGTGCAGTTATTCGCCAACTCAATCACAGTCACCGAACATAGCTGCATTCAGCTCCCTGTTCCAGATCAGGACTTAAGGAGTTCACGAAGATGTTTGCCAAGAATATGCACCGAACACTCAGTCTTGACAATTTTACCTAATTAAAGATTTTAGCTGATTAAAAATTACTTGAACACAAAACGAAACAAAAACGTATAGATATGTAGTGTAGTTTGCAGAAAAATGCCATTTTCCTCGCCTATTTTTCCGAGTTTGTATGTACAAGGCCAAGTTAAATTACAAGCTTTTGAATAAATCCTTTGTTTTTAGCAAATATTAACGTGTGCTACTGTATGTTGCTGCCCAGATGGTATAGTGGTAGGAGAGCTGACTGCGACACCAAAGGGCTCGGGTTCGAATCCCAGAGAAGGCATGGTTGTAAGTGTTCGTCTCTTCATAGGAGGCAAAGGTGGCCCACTTATTAGGTGTCGCCATAATAAAGCTACCACCACTTCTGGCCTTAGTAGTAGCCAAGCGGAAGTCGGAATTTGAGATAAAATAACTGTAACCAGCAAGAAAGTCTATATTGGTACCCAAAGAAACTATGCAAGTTTTGTATGTATTTGATGCGTCCTGCTGATGCAGCAGGCTTGGTCAATGATCCAACTCAGCTTTTTAAATTTGCATCTCGAAGGAAACGAGTCTTGGGGAAATTAACTGTATCCCTCACGAAGTATTTTACTTATAAGAGCTTCTCTTTATTAATTTGTTCGAAATCTCGATGTAACATTGTAAGGTTTCAGTTTAAACTAACAAAGTTTTATTTTAATTTGCCTTTCCTATGTGTTCTTATTTCAACTTCCCGTTAGAATGAGGGCGCGTTTCAGCTTTATGCTAATTTGAAGTGGAGCCAAGTTTATATTTAAACGGTAGCGAGGAACTACTCAGTGTGAGAGAGCTTGTAGTCTCAGATCGCTGCTGCTCTATTCGACGTTCGCCTGACTAGCTAGAAGTTAAATTCTAAGCCTTAGCGCTGTTACGCTATTACTTATTGAAGTAAATCTAAGTGCGTTAGTATTAGTTAAATCTTGCTACGCACCCTTTAGCATAGAGGCCAACCTCGCGTTTATAGCTCTGTGAGCAACAACGATTTAATTTCTATTTAACTTTAGTTTAAATTATTTGATTGTTCACTTTAGATCCAAGTGCGGTCATTATTTTCTGTATCCCTCCCGAGTTGGGAAGTGGCTGTTTATAATTGTGGTTTAATAAAAGAGGATTTTAAATCCTTCTTACATGCAGTTCTTCTACCACTTAACCACAGTTTTCTACCACAGAACATAGCTGCATTCAGCTCCCTGTTCAAGATCAGGACTTAGATTATTTCACGAATATTTCGCCAAGAGTATGCACCGAACCCTCAGTCCTGACAACATTACTATTAAATCACATTTAGCATGCTTTGTTGTTGTGACTTATCTCACTTATCTGGCAATAACATCAGAAAAGGCCCACGAAATTCGTCGTTGCAATATTTCGCCTGCAGTTGGCAAGAGCCTCGACCATCATACAGGTGATAGCACGATTTCGCTAAATTTCGCCCCAATTTTGAAAGAGAACACCCCCAGGGAACGGATCCGTGAATCTCTCCGTCTTCCCCTACCATCAACCTCTGAAGAGAACTTCCGGCTCGCCTGTTATTTAGAATGTTCCCATGCCACAGAGACACTATACGTTTACAAACATCCATGCCTTCTCCGAGATGCGATTTAATTTGATATGTGATACATGTGTATTTTCACCTTTATCAAGTTACGTTACATTTTGTCACTATACGGTATTTTCTCTCTCCTTCTCTCCTTCCTGGATGTCTTCTTGGTGTAACGGTAGCACACTCGGCACGTATTCGAGAGCTCCAGGTTCGAGTCCAGACGAGGGCATTACTCGTTTTTCATGTACTGCTACTTCAAAAAAATCTAATGTCTTTACATTACAATAGCATCAACCATTCAAGCGATTTGCAAATTGCCAGTTCTCTCAATTAATCTTAATGTTAAATTTGAAATTGCTTTTAAAATGTTTTTGTCACATGCAACATTGTTACAGTCGCAATGTATATTCTGCTAGATTATCCATAGTACTTTTAAAGTAGCTCAACTGATGAGCATAAAATTTTAAGATTAGACATAGACAATTGTCCTCTGTTTATTAAAATATTCTTTCATAGAAATTTGAACCACGATATCCTTTCATTCTTTATCTATATCATTAAAATACTTTATATCTCATTTAATGCAACTGAAAATTTATTTAACTAATTATATCCAAGTTTTACTAATTTGTAAAGAAATCTCTTGCGTCAGTAACATCTATTAGTCTTATTAAAGATTTCAGGCAACAGGAATCAGCTGTGATTTTCATCAATTTGCAGTATAAGATTTGAAAGTTTCACTGCAGAACCTTCGTTTTTAGCTGCAGGAGGGAAAATGACGAAAGAGAAGCCTGTGTTCACGCGATACCAATGGAAACAATAGATTAGAAAATTCGAGGAAGTTCCAACAAAAGTAAAAACACAGCTACTGGCGCCATCTTTTGATGAAAAATTAAATCAACTATAATATATTTTCTTTAAAGAAACAAAGTTTGTCCTTTCTGTTAATTCTAAAAGCATAAACAAATACCATAATAATTTCATAAAGATTCCTAAACAATTGTAATTCAGCATTTTCAGGAAAACTTGCAATAAGACATGAAACAAAACTTTATATTATTCGTTGTAGCAAAGATTGAACAATTATAATTCAGCATTTTCAGTAAAACATGTAACATGACATGAAAAGAAATTTAGTGTTATTCGTTGCAGCAAAGACCGAACGAAAACGGGAAAGAATTGAGAAACAATAGTAAGCGAAATGAAAAATGGTAAAAAATAAAGTAATTTGAAACAAATAAGTAATTTAAAATGGTAATAAAACAGTAATCTTAAATATATCAATATACCGGGTGGCCATAATTAAACTGACAGCGCTCACAGTGTTCTGTAGCGCGATCTATTTGCGAGAATGACGCCACATTTTGGAGGAAGATTAAACAAGACGGGGGACGAAGGATTCCGCGAAAAAACAAATTAGTTCCAAACGTCACCTCTAGGGGAATATTTGGCGCTGTGTAATAGAAAATAGAGTGTTCACAAATGCAAATCAATACGGAAATTACCTTTTATTTTGCATTCAAATGAGGTTCAATGTGGCTGCCGTTGTTGTGGACCCACATATTGCATTCTGTGCACAGTATGCACAACAGCAGAAAGTAAAATGTCTGCAGGAATCTCCCGTACAGTCCGTGATATGTTATCCTTCAACGTAGCCAGGTCCTGGACCACTCCTTGATAGACCTTGGACTTAAGGTAACCCCATAGCCAGAAGTCGCATGGGACAAGTAACTCACGCTCGACTAAAGAAGGAGACATTGCTCATAAACTTTCAATCCGATTGATTCAAAACGTAACACATTGCCTTTTAAAACCCAAGCAGCTGGCACTGCGCCAATGGATGTAACGTGAAATTTGAATGAAGAACTTCTTCTTCTGCTCAGCGTACGTGATATTGCAGATCACGAGACTATCGGTGTTTATGTGGATTTTACGCTTTTTTAAAAGTGTTGCCATACTGCACTTGAACTAAATCAGAAAATGTGCATAATAAAAGGTAATTTTATTCCGCATTAATTTGCATTTGTTAACTCTCTATTTTCTATTACACAGCGCCAAATATTCCCCTAGCGGTGACTTTTGGAACTAATTTGTTTTTTCGCGGAATCCTTCGTCCCCCGTCTTGTTTAATCTTCCTACAAAATGTGGCGTCATTCTCGCAAAAAGATCGCGCTACAGAACACTGTGAGCACTGTCAGTTTAATTATGGCCACCCGGTATATGTATATTAATTACTGTATTATATTTTACCATTTCGCGTATCGTTGCTTATTGATTTCTTTCACGGTTTTAGAAAGTATTAAATTACTACTTTCATGGTTTGCAAAGTTTTAAATTATTACCCATTTCATTATTGCTGTATTTGCCCGTAATTAATTACTTTTTATAGAATGGCAACATATGTGTTAAGAAAAACTTATGTTGTAGTATTTACATGTAAATACATTTTCAACTATTTAATTTTCGAAGGAAAGTTGAGATGTGCATATATCTCTTATCGCAATCGACAAAGATGCCGAATTATTTCACAATCATCATGAAGAAGTGGAAATCAAAAAGCTGAATTAATGTCTCCTCAGATGATAACCTTGCTCAGGGACAAACGGCAAAGGGGGTCAAGCAGCAGGTGTTCTGAAGGGGCGTGTGAGCCTCCCTTATTGCGTTGTTTGATTTTGAAAGACATGTGTGAAAAGAGAATTAATACAACATTTTAAGGACGTCAAGGTTCCAGTGATCCGTCAGTAATTATGTTGCACCACTACAGTCTGGATGCGGCGTGCGTGGGCTTGCATGACGAAATCATACAGGAAATTAAAAAGCATACTCGAAAACGAAATTGTGTGCAGTAATGATTGTTTTAAGGTAAATCACCCAAACATAAAAACAGATCTGAAGCTGATGGGGAAGTTCTCTTACAGCTTTCTCAACGCTTCTTTTCTTTTCCTCTTTCGTATGAGGTCACAAAAGGAGAAATTTGAAAAGTATTATGTTTTTGCATCCATAAAATATGTAGGATTTAGGGTTTGATTTATATGCTGGAGATTAAAAAAGTAATAATTTAAGTGAAACTGTCACCACTATTACTTTTTTCCCTCTTCACGAATTCGTAACTAAAGGAACGGCAGTGAGGACAAATTTCTAAACTGTTATATTAATCTCTGTCTTGGAAGTTTCTGCGTTTATTTTTAACTGCATAAAGTGACACCTGATAGTCAGTTCAACGACGTTATTTTTGGAAACTAATCATAAAGAAATTTCCACCAAAAATTAACTACTTTTTGAATAATTTTGGAACGCGTTGAATAGACAAATATGAATAAAACAATAGTTAACTAAGTTTTGAAAGATATAAGGTATGTCTCCCGCTTTCTTCGCATGCCTTCGTGGTGTAGTGGTCTGATGCTCGACGCGTAACCGAGCGGTCAGTGGTTCGATTCCCGGCGAAGGCGGTGCTTGTTTCTTCGATTTCTCTGCTTCAAAAAAACCTAATGTCTCTACAAAGAGGCTTAGAAACAGATTTTAGTATTTGATGAAACTCGCATATTATGCCTCTTGGAACAATATAGAACTCTAATGACAAAGCAATTCTGAAATTTATGAAAATGGGATTTTTAAATGTCGTGCCCTGGGCCAATGTTAGACATTTTGTTCCCTGGTGCAGAATCCTGTGGTCCTAAATTCTGCTGCTCTGTGCCTAAAAATTTTACCGTCTTTAAATCCTACTTCACGAGGCCTAGCCTAAATTCTAAAAATTTTGTCATCCTTAAATTTTGCTATTCTGTTCTTCACTAAATTATAAAAATTGTCCCTTCCTCAATTTGGGTGTTTACTAGGCGTCTGCACTGGCTGCATGGGCTCTGGCACCGGCCCTGGTTGTACTTTGTAAATAATTTTTCGAAAAACAATATGACATACTCCCCATTTTGCCAATGACGTCCATAGATAGATTCAAAAGATAATGCAATATCAAGACGAATTAAAAGAAGATGAGCGTTAGTTACATGGGCTCCCGAATTTCTAAACCTAAATTCACTTGTTTTCCTACGAAGATTTTATAAACCACAGATATAGGTAAGAAACGGAAGACTAGATAGAGAGAATCTGTGCTGGCTTTGTACAGTTGTAAGGTTTCTCCTTCAATCTCTTGACCTTTTTCGTGAGCATAAACTGTGAAACCTTATGTGGAGGACAGTGAGCAGATCTAGGCTATGTCCTTTAGTGTTGCAGAAACTACAAAGTCAGAAGGAGGGTTTAAAAGTGACCCTTTAATTCAAATATTTACAACTCTTCAAATTGAGAGTAAGCCACTACTTGGGCTGAACTAAAATAATATTAAAATAAAGTGTGTTAACAAATTCAATTCCCTAACTTAATTCTACGTAGGACGGCGAGGGAAGCTTACTCTTAGTGAAATGCAACAATGCGAATTTCACTAGCAAACACTAGTAATTTCAAATGCCTATAAAGGCGAACTTTCAGTAGACAGAGGAAATCTTGGCGCGCACAGCCTTACGGCGATAAATCCAAGGCACTGTCTTTCCCTTCGTTAACTCCTGCCTTTTAACTGCTAACAGATATATGCGATTTGCATAAATATCTCACTCGCGCTAAATTCGGGCAGCAACTGAAACTTTGAGAATTCGATAGGAAAGTTCAAACTAAAAATAATTTGGTTAATTAAAATAATGAATGCTACACAGTCAGTAGATTTATTTCGAATCAGGATGTAGCGTTTCCCTTATTTCAATTAACGAATTATTCAAACTTTTGATGTCTCCTCAATTTCTTCTCCAGGATGCTAATTTAAAGGCAAGTTAAGTGGGTATTTAAACTGGTGAATCTTGGAGATTACTCAGAGCGTGTTTTCACTAGACAGCGTACCTTACGTATCCGTCGTTCCTTTTACGCGAAGTTCCTGATAGTCCTTTTAGGCCAATTAAGTAATTATCACGCCGGGTAGGTTATCAAGTCAACCTAGTCAGTCTTGACTTAAGGTGCTAGTCCAGCACTACTCTTTGGACTTGAATTTATTGTGTAACGATTCTTAAGTTCCGCCACAAGTTGTCGGTGTTATTGTAAAGCACCAAGTACGTGCCTTTCTGTCCACAATTGAGAATAATAAAGGGTTATTTTTACCCTTCTTTTGTGTCGTTGTTTCCTTTAAGACTGTGCAAGAAGTCTCCAGGTTCCTTAGTAAGATCTCTTAGAGTTTATGTGGCCAAAGACAGTACGATTCTATACTCTGTTTTAACGTAATGCTGAAAGCTAGGTGAGGCGATTTGACAACGGCCAGCATTGCTGCCAAAGTTCTCTCGCTAACTTTTAAGAACTGTGTTCTTATGCATACTGTTACTGATTTCGTATTTATTTAGAATTGTAACTAAAATTGTTTTATTTTCCCGTGCAACGCAGACTATTTTTGAAGAGAAAGCTACGTCGGGAAAGTAAAAATAAAAGAGCACGTGCGTTTAATATTTAATAAAAAAATATTTCGTAATTGCTGTTGCCATCCACAAAAATCGAGAAAAATCAAGAAAATGGGTTTTACCAGAATATTCTAGTGAATAATAAAAAAGCTTATAAAGCCGAATTAAAACATCTCAGCTCAGTTGCTGTTGTTTTTAAGCGAACGGTTATTTACTAACGCTGTTATTGATTATAGCGAATTCGCTGTGAGATTGGATTAGCTTTTTCTGTTTTGAATTGAGTTCTGTTTATCGCTTCAGATATTGTACGAATATCTCTGAGGAAATATTTCAGTATTTTTGTTTTATTTCTTGTGAAAAGAATAAGTTTTATTAACTTTTCAACGACTCGTGCATTCAATCCATTACGAACCAGTACGCAGGCAACAATACCTTGCTAATTTGCATTCTGATAATAGCTCACGGAAGTCGAAATGATAGGGCAGGTAAAATAATCGATTAATAACATCAACCTTACACTTTTAAAGTCTACACAAGGACGAAATCTATCTTGATAATGCGTATCCAGAATTTGATAATGAGTACAACGATAATGAGTATCTTGACATTGAGCATATTTATCCAAAAGTTGCGTTTCATATATTTATTAAACGAAGAATTGTTTCAGCTTGAGATCCAAATTATGGCTTTTTGATCTGTATGTAAGTAACAGTCTCATCAATCAACTGTTAAATAAGCCAGTTATTTTATTACCTTAATTCCCCGTTCCTTACTGTCGCTGTTCGTAATTCTTGTGTTAGCCCTAAAGGGAGTATAGAGTAAATTATGAGAAACTACCTTCATTTGCGGACTAATGCTCCAACTGATAAATTATACTTACAAATTAGGCTAAAAAATCATTTTCTTAGGTTAATAAATAGCAAACCTTGAGCAACAGCTTTGTTTGGAGAAAGCCCCCTCCCCTCGAACGAAAATTTAATCAATCGAGGTTCCGAGAGGGGAGGGAAGGCATCTACTCTTCTCCCTTTTCAAGCTGAACATTTAATTTTCTTATTAGCGGTTAACGATGGATGCTGCAGCACTGATGACCCCTTCTTTTTTAGGAGCGTCGCTGCAGGTAAGAAGGCTATAGCTTAATTATTAATGGGAAAGAACACGTTCTGTCTTTTTTGCACTAGCGGCACTTTCCAGTTATTTGCATATCAGGAGAGAAAATGAAAAAAAAAAGGGTGTTTTAACTCCGGGAACAATTTGTTAGTCTTGATACTGGTAAATTTCCCATCGTTCATTTTCCTCACCTATTGAAATTATTCGATGTTGTTGATTATAGATCTAGGAATAAAGCATCCTGTTTTATGGTGCCGGAAAAATTTTGCGTTCTTTAGCTTTAACAATGTGTAGTTTTTTAAGCTTAATGAAAATGATAGTTTAGATTTTATGCGCGAATTTTACTTCACAGAGTACTGTAAATAAAGAGAATAAAGAACGTTTAATAAAGCATGAAAAGTAACGTTTTACTGAAGAAAAATGAGGAGAATTGTTTATTGCAATTGAGATATTTGCTAAATTTGTAAAAATAAAATAAAAAAAAATATCTGAAAGGTTGCAGATTTGAAATTACGTCCAAAGGGGCGTTTTTTTTAACATTTTGTGTGTTTGTAAGGTTTTAGTTAAACTAACAAAGTTTTATTTTAATTTAAATCTTTCTATCTGTTCTCATGTTTCAACTTCCCGTTAGAAGAAGCGAACGTTTTCAGCGTTATGCCAATTTGAAGTGGAGCTAAGTTCTACTTAAGCAAAAGATAGAAACCTCTTAGTGTGAGAGAGCTTTTAGTCTCAGATCACAGTCATCCTATTCGACGTTCGCCTGACCAGCTAGCAGTTAAATTCTAAGCCATAGTGCTTGTTACGTGATTGCTTATTGAAATATATCCATGTGCGTCAGTATTAGTAAATCTTGCTACGCACCATTTAGTTAGAGGCCAACCTCGCGCATAGCTCTGTGAGCAAAGATTAATTTAATTTCTATTTAGCTTTAGTTTTAAATTTACGTGATTGTTCATTTTAGACCCAAGTGTGGTCTTCTATTTTCTGTATCCCTCCCGAGTTGGGAAGTGGTTGTAAATAATATTGATTTAATAAAAGAGGATTTTAAATCCCTTTCAAGTGCAGTTATTCTACCACTTAATCACAGTACCTACAACCAGAACATAGCTGCATTCAGCTCCCTACTCCAGATCAGGACTTAAGGACCTTAAGGAGTTTCATAAAGATGTTTGCCAAGACTACGCACAGAACACTCAGTCCTGACATGTTAGCCTTATTTATTAAATATCATGTTCTTCACACTTAAAGCATAACATTCAGTTCAACAGCAATATCGTAAAATAATTTAAAAGGAGCATATCTTTAGAATTTCCAATACACAATTCCGCGCGCTGGAGATAAAATTTTTTTTCCGTAGAGTGTTGCCATTGCTCGCTTTTAAATCGTCGAGTTTGTTCATCAAAAATTCGTTTACGTTTTATAAAATATGAAATAGATAATAAAACAAATTCCAAATTCGGGCTTCAAGATGCGCATATTCGGGTGGAAACGTACATTATTCAAAACTGGATGGCTCTGGGAACCGTTGTTTTATCACATTTGAAGAAATATACATACATTTATGCAGATTCTTCATTATTTAATTTCTTTAAATATAATACAGGGCGATAACTTCTGGTGGCAACAAATTGAAAAGTGATACAGCCGTTTATAGTCAACAAAAATCGCAAAACGAAAATAATAGTCCTTCAGAGCCCCTTTGGACTAATAATTATGATACCAACGAAGCTGCATTAAAATCGAGGTTAATTGTGATTACTTGGTAAGTATACACAGCAGGCTGCATATATTTGTTTCATCTTATCGTAGTAAGTAAATAATTCCATTTTTTAAACATAGCATTATAGCACAAGTTTTAAGAATCTTCTCTCGGATTAGGAACTAAATGTACTTTTCTCGGAACTAAATATATTGATATTTACTGAAAATACACATCCTGGGGGAGATATGTTACAAACATGCATCTCGGAACTAAATGAACTGATATATCCCGAAACTAGCCATCCTGAAGGAGATATGTTACAAACATGCATCTCGGAACTAAATGAAGTGATATATCCCGAAACTAGCCATCCTGAAGAAGATACGTTACAGACATGCATATCGTACTGTAGGTGTAGTCATTCGACATATGTAAATGACGCTCATCTGAAGACGATGATCTCGCACGTCCAAACGATAAAGTTGCAACAAATAAGAGGAATGTTTCTTGTCTTTTTACAGATGGAAGACTTGTAGAAGTATCAGACATGCAAAAAGAATTTCCTGGCTTCAGTTGTAGAGTCACTAAGTTATCATGAAACAGGAGACATGAAAAATATGCAATGCCCTCTTCGGGACTGGAACCATGACCCCTGGAACAGGCGCCGAGCGTGCTACCTTTACACCACGAAGGCATGTTGGAAGGAGAGAGAAAATACCTTATATAGTTTTGGAGAAGTTATGCCAGTTATTCGAGACTAGGTTTACTTTGGATATAGCTCTGTTATTGGGGATTAAAAGTTTTCTGGTGGTTATTGAAAGTTAGTCTTGTGGTTACTTTTGCTAATTGGAATTTAATTGTTTATTCTATTGTTTTAGTAAAGGTTTAAATTGTTTGAAGTATTGTAACGGTATACTTTAGAAAAATTTAGTCTTTAAAGTAGTTCAGAGTTAGAGGACAATATTTATATAGTTGAGATAGACCTTTTTTTTGTGTTATTGTATTTTGGTGTAGGTTACTTTTCTTTAATTTTTCATAATGGGTGAGTTTATGAGAAAATTTACTACAGCTCTGCTACTTGAGTTAGCGGAGGAATTTGATACAAATGTGTGTCAGGCAAATAGAGTAAGAGAAATTAGGCAGGCTATTCTAAATGCCGAGGACTATGAAGAGGAAGCGGCGAAAGAATATGCGGCAAGAATTTGGGCTGCGGCTGAGCAGACAAAAGCAGAAGAAATTGTAAGGTTTTAGTTAAACTAACAAAGTTTCATTTTAATTTAAATATTTCTATCCCTTTTCATTTTCAACTTCTCGTTAGAAGAAGCGCGCGTTTTCAGCTTTATGCTAATTTGAAGTGGAGCCAAAGTTATATTTAAACGAAAGGTAGAAACCTTTCACTGTGAGAGAGCTTTTGGTTTCAGACCACGATCATTCTATTCGACGTTCGCCTGATTAGCTAGCTTTTAAATTCTAAGCCATAGCGCTTTACGTGATTGGTTATTGAAATAAATCCTAGTGCTTCAGTATTAGTAAATCTTGCTACGCACCATTTAGTTAGAGGCCAACCTCGCGTTGTAAGCTCTGCGAGCAACGACTCTTTAATTTCTATTTAGCTTTAGTTTTAAATTTATCTGATTGTTCATTTTAGACCCAAGTGTGGTTTTTACTTTTTGTATCCCTCCCGAGTTGGGATGTGGTTGTAAATAATTGTGATTTAATAAAAGAGGATTTTAATTCCCTTTCAAGTGCAGTTCTTCTACCACTTAATCCCAGTATCTACCACAGAACATAGCTGCATTGAGCTCCCTTTCAGATCAGGTTTTAAGGAGTTCACGAAGATGTTTGCCAAGAATATGCACCGAACACTCAGTCCTGACAAAATAGCCGAAAAAGAGAGAGCAGAGCGGGAGCGTGAACAAGAGACAACAGAGCGGGAACGGGAACGTGAACAAGGGAGAGCAGAGAGGGAACGGGAGCGAGTATTTGAATTGGAAAAGTTAAAACTGATGAATGTGGTTGAGACTAATAGGTTTCGACAGTTGAACAATCTAGAGAAAAAAAGGTTACTTTGAAGGATCTAGTACCGCGTTTTGAACCGAGTAAAATAGATATTTCATTATTCTTTATGTTATTTGAGAAACAAGCTCAAAAAGAGAACATTAAGGAGATTAATTATGTCTTGCAATTAATTCCTTTATTACCTCTCGATGTAGCCCAGTTAATAGTGAAAGAACCAGCGGATAAAGGAGATGACTATCAGCATGTTAAGAAATTACTCATGCATAGATTCAAGCTCAGTTCTTTGGCACTAAAAACAAAATTTGAAGAGCATTCGAGAAAAAACGGAATGTTATGGGTGGATTTAGTGTATGAATTGAGAGTGTACTTAGAGAATTGGTTGGATTCAGTGAAAGTCTTAAGGAACTTATGCTCACCGAGCAAATTAAACGGCGAGTCCGTCTAGAAATAAGAGAGCACTACTTAGACAATTGGGAAGAATTTAAAACAGCTTCTATTTTAGCAGAGAAATGCGACAGGTATGAGGCTTTGCGAAGAGATACGAGGAAGTTAGAACACAGAGCGGGGTTAAAGAAACCATTTGAGAAAATACCTTATGTAGTTTTCAGTGAACTAAAAATTATTACAAATTGCGATATGTGTTAATTAAACTATTTCACCTTTTCAGCTTGAGCAATTGCTTTCAGTTTTTACCCTATGGAACCTTCTTAAAATGTTAATAGCAGAAATATATATATCGATTGTTTTAAAACTTCACATTTAAAGACGATGGTTTCATTTTTCATTTTAATGTTTCCCTGCCTTCGTGTCTCGCAAAAATCATTTACGCTTTTTCAAGTTATAATT
>KK118457.1:91807-139107 GCA_000611955.2 Stegodyphus mimosarum
TGGAGTCTCGAAGGCGAAAAGTGCGCTACCTTTAACTATTCACGATATATATTAAGAACTTAAAATTGTAAGAAGTTTGACAGCAGGAACTAATGACAACCCGAAAAGGAAATTATTGTTTCACACTTGATCTGTTGAAATCGAAAGAGAAAAGAGAAAATTAATTCACGCTCTTCTGCCTTTGGCTTCTATTGTAGGTAAGGAGTTCGCCATTGATGGTCTGTACACTTCTCCATTTTTGAAAATAGGTAATAGGCTTGTAACGAGAAAAGGTAATAAATCAAATTGATTTATAAGTTTCAGTTATCAAGGAAACTGTGGTTATAACTATAATTCAAACACGTTTTGTTTCAGAATGTGAAAGGAATATTTTACTTGCAAGAAGTCACATATTGTATTGCTACGAATTTTGCATTTAGTTAGATATTTTTAACAGGATTATAATTAAAATCGTTTTTTTCTCTAGTGCAGTGCAACGCTTGACATATTTTAAGAGAAAACTACGGAAAAGTAAAAATGCAAGAACACGTGCATTTAACATTGAAGAAAAGTTTATCTCCGTAATTGATATTTAATTTGAATAAATGTAATTGACAAATGTGTTAACCGTAACCGTAACCGTAATTCTACTCTTTTTGCTTTCCAGAAATTGCTAGAATTGTCTCGCTCGGCCGATTTAAATAGCTATAAAAGCCGGAGAGAAATATCTCAACTTAGTTGTTGCTTAGATAACTGTTGTTGTTGTTGCTTGTAGCGAATTCGCGGTCAGATCCGATTAGCTTTCTCTGCGTTTTGGATTGCGTTCTATTTAATGTTTTAGTACTTTTATAAGGTATTTCCCCCGCCTTCTTCGCATGCCTTCGTGATGTAATGGTCAGCACACTCGACGCGTAATCGGGAGGTCCGTGGTTCGATTCCCGGCGAAGGCGTTGCTCATTTTTCATCACTCCTGCTTCCAAAAATAACTTTAATGACTTTACAAGTGGCGCCCGAACTAAAGGTAGTGGACGGTGATTCTCCACCACCATGACTCGGCGATTGGGGCCCCTAATCCTCAGTTGCCCTTTAAAAGGGGGAGCATATAAGGTATTTCTCCCGCCTTCTACGCATGCCTTCGTGGTGTAATGGTCAGCAAGCTCGGAGCGTATTCGTGAGGTCCGTGGTTCGATTCCCGGCGAAAGCGTTTCTCATTTTGTAAGGTTTTAGTTAAACTAACAAAGTTTTATTTTAATTTGACTCTGTCTATCCCTTCTCATTTCAACTTCCGGTTAGAATAAGCGCGCGTTTCAGGTTTATGCTAATTTGTTGTGGAACCAAGTAGTATTTAAACGAAAGGTAGAAACCTTTCAGTGTGAGAGAGCTTTTAGTCTCAGACCACGGTTACTGTATTCAACGTTCGCCTGACTAGCTAGTATTTAAATTCTAAGCCGTAGCGCTTTTACGTGATTACTTATTGAAGTAATTCCAAGTGCGTCAGTATTAGTTAAATCTTGCTAAGCACCACTTAGTTTAGAGGCCAACCTCGCGTTATAGCTCTGTGAGCAACGACTACTTAAATTTCTATTTAGCTTTAGCTTAAATTAATTTCATTGTTCATTTTAGACCCAAATGTGGTCTTTATTTTCTGTATCCCTCCCGAGTTGGGAAGTGGTTGTAAATAATTGTGATTTAATAAAAGAGGATTTTAAATCCCTTTAAAGGGCAGTTCTTCTACCACGTAATCACAATATTCTACCAGAGAACATAGCTGCATTCAGCTCCCTGTTCCAGATCAGGACTTAAGGAGTTCACAAAGATGTTTGCCAAGAATATGCACCGAACACTCAGTCGTGACAATTTTTCATCACTCCTGCTTCCGAAAATAACCTAATGACTCTAAAGTTTAAAATATAGCTACTTTTCATATTGCGTGATATTGCGATTATTAAAAGAATATCTCCGAGGAAAAATTTCAGCATTTTGTTTTATTTCTTGTGATAAGAATCAATTTTATTAACTTTTCTTCAGACTTATGCATTCAATCTAGTACGAACTCGTACTCAGGCAGTAGTATTTTAGAGTTTGTAGACTAAGTGATACAAATGAATTTACGTAGATACGTGTACAATAAAAGTATTTACAGACTTTATATTAATCCTTTTATCTACGAAATTCAAAACTATGAGTGTAATTATTCACTAAGAAGGTTAATTTTACTTTTCGTAATATTTCGCTCAATTGAGATTCGTGCTCCCTAATATCAAAATCGGTTGATAATGTTCTCCTGTGAGTGTTACACTGTAATAAAATGGTTTTATACAGTGAGTGCTGCTAAATGTTGATACTGGCCTAAAAGGATATGCTTTTATTGCACGCATTCATCACTTCAAATACAGTTTTAACATTCTGTTAGAAATGTAATTTTAACATTAGTTTATTTGACAGTATTTACATTTTTATATGTCATTATTTCGAAGTTTGAGGATGAAAAGTTGAAGATGAGAAAGAAGCTTCGCGCTTGCAAGTGAAATAGTCTCGACAGATTAGAAATATTTCTGGGTCTTGAAGCCTAAAAACTGCTGTTGGCTGTAAACAATGTTGCGATCTTGATAAAAGAGTCTAAATAAACAATTGCCTATGACATGTTAGTTAAGGTTACAGTGCTAAAAGAAAAAAATCGCGTCTGTTTGGTTACAACTTTTTATTACTACCAGATGTGAATATGGTCCTTGAGCACGCTTCATATAAAAGAAAGAAACAAACGTAAATATTTCGGTGATCATTTAAGTATCAGTATGAGTCAATAAGTATCTAAGGTATTTCTCCCGCCTTCTTCGTGGTGTAGTGGTCAGCAAGCTCGGAACGTATTCGAGAGGTTCGTGGTTCGAGTCTCGGCGAGGGCATTGCTTATTTTTCAATATCTCCTGCTTTAAAAAAAATACCTAACGTCTCTACAAGTATCAGTCTTTAATTGCGGAGCATCGTTTTATGTTTAATTACTTACGATAATTTGCAACAGTTTATTAAAATTTAACAACAAAAATTCTTAACTTGCGGACTGTAGAAGAAATATGCGACTGGACCTCTTTAGCTGAGCCCTTGGGTACAGAGTGCATAATTTGGAAATTTTCAACAGAAAATCGCCTGGCGAAATCTTTCATTGCATAAATTAAATAAAGCACTTTCAGCTTGGAAGAATAAAGTACAATAAATCGTTGCAAATAAAATACTTGGAACACATAATGGGTGTCTTTCCTCATCTGGAATGATCTTTTAATTTTTTAATTTCAGTTGGTCATACTGACAAAGATGAATAGACTGCTTTTCATTATTAACAGTTAAACGTAACTAACTAGTATTATCAGAATCGTTAGTAGAATCATAACATTATTAACAGAAGAACTAAAGCTGATTATTTCAGTTTTGCTTAATGTTTGTTTCTCCTGATGCTCACATGTTCGTATCTCCGAAATCCGATGTTTCGAAGTACGGGCTAGCGTCATCTGAGACGTATATGATGAAAAATTTAAATTTTCATTATCCAATATCTGCTGTTACGTTTAAGCAGAAGATCTTCTGGAATTTTCATTGTTAATTGTAATATTCCTTTATTTGTCTCTTTAAGGATTTAGTTTAGATACAATCAAATTGTACCATGTCACGAACAAGATATAATAAGTCTTATACAAATCCATAACAACTTTTAACTACTTCGCATTCATGGTGTAGCTATACGAAAACTAACTGCTGGTCACATACTTCTACAAGTCAGATTTTGACCCAGGCAACCCACATTGTGATGGATTACAATATATATTCCTCCAATCTCCTTTTTGCAAGATACGTAGCTTGAATTTCCAAGGAATAACATTTTCTTTGCGGAGAGGAATGAATTCCTTTCCTTTCGGCAAGGGAGATTTAATAAAGTAAATGTAGCATAGAGTGGTTTATACTGTATTGTAAACCACTCTAAAAAAATACACACAAAAAGAAGCTCTTAGTGTTTTAGCATAGTATTAATAAGATTATGCTTCTTACGACTTCTAGCATAAATACAGTGCACTAGAAAGAAGTGCACTATTACAGTTTAGCACTCACTAGGAAGAAGCTCGAGGCCGCATTATTCGATTAAACTGCCCAACCACTAGAGGTGATCAAAGAAGGCATAACTCCCCTGGTCAGCCCAGGGAGATATTTTTGTTTCGTTCAGTCCAGGTTTAAGCACAAAAAGTCAGTCGTGGACGGCAGCGTATTGACCTAAGCTCAATGAACACAGTTAGAAAACGATCGTCCCCCAGTGTTGACCAAGAGTAGCCAAACCGCCAAGGACAACCTTCGATATCAAACCATGGGGGCCTTCACAACCAAGGGGCAGACAAAACAGTACATATGGCCCCTGCCGAGCCTGAACCTACCACCTACCACCGGCTCCGGTTACTGTGAAGACTTAATTTTACCACAGAAGTCGAGTCTGTCTAGGTACCAGTTATAGCCAGAACGCCGGGATTGCTCCCGGTGGACCCCAGGGGAGACTAACATATATACAACCTTCGGGTTCTAAACTCCCCCTAGGGACACTCCACCTAGGAAATCAGACTACAGTGGTGGTGATGTTGACTCATCTGTATCTGTCGCATTACTCCTGGTAACAGCCATACATTCTTCAACACGCAACAGTAGTGCTCGTAGAATGGTATACATAAGGTTCACGAACATAAACCTCACATAAAGCTCACGAACCGAGAGCATTGAAGCCCCATGTAGTCGAACTCGTAGGCGACGCAGTATCGAAGGTGTGAGGAAGATAACGTCGCATGTTTTTGCTTATAAGTATTTGCTTTTATGATGTCACTTTCAGCTCCGTAGGAAACAGAAACTCGAAACTCCAGCAGTAATGATAACTGCCATACCATCCCTAATGTTGTTCCGAGACTTAAAGAACATCAAGATTTCTTTCAGGTGGATTATGCTAAACAGCCGCTCGCTTACTAGCCTACGAGTTCAATGAAGACAATTTGAAAGTTGTTCTACTTATTACACTACTTAAAATTGTACAAATATTTGAGGAAACTACATTTCACCGTTCCCTATACAGACAATAGGAAGCTTTCCAGGCTCAGCTTATTCAAATTCATGTAGATCAGCGATATTCAGAGAATGAACTGACCGGACTTGTGTTCGGATTAGAATACTATATTAAATATTTTATAGGCATATTGACTAATAATCTATTCGCAAACCCTATTTTTGCTAACAGACACTATGATTAACAGCACCTGCCCGTCTGCCTGGACCTTGACCCTAAGTTACAACATACTAGTGATATTCTCCTGCTGTACTGGATGGTTAGAGATCTTATGCCCTGAGCACGCGGTTGTTTCTCCTCTAATCGCTGAAGAATTTTATGATTTTAATTGCGAAATTTTTATGTCTTAATGTATTCGTATTGTAAAGACTTGAATTTGAGTGTTGTAATTTTCAAGTGTTTTTAATATTTTGGTGATGTAATTTTGAACTGAATTGTTTGTTGATGTAAATGAATTGATTTCCGAAGAAAATCATAAGAAACAACAACAACATATAATAATTATCTATTCTCGATTAATTATTTTAAAATATAATAAAACAAGACTTCAGTCGAGCATTTCTTTATGTTATTAAATATCTTGTGGATACAAATGTGGAATTACAGTGCGACATTTGGGCCCTTCATTCAATCCAATGTAACGAAATTATTAGCAAATTGTTTTAAATTAAATTTTGGAAATGATAGAAGGAGTAAAATTAATATGAATTACAAAAATGCGAAATGTTTCAAGTAATAAATACATTTTCCAACTTATTTTCCCCATATTTTGTCTCAGATGATAAATAACTAGCATGATGAACTAGCATATTTTGCTTTGAAAGATAACTAGCATACTAGATATAACTAGCAAAATAACTAGAGGATAACTAGCAAACTAGATTACATATAACTAGAAGATAGCTAGTAAAATATGTTGGTTATCTAGCATTATTTCGCTACATAACTAGCATATTTTGCTTCGGAAGATAAATAACTAGCAAAGAAACTATGAAATTTTTTTACAAATGGTATCTTAGCTATACTGATGTAAATTAAGAGAGACTGACATATTGTAGAGAGAAAATATACCGGAAGAGGTATTTTATAAAAAGACAAAATAATTATTGACAACAATGCTATAGAAACGTTAATATCAAATGAAGAAAAGTGATCTTAAATTTTAAATGTAAAATAAATCAATTATATTCAATACGAAATAGCGTAGCAATAGCTTAGAGAGAGACGTAGCCAAAGGCAAACGCGCGCTAGTCAGGAACTCGGGCTCTCTAACGAAGTCAGTAAAACATCGACTTAAATACTATTCTTACTCATTTGCATTAACCGCGTTTCTGAAAATACATTCTGGTAGGAAATTTTAAGTTGAAGCTAGAAGGGATAGGAAAGATGCATAAACTTAAAATAACTGTTATAAAATTAGGATAAACCTTACAGTTTTCTCAGTTATTTTTGGAAGATTTGAGTAGCGTTGAGTGCACATTTACTGTATTTTATAATATTTTCGAAAACTGCATGTAATTTTTGATAGACTCAAATTTTGTTTTAATCCTTTGTTAATAGCATATTAGCATACTTGCTTATAAGTACAAAATATATGACTATTTATTTTTCTTCAAGTAAATGTGAATCAAATCAGATTAATTAAATCGCAGCAGAAAACAGTGAAACATTTAATTTTTTAAAGATATATTATAAAAGTAATGTAAATATTTTATATGAAAATAACTAAGTTAACAATTCTACATTATTTAGATATGACATATTTCAACGTTTCTGGCATAAGCTTATACAGAAATAGAATACAGAATCTCAATCTCCGTTATTCAGAATGCTTATATGTATAAAATTAACCCACTGTATGGAAAACGATGAGGATTTTTTAAATATGGAAGCTGTCAATTTCTAAATAGATACTCTTATAGAAATACTGTAACATATTGTTATGAATTTTGCACTTAGATAGGTAATTTTAGTGGCATTATAAGTAAAATTGTTATACTTTTCTGTGAAATGTAGCGCGAGACAAATTTTAAGAGAAAGTTATGCCGAAAAAGTAAAAATACAGGAGCAAATGCATTTTATTTCCAGTGGCGGAAAGGCACTCCTAAGGCAAAACATATTGGCCATTTCATTGTGGAGACACCTAATAGGCGGCCATCGTTATCTTCTATGAAGGGACAGATCCATGCCTTCTCCAAGCCTTTATATCCATGCCTTCTCCGGGATTCGAAAGCAGTTCTTTGGTATCGCAATCAGACTTCCCTAAACACTATACCATCTGGGCGGCGGGCAAGTGCATTTAACATTGAGTAAATGGGTATCTCAGTAATTTGGCGAGATATCGCCAAGTTGACAAAGGTTTTAGCGGCTTATTCTGTCGCCAAATTTGGTGACCATTTGGAGACATTTTAGTTCGGTCCCTGTATCACCGTAATAGGTATTGAAACTGAATAAATGTAATTGATCGCTTTGTTAGCTGTAATCGTAATTCCACCTTCGTACTGTTTTCCAGTAATTTCGAGAAGCAGAAAGTACCAGAAATATCTCGCGACCGTTTGGAAACTAGTTAAGGCCGAAGAGAGAGCAACTGCTGTTTGTTGCTTAGTTATTGTTGTTGCGAGTTGTAGTTTCGCATAAATTGAGAGATCCGAGTTAGCTTTCTCTTTAAATGCGCTTTGCATTGCGTTTTTTTTAACGCTGTTAGTAGTTTGAAGTTTACTGATTATACTGTGGGATGCTGTGAACAGTTATACGAATATTTCTATGGAAAATTCCAGAGTTCTGAAAGCTTTGTTTTGATAAAAATAAATCCTTTTAACCTATTATTGGACTTGGGCATTCAGTCTATTAGGAACCCGTATGCACGCAACAATCTAAACATATACTAGAAAGTGTCAAAGACGTATCTGTTGAAAATTACATTAAAAAGAAGGAGTTATTATCAGTCCTTTAATTAACACGATACAATAGAAAGACTTTCAGAGTTTAGGAACAGGAGAAGGAAAAGCTCTTCAGGGATTTCTAAATATTCGACTCGATTTGCTAACCTCTGTACTATAAGGAATAATAGAAAGAATGCCGTGTAAAGAAAATGAAATATCTGTTACGCAAATATTACATAATAATTTGTTTTGTAACTTCCACAATACGTTTTTTTGTTATTTTAAACTTTTTTTGTGCAGTGTACGTTAAAGGGAAATCAGTAAAATTCGATTATAAATTATGGATGCTAACTTCCTACAATGCATTCCCGTTTCATATTATCCTTTACCAAGGTGCAAAGCAAGCTAAAACAGAATTTGCCCCATCGATAGCTTGTCATTAAAAGACGCAACATCTACAAGCAAAACAATGAAAACTTCATATCCGCAGAAGAATAAAAATACAAAGACACAAAAGAAGAAACCTACGAAAATCGTGAATGAGTCATTATCTCATACAATTGTTCAGAAATTACAAACCCTAAGATACATAAGATTTATATGGATAAATTCTTTTCTTCCCATGAATTATTATATTATTCCCATAAATTATTATGAATGTTCTTGCAAATACACTCATGTCCATAAATTAAGGATAATTCGGAATCACCCCGAAATCGAACTCTAAAATAAATATATCACCTGTAAAATCACTACACACATCTTCAAGATTCATATGCAAATTTCAGGAAGTAACCAGATGACACCGATGGTACGTCACAATGACGAAAGTGTAAGAGTATGGTCTATAAGGAATACAGGCAAAGAACTAAAATTGTTCGCAGGCGCTTTATAAGTATTTCAGTGCAATAACCGAATAGTTATGACACAAAGGACGCATTTGGATGATTTTTTACGCGGTAGAATGATCGGCCGTCGGGAATGTGGGCGTACCCAACTGAAGTAGCAGACGAACTTGGAATTGCCCATAGTGTCACCTCCAGGCTTTAGCAACGATTCCAAGATGATGGTAATGTGAGTAGACGTTACAGCACAGGTCGCCCCAGAGTTACAACGCCGAATGAGGACCGGTATTTGGCAGTTACTGCCAAAAGAAACAGGTGAAGCACAGCCTCAGACCTGTCTCGTCAGCTCTCTTCAGCCACTGGTACTAACTAACTAACTAATTTATACCACCGTCCGTTCAATTAAGAACACTCAGGGATAAACGTCACCCGTTACCGATGACCACTTGTCAGATGCGCTCCACTGACTGCAACTCACTGTCGCCTGCGGTTAGCCTGGAGTAGAGACCATGCATCGTGGACACCGCAACAGTGGGCTCGTGTGATGTCTTCCGACGAGTCCAGGTTTAGCCTGCAGTCTGATTCTCGTCGGACTTTCATGTGGAGAGCTCCAGGTACCCGTTACCACCAAGAAAACATCATTGAACGACACCGTTACGGTGGTGCAGGAGTGCTCGTTTGGGGTGGAGTTATTCTGGGTTCCAGAACGGACCTGCATGTTCAAATTGGAACCCTGACAAGCCAAATATATCGGGACGTCACTCTGGAACAACATGTACGTTTGTTTCGGAGCGCCATAGGCGCGCAATTTGTGTTTATGGATGACAACGCCCGTCCTCACCGTGCAAACATCGTAAGCGAATGCCTTCAATCGGAGGATATCACCCGTATGGACTGGCCAGCATTCTCACCGGACTCGAATCCCGTAGAGCACGTGTGGGACATGCTTGGCCGACGAGTTGCAGCCCGTCAACCTCCTCCTACATGTCTACCGGAACTTCGAAGAGCATTGCTTTTTGAGTGGTGTAATATCGTCCAAGATCAGATCGATAATTTGACACTCAGCTGCTAATTTTTTTAATAATATCAAACATATAGCAACTTTTTTTGCTCTTTACCTTTTGTTTAATAAATAAGCTTTACAAATATGTCAAATTTGTTTTGCTTCTAACTCTTCCTTTGCCTGATTTTGCATTATCCTTAATTTATGGACATGAGGGTATAACATTTCTCGCTACAGGTACTTTTAGAGAATATAGAATGCCTAAATGCCCACTTAACAATGCCGAAAATGGAACGCAGCTCTTCAGAGAACAGTTTTTATTCAAAAAACACAGTTGCAGCATTTCGATGGAATGACAATTGTATTGTTTCAGTAATGTCAAATTTCGAAGAAATAAAAGGTACATCAGACATAGAAAGAAAAGTAAAAGGTGGCAGAAAACAAGCTATCGAGCTATTTGAGAATCGTGCAGCAACTTATGTCACTTCAAGGAAAGAAATGGCACCAGCCTTTATTTCTTAATGCTTTTGAAACGGCATTTGTTACTTTGTAAGGTTTTAGTTAAACTAACCAAGTTTTATTTTAATTTAAATCTTTCTATCTCCTCTCTGTTTCAACTTCCCGTCAGAAGAAGCGCGCGTTTTCAGCTTATGCTAATTTTGAAGTACAGCCAAGTACTATTTAAGCCAGAGGTAGAAACCTCTCAATGTGAGAGAGCTTCAGTCTCAGATCACGGTTACTTTGCTCGACGTTCGTCTGACCAGCTAGCAGTTTAAATTTATAAGCCATAGTGCTTACTACGTGATTGCATATTGAAATAACTTGAAGTGCGCTAGTATTAGTAGATCTTGCTACGCACCAGTTAGTGAAAGGCCAACTTCCGCGAATTGCTCTGCGAAGCAAAGTTTGATTTAATTTCTATTTTAGGTTTAGTTTTAAATTTATTTGATTGTTAAGTTCGACTCAAGTGTACTTTTACTTTCTGTATCTCTCCCGAGTTGGGAAGTTTGTAAATAATAGTGATTTAATAAAAGAGGATTTTAAATCCCTTCACGTGATTGGGAAGTTGTAAATAATAGTGATTTAATAAAAGAGGATTTTAAATCCCTTCACGTGCAGTTATTATCCAGCACAGCAGTTACATCAGAACAAAGCTTACATTTCATTAGCTCACTGTTCCAGTTCAGGACTTGAGAAGAAACACCCTGGTAAATATTTCACAATGTCTGCAAAGAGCATGCACAGAGCACTCAGTCGTGGCAACTTCACGGAAGCTCAGTCAGTTATTTAGTGATGCTAGTACAAGCCTGCTTAATTTTCGAAGACACGTAACTGTTGCCTAATTAGGACAAGCCTATCTATGCTTAAGATGCCATGCCACGAAAAGCATCTTGCATAAAACTGGGTGTTCAACAATAATGCAGATTTTCTAAAGCTTCAAGTTCAACATTTTATTGTAAAAAACCCATGAAATGGACAAAGATGCCAGCTAAAACCTGCGTAGCAAAACAAACATTTAAAAGCCTAACTCTGGACTATGCTTAAGATGCTATGATTAGCAGTGGATTATAACACTGTCCTATTTTTATGACAGATTGTACTGACACACAAACTAATAAAAATTTCGTAAGCTTTTTGGTTTTATATGTGTACATAGAAACACATATTTAAGAAGTTATAAAAATATTAGTTTTTTAAGTGCTTGGTACGATCGTGGCAAAATATCGTGGCAAAAATAAAGTACCTACAAATCATCGCATGACGACAACACGGCACACATACGTTTTTCAAATTTTAAAAGCTGTAAATGGGAGGGCAAGAAAGAAAGAGGGATAAGTTTGTTTTTTTATTTCATATTTTTGAATGAACTAATACATTTTTGCTGAAAAAGTAATTAGAAAATTTAAGAATTTAAAGATTGAAAATGACTAGAAAATTAATGCAACTTGCAGCCCTTAATATAATTTTTAATTTACATAGTTAATGAACAAAGGCCATAAATAAATTAATCTTTTTTTTATAAAGTTTTACTCATAGTGTTTCATGAAAAATATAACCTAAATATGTTTAGAAAAAAGAAGATAAATAACTGCATGAGGTTGCATCTATAAAAATTGTTTAGTTAATTACGAAATTACTTTCTTTCATGTTTGTTAATCTGGTATTATTTTAGTGAAAATTATGTCTTGTTTTATTTCCGTTATTTTTAAAATGTCGTTAACATTTCTTGAGCTTCCAAATCTTTATGCGAACATGCATTTACAACTTTTAAAACCTGAAAAACGCATCTGGGCAATGTTATACTCATGCGATGATTTGCAGATGCTTTACTTTTTCCCACGATATTTTCGACGACAATATTTTTAGTCTGCGAAGTTTTTGAACCGCTTTATTTTCGACGACGATATTTTGTACCGCGATGTTTTGGAACTCCGATATTTTCTCTTTGCTTTCTTTTCTTTCACGATGTTTTGAACCACGACGTTTTCTCCTTGCGTTGTTTTCGTCCGCAATGTTTTTGCCACGATGTTTTCAGCTGCAACCTGCCTTTCTCGTATTTTCTATTGTATCATCTCTTACATATGAAATTGTGCTCTTACTGTTGCAAGTTCAGCTGCTGCACTTTTTCTGATGGAGTTTTCATTTCTTCTAATTATTCTTATTGTGGCTTCACTCAGAGAGTAAAATTTAGTAACATCTGTTACTATATTACGTAGACAATCTAATATTTTAATTTTTGTTTCTAAAGAAATAAGTTTTCTTTTTACTTGATTTTTTTCAAATCATTTGGCATTACAAAACCTTAAAAATTTTAAGTAAATTATAAAAATACCACAAAAAATCTAAATGTTGAAAACGTAGCAGTAAACATTCAGATATGTAGATAAAAATGATGTGCTGCTAAAATGCTGATACTATACTAGTTCGCATGAACCAAATAGCTTTACTGTTGCAAAATACATATGCATACTACGAGGATTCCCCTTTTACAACACGGGGCATCCCCATTCTCGTTGTTGCCACCAGTGTTACCAAAGGAAGAGATTCAAAAATGACTTCGAATATATGTATTTGCGCATATGCTGCCGAATATACATTTTTACCTAATTTTTGAAATCCGTTAATTTTTAAACCGCGTAAAACCGAAATCGTGTAAAACGAGTACCGTGTAAATCGAGGGATAGGTGTATTCATATCGAACAATTCACTGATAATGAACATAGTGTTGAAGAGACTAAAGTGGTGATCAACTTAAAAAATTAGGACCATTTCTGAATGCAAATGAACTTATTGTTCAAACCGTTAAGAAATTACTTCTTGCAGGAATCGACCTCAGTTCAAAGCAGCACTTTGGCAAGGACCCCCACTGCTCGAAGCGGGACAGTCAGCCACGATGCCGGCTGACTTCAGCCTGACGCCCGAGTGCAAAACAGCAGGCTGACCGACAATAAATGATGATTCATAGTAATGGAAGGTTCAGTGTATATTACTCTGCTGGATTAGCTGAGAGGAAGGAGCATTGATTAGATACTTTAATGACCTACAGTTCCCGAGCAACAGCTCTCTCCTGCATCTTGGATGCGGTCGTCATGGCAACCAGTGGCGTATAGAAATGGAAGTGCCTCTGTTGGGGATCATCTCATTACGCCCCATGCGTATTTTAAGGGAATGGATAGTAAATATTTGCCACTGAAGCGAAGAGGCCCGCTGAAGACAACTTAGAATAGGTGATACTCCTGTATGACGCTCCTCCTGGGAGGACAAATGCATTTCCATAGTTATCCTGCCTTCGACATTCTAACTAATCGGGTATAGAACTGAAAGCAAGTTAGCTGCAACTAATCTATTAATTTCCTCCTTCATTAAGAGATTCCTCTAAGCGATTTGCCGTTAGGATTAAATGGTCTCTTTGCAAAGATTTTCATTGACCAATGACCCCTCTGCTTAGTTTTCCTTTCCGGACAGCAATACCAAGTGTTAAATGTTTCTATATAGTATCCTATTGTTGTGTTATACGGGTTCGCGGATTTGAGAGTATCCGATGAAAATACGATGCAGAACAATAAAAAGCATAATTTATTTACAAGAATCACTATTTACAGCACAGTTCCAAAATTACCTTTAAAATCGTCGAAAATCTACAATAAATACGCTGAAACAATCAGCAACACAGCTTCAGGCTGTAACTGTAAAGGTAGCTTCACGGCAACATTAAACTTATAATAAGCACCGTTGAACAATCACCAATACACTGTCAAGATATACTGTAAAGTTAGCTTCACGGTAAAGCACTATCTCGATCGCTTTCCGTTCACGAAACTTTCGCGTAGCTTAGCACTTACAGTAAGCAGCTATTCTTACAATTCTCACAATCTAATCACACTACTTAATCACACTCTCTCAGAAACGCAAGGGTTTATATAGCTTTTCCTTAGGTTCCACAGGTTTCGAGTAATATCTCGACAGGAAGTTATTCTAGAAGCTTCCCGATTGGACCATGGGACCATACACTATTTTATGGCAACCCTAGTGCTATGCCGGAAAGCTTACATACAGGCGCAACCGCCGAATTTTTCGCAACACTATATTTCTAGAGTATTTAACCGTTTAAATGAAAGTAACAATAGATTACTAAGTTACTTCGAGGCGTTTTCCTTAGAACTAGATACGTAAGCATTTTAGGCTTTTTTAACTAAACTTGATAAGCTGCAGAATAAACCTGGATTTTCAGTGTTTAAATTGCTACTTACATATTTCAACCAAAAATGTAGAATGATCTGAAGAATTCTCGTCTTACTGAGTCATTAATGAAGTTTAAAAAAAGAAGCAAATATGTTGTTTTATAAGTTTGTAAGGTTTATAATGCGTTTTCTAACAGTTATTTTAAGTTTTGTATCTTTCCTATCTTATTCTAATTTCAACTTACAATTTCCTCCCAGAATGTGATTTCAGAAACTCACTCAGAGAATGCAAATGAGAATGAGTACTATTTAAGTCGTGACTTAACCGACTTCCACAGAGAGAGTCTGATTTCCCGACTAGCGCGCGTTTCTCTTCTGGCCACATCTCTCTTAGCTCTTACTACGCTCGGCCATATCTAGGCTCTTGCTAGGCTTCGCCGATTCAATTAACACTTAGGGGCCAACTAGTTAGATTGTGATAGCTTCGGCTATATTATTAAAGAGCGTTGATTAAGCTAGGTTTAGTTCAAATTATTAGTATTTAAGTTCAAGCCCTAGTGGTGGCTTTATTGTAAAGTTCCAAGCCGGAACTGATTTTAATTATACTGTATAGTAAAAAGTTTTAAACCCTTCTCAAGTTTCACCTGTTCTGTTCACACTTGAGCGATTATTCGCTTGTAAAGTGTTCGTGGGGTTTGAAGCTAGAACTTAAGGTTTAAAGAGTTAAACCCTACAAGTTTAACATTATTTCCTTTAGTCTAAAGTTTAAAATTTATAACACTAAACTTTACTATTCACTGCCTAGTTTTAAACAGTTCTCGGAGTTCCTGATAATAAACGTACAAATAAATAAAATCCTTCCGTAGACTGAAACTTTCCATGTTAGAATCTCAGTGTAAAATATTGGTTAACAGCTATCATACACTGCATGCCACCCAGATAATGTAGTGGTTAGGGCAGCCTACTGCTATAACGTAGGACATGGGTTCGAATCCTAAGAGAAGGCATGGATACTTGTAAATGTGTAGTGTCTGTGCGGCATGGGGCCACTCTAAATATGCGGTGAACCAAACGTCCTCTCGAGAGATTGGTGGTAGAGGAAGAGAGGGGGGAGAGCGTCAGACCCGTCCACCCGGGGTGCTGCCTTCAAAACTGGGGGAGGAAGTGAGGGAAGTCGTACTCTCATCTGGTACCCAAGGCTTTACCAACGAAAGGCGCATTCTTGATCTCCTTGCCACGATGAATTTCGTGGGCTTGTTCTGATACCACCGTCAGGTAAGTTAGATAAGTCACAGCCACATAAGTCACATATACTTCGTACATGAAGGTCTTATAAATCTACATTTTTCTAACTTAATTGTTGCTAAAAATCTAATCTTCGAGAGAAGAAATGAAGTCAAGAAAATGAGAAATGAAGCAACGCAAAAGCTTTAAATTTTATCTGAATAATAAGATTTAAACCAAAATCTTACAAGGCAATTAAAACTTTTTAAAAGAAAAAATCTGATGTGCACATCAAATGACTTTCTGGTACGGCCTATTGAATTACGCAATATTTTTGCTTGCTTTTGATTTCCTGAAATTTCATTAGAGGTATATTCCTCATTTAATTAATTGAGTTCTCACTTCACGGCAAGGCGAAAATGCATAAAAACTGAAAACAATTTCATTAAAAATTAAAAAACATAGAACAACATACAACACCAAATACAATTAAAACAGTTAAAAATTTTTTTTATAATTAAAATTAGAGATTCTGCGCAAAAACCTGTAACTCGGCCAGCGGATAAGATGGCAGATTTTTCAGTGCACAAAACTGAAACTTTGCTTTTGGTCTCACTTGGCAAAAATAAAATGGAGGTTCAGAAATTAACTTAATTCAATATTCTGCTAAGTTTCAAATGTAAAAAAGGTGGCTGCTGTGTTAGGCTTAGTCGTATCTAAAGGAATAAAAACCTTAACCGGAACATAAAAAAGAATGTAATTTGATTCTTTTTAAAGCGAAAAATGCACAAATTACCAACATGCAATAATAATAATAATAATAAAGAGATTACAGGGCCGAGTAACAGAGTGGGTATATATATATATATATGTAACGTACATAAATATATACATACTTTTGGTGAGGCCAATTGCAACCAAAACGGGCTTGGGGCAACTACGTGTTATAGCAGTCCCAAATATAAAATTCCAACGTTCTGAGGCTACTCGTTTGGGTGTTATGCGAGATACGTACATACGTACGTACAAACGTCACAAAAAATCTCTTCCGAATCAATTTTAAATCAATTTTATAATCCGTTTGGGGAAAAAGTGGCTTTTATTCTATCCGTACATACAATGCGAAGCAGAAACATTGTTCAAATGGATATTTTCGTTGAAATATGATACTCGAAATCTTTCGCGATTACAATACTTCCTTTACTTCGCACAAGGAAGTAAAAAGGAGAAAAACAATACAAATATAATCTTGAGTAAACTTGTTATAAGGTGACCGCTTGTAGAGATATTAGGATATTTTCTTTTGAAAGCAGGAGAGATGAAAATATGAGCAGTGTCCTCTCCGGGACCGGAACCGCGGACCTCTCGAATACGCGTCGAGCGTGCTGACCACTACATCAGGAACGCATGCCAATAAGGCGAGGGAAATATCTTATATACTCCCCCTTTTAAAGGGTGACTGGGGTTTTGGAGATCCAATCGCCAAATCCCGGTGGTGGAGAATCATCATCCATCACCCTTGTAGTTCGGGCGCCAATGCAGAGACATTGTTATTTCGAAGCAGAATAGATGAAAAATGAGCACAGCCTTCGCCGGGAATCGAACTACAGACCTCTCGGTTACGCGTCGAGCGTGCCGACCACTAGACCACGAAGGCATGCGAAGAAGGCGTGACGCTTATACGCTGTAATTTTTGACAATTTTCCTCCTTTTACATGAATACATTATTTAAACTCTAAACACTCTTTATATCCAGCAATCGGAAAAACTGTTTCGTCTAACAATTAAGTTTTACAATAAGAACAACAGCTTCTCATAGGAATAGCTGTGGTATTTTATAAAGTATATTAATTAGAATTGCTCGCATGTATCAGAAAATAAATCTCCATTTCTGCTTCCCAACAAGATGAAGTGAATAAGAATCGATCCATTGTTTCTCCATTAAGGGAAGTGCTGGGTAATTGAGAGGAGAACGAGGCACTTAAAATATTCAAAAACATCGTGTAGACATTAAGTTAATTACGTTTGCTTAAGATACAATTAACAACACTATTTCGTAATTATATGCAGCAAAAATGTGTCGCAACAGAATTTACCTGAAGCATCCCAACATCATTCAGGAAACCAGAAAATCACCTGATGAGTCAAGGAAATATTTTATGACTGCTTTTGTTTGCGGGCTACTTGACTGTCATGAAAGTTTAATGTAATTATGTTCGGTATTCATTCAGTGAATGGTATTATTCTGACTGCTCCAGAACTCTTAATTGATAGAAATAAATTTATTTCAAGCTTTTCCTTTCAATGAACCTCCTACGGTTAGTTTTTTTAGATATCTTTTATCTCTCGCAGTATGTACATTGGAACTCGCTTGTAAAATCTTAAAAATTCGTACATACTACTATATTATCGTCATTTACACGGCTGGATTCGAATAAATTTGGCGGTTCAACTTCAAATTCTTTACATTGGTCGTTATCATCGACGTAGTTTTCATTGTTTTTTTCCATCTGCTTTAGCTTGAATTTAGCTACAATATCCTCGTGAGTAGGTATCTCTGAAGGGATAACATTGGCGTCAAAGGATACATAATTTTTACATTTTTTTCTATTCAGTTCCAAATTTTCCAAGACGCTCACTTCTTCTTCCTCTTCCACAGTGATTTAACCCTCTTGAAAAATGTCCAATCCAGCCTTACGGAAACAATTAGTAATGCACGTCGATGCAACGTTTTCCCATGCATTAAATGTATCGCTTCGAGTACGTTTTTACATTAGCTTGTAAGATCTCGTGGCCCCAACTTGTCAGAAACTGGGGTAGTGACTTCTACTATGTGTGAATTTACACAGAAACTTAAGAAGGGTTTAAAGCCCTTTTTATTTTATCTTTAAAATAACAAATGCGTCCACTTGACGCTCACAAACTGCGCCGACCCGGCGGTTTAACTGAAACAGAAGGTAAAACTGAAAGTAATGACTAGATGAACAAAACATCAAAAACACTACCGACGAGGCTCTGAGACCTAAACTACCCGCTTGTCTAATTACCGCTGAGATTCAGCAAGATTACTGATTAAACAGTGGAAAGATAACACTTCTGCAAAGCTAGGCACATAGGCCGACACGCGCCAATCTAAATTCTGCCGAGCACCCCCACTAGCGTAACTTTAAAGTAAGACTCTCACACTCTGGTTTCGTCTACTATTTAATTCAACTAGCTTCCGCTAAATTTGAATAAACTGCGCGTGCTACTACAGTTTACATACTCTGGCACGGGCATTTCTAGGGGAAAGTGAAGTCAAAACGGGAAAGATAACTTAGAATAAAAATAAATATAAACTCTACAAGCTTTTAGCGTTGTTCCTATTTTTTTTGTTCTATCGAGAAGTCTCAAAATCACAAGTGCTTACGAAAATTTGATTTAAAACTCCTGATGATTCCTCGGTCCATAGTTTGCATAATAGTTGTAAAAAAGGTGGTAAGAATTCAAACCTGATCATTACCCAATATAAGAAAAAGCTTCCATCCACATGTTCTCAGGATTTATGACTTATCACCAACTTTAGGATGACTTCGGATTGTTGAAGAAATTTTTCCGAGAAAGGATTAGCTAGGTTGGAGAGATAGATATAGATAGAAATTTTATGAATCAGAAAAATATAGCTCGCTAAAACCGGAGTTTGCTCGTTGAAAGCGAGTCATGGTCCCATAGACCATTGTAGCAACCAAATATTTTCGATTTTCTTGTTAAATCCGGATTCTCGTTAATCAGGGCTCGTTATAAGCAAGTTGTTCTGTATCTAAGGGAAATTTTAGGTGCATTAATTTAATAAGCTGTAAATTTATTCATTAAAATGTAAAGTACTATGTCTAAAACTGTGGTAATATTGAACAAAGAATTCGACGAAAAGAAATTCTTATTTTAAATGTGTTAATTTTCCGGAATAAACGATTTTCTCATTAAATCCGGATTCTCGTTAATGAGGGCTCGTTATAAGCGAGTTGTTCTGTGTCTACGAGAAATTTCAGGTGTGTTAATTTAAAAAGCTGTAAATTTATTCATTAAAATGTAAAATACTACGTCTAAAACTGAATTGATATTGAACAAAGAATTCGATGAAAACAAATTCTTGTTTTAAATGTGTAAACATTTATCCTTTTTGGTCAAAAAGTACTAAATGATACCATATTAATTATTACGACATTTTTATTGACGGATATTCTTCGGAGAACAGCCTTGGTTGCGCCAATCTGGCTTCTTTAATGGTATGGGCGACATTTCATCATGCCAACGGAAGTAAATACTACATATAATCAAATACTACAGAATAAATGCTACAATAATACACAGTCCAGTCACATTAATGTGACCATCTGTCAAAAGCCAGAATAACCACCTTTCGCAGAGCGGACTGCTGCGAGACGTGCAGGAAGAGAGTCACATAGGTCCCTGAAGGTGTTCTCTGGGATGTTGAGCCATGCCGACTCTAATGCCGTGGCCAGCTGCGCTAGATTACGCGGTTGAGGATCCATGGCGCGAACAACTCGATCGAGATGGTCCCACAGATGCTCGATTGGGTTTAAGTCAGGTGAGTTTGCTGGCCAGGGGAGGACGGTAAACTCATCCTGGTGCTCTTCGAACCACGCACGTACACTGGCAGCTGTATGGCACCTCGCATTGTCCTGCTGGAAGATGCCATCATCCTGAGGAAAAACAATGCGCATGTAGGGGTGAACATGGTCCGCAAGGACAGATGCGTACTTGTATTGATCCATTGTGCCTTCCACAATGATCAGTGAACCTAGAGAATGCCAGGAAAACATTCCCCAGACCATAATGCTCCCGCCTCCAGCTTGGACCGTTCCGGCAATGGTTGCAGGGTGGTTCCTTTCAGAGGTTTCACGCCTTATACGCCAACGTCCATCTGTCCGATGGAGCATAAAACGCGATTCATCCGAAAACGCAACCTGTCGCCACTCAGTGGACGTCCAGCTGCTGTACTGGCGTGCAAATTCTAGCCTTCGCCGTCGATGAACAGCAGTCAGCATAGGTGCACGAACCAGGCGTCTGCTTCGGAGGCCCAGACGCAGCAATGTTCGCTGAATAGTACTTTGGGAGACACTTTTGGTAGCCCCTTGGTTCATTTTGGTGGTCAGTTGCTCAACGGTAGCCCGTCTATCTGCCCGAACGCATCTCCGCAACCGTCGTTCGCCTCTGTCATCTATGGCCCGTGGTGCACCACATTTGCCACGTCGCTGATTTTGGACAGTCCCATTTTGCCATGCACGGTACACTTTTACCACGGCGGCACGCGAACAGTTCACAAACTCAGCCGTTTCGGAAATGCTTCCACCCTTGGCCCGAAAGCCAATGATCATGCCCTTTTAAAAATGGAATAACTCGCTTCGTTTCTGCATTACGCCAACGATTGAAATGTTTTCCGAAGCCCTCACACACACTTTATATACGCTCAACTGCACTGTGCTGCCACCTGCCTTCTGTGATTGGTTATTTAACTCTGACATGGAAAGTACGTGGTGGTCACATTAATGTGACTGGACTGTGTAAATACTACAGTAATAAATACTAATAATAAATACTACAGATAATCCCTTAGCAAGAGAAAAGTATTACGGTTGTCTGCCTAGAGGAAGTACGTCATCGAATGACAATCATTGCCTGCCATACCACAATAAGCTGTATCTCCCTTTAATTACTATACTACAATAATAAGTACTACAGATAATAAGTAATACTACAGATAATCCCTTAGCAAGGGAAAAGTATTACGGCTGTCTCCCTAGAGGAAGTACGTCATCGAATGACAACCATTGTCTGCCATACCACAATAAGCTGTATCTCCCTTTAATTACTATACTACAATAATAAATACTAATAATAAATACTACAGATAATCCCTTAGCAAGGGAAAAGTATTACGGTTGTCTGCCTAGAGGAAGTACGTCATCGAATGACAACCATTGCCTGCCAGACCACAATACGCTGTTTCTCCCTGTAATTACTATACTACAATAATAAATACTAATAATAAATACTACAGATAATCCCTTAGCAAGGGAAAAGTATTACGGCTGTCTACCTAGAGGAAGTATGTCATCGAATGACAACCATTGCCTGCTATACCACAATAAGCTGTTTCTCCCTTTTTGGCTTCAAGGTTGTTCTCCGAACAATATCCTTGTTGATTTCTGTGATGCATCCAATAATCTTGTACTGAAATTTAAATTGTATTAAAAATTTTTAAATTTTAATATTTCACTTATTCAGTTTTCCACAAAGTTTACATATTTAATACATTACAATCTGACTAGCCACTCAAATAATAAAGCGTAATATTAAATAACATGTGGTTCGCTGCTTAAAAAACTACCATTAATGTAATGTAGTAAATTTCTTTAAATATTTAAATATATTTAATAGTATCATTATAAAACTTTAGATTATTTTTACCGCAAAGGGGCAATTTACCGAGAAGAGGTATTCATTTCGTTTTGGCATTTTACGTTGATTCACTATAAACGACGAATCACTTTTTAAACTGTTGCTACCAAACACTATCTCCCTGTATTATATTTAAAAAAAATTAAATAATGAAGAATCTCCATAAATGTATATATGTTTCTCGCATTGTGATAAAACAACGGTTCCTAGAGCCATCCAATTTTGAATAATGTACCTCTCCACCCGAATGCGAGCACCTGGAAGCCTTAATTTGGAATTGGTTTTATTATCGATTTCATATTTTTTAACGAATTTTTGATTAACAAGCTCAACGATTTCAAAGCGAACAGTAGCAACACTGTACGGGGAAAAAAGCATTTTTATCTCCAATGCTCGAGACTGTGTATCAGAAATTCTAAAGATATGCTCTTTTAAATACTTTGTGATATTGGTGTTGAATTGAATTTTATGGTTTATTTATTAAATATCATGTTCTTCTCACTTAAGGAGGAGGGGTGGAAGACCGTCGGACCCGTTTCCTCGGGGTGCTCTCCATCAAAATTGGGGGCGGAACTGAGCTAAATCGCACTGTCATCTGTAAGGTGCTCAAGCCTGTTGCCAATGACAAGCGTATATTGCGCTCCTTGCCATAGTTTTCTTCAGCTATTCTTTGGTAAAAATATCCCTCCGTTTACCAGATAACTAGCATTTGCTTCGTTGTAACTGATTCAGAAAAAAAATTGGAAAGAACGTGACAAAGTGTTAAAAAAACAAACAAAAAGTGTTAGAAAACGCCCCTTTGGGCATAATATAAAATCTGAAAGCTTTCAGATTTTTTTTTAAACTTTTTATTTACTTATTCATTTGTTGCATTTGAAATAATAGTTTTTAGGTATGTTTTTCTGTAACTAAATTTATTGCCACGTTATTATTGTATATTTCCTGTGCAGTATTAAAAGATCGACAATAATGAATATTTCTAGATCTTTCAATTTTAACATGTAAATTGGTGCTGTTGTTGTTATGACTTATCTCATTTCTCTGACATTAACATCAGAACAACCCCACGAAATCCATCATGGCAAGGAGTGCAAGATTGCACCTATCGCTAGCAAGGTGACAGTACGACTCAGTTCCGCTCGCAATTTTCATGGAAGGCATCCCTGGGAGAACAGGTCCGACAGTCTCCCACCCCTCTTCCCCTAACACTAACCTCCCCAGAGGACTTTCTGCTGGCCGCATATTTAGAGTACCCCCGTGCCAACAGGCATTATATATTTACTAACCAGTATCCCGGTTGAGCAGCTGTAAATTGTTAAAATAATCCAACTAGAACTCTAGATATTGACAAAATCTCTCGTGATGGAATTTATCCAAGTCGGCGTTTTTTGTAATTACGCAAAAATGTTTTGTGAAAACGCCTTAACGAAGATCTTTCAATGAGCACATAAATTTCCAACTCAACACACTGATATATATCCCTCAGAGTCGCCTTCAGTTATCAGGCAGCCTGTGCATAAGTGGATTGTAAGCGAACTAAGAAAAAAACAAGCGACTACTATAAATGTAACAAGCAATATTACACAGGAACTCTGCAAATATGTAAACAGCACATAAGATGTACATTAATATACCCAGTTGATATTGTTCAGTATAAATGCATCTGCATAACTTCTTATATCCAAGCTACCACTGAGTTCTAGAGTAAACATTCTCTGTAAATTCAGAATGACAATGCATAAAATATTGCTAAAATCCTCATTCAGCACAGTCAAAGTCTTGACACGATCTCTTTAGGTCATACCCATCTTCCGAAGTAACTTTATAAATTCCGTTTTAGAGATTTTTGGGTAGGCCTAGGGACAATAGAATGCTTCGCCAATTGAATAAAAATGCTGATAGTCATATAACAGGCGGTACAGCAACTCAGCTGGTGGTAAGTAAGCAAGTAAGTAAGTAAGAGGCCTGTGCAGCACCTTATAAAAACGACTAAGACAGTTAGGAGGAGCGAGTTTTTGATCTGGTCTGAATGTTCCAGCCACTGCTACTAAAAACGTTAGCTGAATTGTCTTTTAAAATTTACTTTGCCGATGATCTTTACTATATTTCTTATATACTAAGAAGGATTTGTCTATTATGTCCTCCTTGAGTTATTTACAGTAATTTAATTTTCTGGATTTTGCTATTAACTGCAATTAATTGCTTCCTGCTCACCTGGAATAAAAGAGACACTCACGAACCTGTAGCTTGCAATAATATATCCATTTTCAAAGACCCAAAATCTGAATTCAAGTCCTGCCAATTTTATCCGTTATCGCTGTTTGTTGGCACGAAAACTACGAGTATAACATAACATTTGAAAGTAGCTGAATACAACATATAAAGTAATAATTCAAGAAAGTACTAATGGATTAGTGTGCTGAAGTACATCGCATTACTGTGTTATGCAAATTCACTTTCTCGAAGACTTTGTAGAGACATTAGGTTATGTCGAAGCAGGAGACATGAAAAATGAGCAATGCCCTCGCCGGAACTCGAATCTCGGACCTATCGCATACGCGTCGAGAGTACTGGCCACTACACAACGAAGGCATACTAAGAAGTCGGAAGAAATACCTTATATACTCCCTCTTTTGAAGGGCGACTGGGAAATATGGGACCCAGTCGCCAAATGCTACTTGTGGAGAGAATCATTCACCGCATTTTTCAGTTCGGGTGCCACTGTAGAGACATTATGTTATTTTTGAAGTAGGAGATGCGAAAAAAGAGCAATGCCTTCGTCGGAACTAGAATACGCGCCGATTGTGTTGGCCATTACACCACGAAGGCATTCTATGAAGGCGATAGAAATAGCTTATAACTTGACCAATTATAACTCTCGTCACGTTCTTTCCAATGTCTTTTTTTCTGAGTCAGTTACAAGGAAGCAAATGATAGTTATCTGGTAAACGGAGGGATACTTTTACCAAGGAATTTCTGAAGAAAACTATGGCAAGAAGCGCAATATACGCTTGTCATTGGCAACAGGCTTGAGCACCTTACAGGTGACAGTGAGATTTAGCTGAGTTCCGCCCCCAGTTTTGATGGACAGCACCCCGAGAGGACGGGTCCGACGGTCTTCCATCCCTCCTCCTCCCACCAACGTCTCGAGAGGAATTTCGCCTCAGCGCATATTTAGAGTGCCCTCATGCCACATGGACACTCTACATTTACACACATCCATGCCTTTTCCGGGATTCGAGCCCAGGCGCTTCAACACGACAGTCAGCAACGCTAACCACTATATACATTGGAGGGCTCTAATAAATTATGCTTTTTTTTCGGTCTTAATGGCTTTATTTAACAAAATGTACCATCATTACAAGCAAGTTGTTTTGTAGAACACGTTTCACGAGATGTACACAAGAGTCACATGAAGATAAATACGGCATTGATTTCGATATATAGAGTGTCTAAGCTGGTCACATAAATGTGGGTCTTTGGATGAAATGCTATCTCACAGTCTCTTGATTATGCATAATGTTTAAGACCAGGTACAAATTTAATTGAGAAACAACTTTATGATATCTTTGAAGATCATTTCAAGGTATTGAAACTGGGCAAAGACAAAGAAATCCAAATTTTACTACCAGATGTACAAATATAATCACCAAAACTAATACTAATCATGACCAAAACGTGTAACTATAATGTAGAAAACGAACGTCCTGTATTATGACTCCTTTAGGCAAGAAGTAATTATAATTGATCAGAAAATCAATAATGTTCTGGAAAATTATTTAAGATAAAATTTCAACTCGTCGAATATTATTTTCCTAATACCCCTATAAGGTATTCTGCCACCTTCTTCACATCCCTTCGTGGTGTAGTCGTCAGATCGCTGGGCGCGCATCCAGAGGTCTGTGGTTCAAGTCCCCGCAAAGGCGTTACTCACATCTCTTCTACTGCTGTCAAAAGATACCTAATGTTTCTACAGGGGCGCCCGAACTAAAAAGGCCCGAACGAACCTAATGTTTCTACATGGGCGCCCGAACTGGATGATGATTCTCCACCATCAGAATTTAGCGACTAGGGTCCCCTGAATCCCAGTCGCCCTTTAGGAGGGGGAGTATATAAAGTATTTCTCCCGCCTTCTTTGCATGCCTTCGTGGTGTAGTGGTCAGTATGCTGGGTGCGTATCCAGAGGTCCGTGGTTCGAGTCTTGACGAAGGCGTTGCTCATTATTGACGGTGAACAAAGCAATATCTTGTTTGAAAAACTTCATTAACGTTGGAACTATTAAAATACTCGAGAAATCTAAGGAGTCTCTTTTAGAATAATCTTTAAAACTTCTGAATCCTTTTCGCACTCGAATGCTTAAGTACATTTAACTTGAGTATTCAAGTGAGTCTAAAAATAACTTACTTAATGTACTCCCTCGCGTGCAAAATGGGAGAATAGAATTCTTTTCGTGGAAGGTCTATATATAAATATTAGTAAAATATGTGGTATATTTAGATATAAGCGTCTCAGTATATCAAGCTGTCCATATCAACAGCTGTGGCAATTCTGATAAAACATTATTTCTACAAAGACATCCATATTACTGAAGACAGATGTGAAGACAGATGTGAAGACATATATATATATATATATATATTGCAGAAGTATATGAAGACAAATGAAACTGAGCCTAAAGAAAACATAATATATTTTCCTATCCACAAGATTGTCCATTATTTAAGTACTGCTATAGTTGATTTTTTTTCATTGCTTTAAAATGATTTTTGGATTAATAATAGCATTCTTCATAAGTTTCACTATTTTAGCTTCCATAAAGACAGACATGTAATTATAGAGATTCGTATAATGACAATTAACCCTTTCGCGGCGGGGCTGACGCTGGCAGTCTCTCTCGCGATTCCAGAGCTGGAGAGTTTTTGGCCATTAAGCCTAAATTCATGAAATTACCGGAATATCAACGCGTTGTTTAATAATGTTCTGTAGAGTATTTAAACGGCATATACTTTATATTATATTTTCATAGCTACTTTATTAAGTTATTTCTTGTTTAAATATATAATTTACACATTTTATTTTCATTATTTACTTATCATTTAATGACTTTTAACATTATGTATCTGAAAACTAAATATGTTACTTAAAATTAACGACATGAATAAGAGTGATGATTCATTTCCTAAAGAGTTAGAAAGCCGTATTTCTAGTGATTCTCATAATGGACATTTTGTTAGAAATTGACCTCACTAAGTGTTTATCTTCCAGCTCACGTGAAAGATTTTACTTTTTGTAAACATACTTTCTTATATTTTTTTATTAATTTAAAAGTTTATTAATGTATTTTATTAATTAAAGCTTTAGAATAATTTAAATAACGCTTCAAAAAATTATTTCTCAAAGTCAGCAATTTCTTTTCATATGTTTTCATGTAAAGCTAAGGAGAAAGATATTTAAACGCTGGTTTTAATATTTACTTAAAGAAACATCATAAAGCATGTCCTTCCAGAAACATTCTTCTCCCCTTATATTTATATAATCAACAACCACGTGTATGTGAGTCATGCTACTCTCATTTTGAGTAGAAAGTCAAATTTACATGTATCTGAAACCATATGGACATACCGTACCGTCTTCTGCCAAAAGTTATAGTTCTTAAAACGTTCCAGGGCACTGGCACGAATGTGTGACGGCCGGGGGTGAGCGAGAAAATGCTCTGGTACGCTGCTGTGTCGGCCGGGAAATGAGTGCATTTCTTGCTGGCACATATACGTAACAGTCAGTGCGAAAGGTTTAATGCAAAGAAAAAACGCTCTTTGTGGATTTAACTGAGAAAATATATTCTTCAAGTACAGCACTGATTACCGATGCTTCGAAACGCAATAAAAAATTTTACGAAGTTTCTTTACTATAACATTTTTGAAAATGTCCTTTTAAGTTCTGTGACAGCTTAAAACTCAAAATTAGATTTTTTTAGCAACTTGCGATAAGTGAGGCTTTCTCGGCTGCAGTATATATATAGGGAGGCAAACTTAGATATAATAATGTAAGAATGCTAATTTCGTAGATATTCAGATGTTCATCCGTAATGAACAGCAGTCTTAGCAGCCGAGGCAGATCAAATATTCATATTTTTTTCAGTTGATATTTATGATCGCAATTCACTTGATACTCTGATCGTACCCGATTCAAAACAGCTGCACATTTTTATTAGCTACTGTCTTAAAAAGATAGCAGCGCTGCAGTGTCCTAGCGCCAAAAGAGGTAAGTAGTCAAGTAAGCAAAGTAAGTAGTTATCCAATGTGTAAAAGTTATAAGCAATTGCTATTTTTAGAATAGAGAGGGAAAGTACCCAAATTAAAATGAGGGGTTATAATTTTGATTTACGTATTTTTTATCTTACATATCACCCATCGGTTTCGAACCAAAGAACTTTGTGAAGACCTACTTGCTAGGCTCTGTACCTAGGCAGTCTCGGCCACGGGAGTATAAAATCATTGAACTTGGCGGTTCCCCGTGACCTGTGGGTTCTCGCAAGAAATGCACCCGTTTTCTTCTGGGTGGCCCACAGGAGAGGAGGAATAAGTCCCGTGTGAGACCCAGTACGGGCTTCGGGCATCCCGCATGGTACTGGCAGGTAGCATTTTTGACCACCAGTCAGATCCTCAGACGAAAAGTAGAGGCGCACCCTTCCATGAGACTCAGAACCGGGAGTAATGACCGCGCGGACCCGGTCGGATTGGTTGGGATAGCGAAACTATCGCCCGTAAGCGTGGGTCAGGCGGCAAGGAGCGAGATACTATTGTCACGTTGGTGTCTATTTTTGCCTGCCTCCCGCCTGATACGGATAATTTTAGGGCTGGAACAGGAGGTGTGGAGTTTTAAGATAGATAGGCGGAACACATAAACATTACGCTCTAAAGGATTACGATTTTACATTACGCCCTAAAGGGTGTTTTTTAACGTTTTGCGTGTTACCTTTATTTATTAAATTTCCCGTTCTTCGCACTTAAACTATAAAATTCAATTCAACAGCAACATCGCAAAATAATTTTAAACTGAGCATATCTTTAAAATTTCCGATACGCAGTCTCGCGCGCTGGAGATAAAAAAAAGTTTAATTTTTTTTTCGTACTATGTTGCTATTGCTCGCTTTGAAATCATTGAGTTTCTTAATCAAAAACTGCTTTACAAAATATGAAATAGATAATAAAATAAATAACAAATTTTGTCTTCCAGATGTCCATAGTCGGGTGGAGGATTACTTTATTCAAAACTGGATGTTCCCTAGCTACCACTGTTTTATCACAGCGCGAGAAACAGATACATTTTTGCAGATTTTTCATTAATGAATTTCTTTAAATGTAATACAGGGCTCTCATATTTGGTGGCAACAATTTAAAACGCGATTCGGCGTCTATAGTGGATCAATGCAAAACGCCAAAGCAAAATTAATAGTCCTTCTGGACAAATTTCCCCTTTGGACTCCAAATTGGTTTATATCACTTTGCACGCATTGCAAAGCGGACGTACACCGAAGTACCATTCTATGCGTTTGGAATTTAGGAAATTTTTACAAATGAGACTGAATATGAAAAAAATTTCTGAGCTGGACTTCAGCTTCAGAATTCCATGAAGATACAGTCTATTAGCAAACAGTTCATTAGCATCGAATAATGAAATGTAATTCCCGTATTAAGTATCAGTTATCGAAAGAATTATTTTTTTTTTCTTGTCAATAGAGAGACACTAAGTTTATTTTGAAAAAGAAATAAACACTACTTCAAAATAAACTTAGTGTCCTTTTCCCTTGCAAAGCATGACTTAAAAAATGAAAATCTAGGATTTTATAAATATATGTTATTTTTTAGACTTATCTCACTTATCTGATAGCAACATCAGAACAAGTCCACGAAATTCATCGTGGCAATGAAGTGTAAGATTGCGCTTGTCGTTGGCAAGGGCCTTGACACCATACAAGTGGCAGTAGGATTTTGCTCAGCCCCCCCCCCCCAGTTTTGATGAAGAACACCCCTGCGGGACAGGTCTGAGGATCTAGCACCCTCTTCCTCTACCCCTACCACTAATTCGACTCGCCATATATTTAGTGTCAATTAAGCAACTTTTAAATTGTTGATAATTTTAGAACTATTAAATGCAGATTAACTAAAGGTATAAAAAACCTTAACCAGAACATCAAAACAGCGTAACTCAACTAACTTTTAACGCAAAAAATGCACAATTTTCCAGCATTTAAGAATAAAAATACTGAGCTCACCGAGCCGAGCAGCACGGTATATATATATATATATATATATATGTGTATGTATATAAATATTAGAAAGGAGTTTTAAAAAACAAGAAGAAAACGAAAATTCTACATGGCATAAATTTGAGCAAAGTGCAGCAACATTTTTAAAACAATTAAATAAAACTATATACGACAAAGAAAAATATTTGTAGGTTAACCCATTGTTACCGTGAAACAAGTTAAATTAGTTAAACACTAAGAAAAGACAGTACCAAATTTAAAAGAAAATGTATGTTTCAAAGAAAACAGTAAAAAAGAAGGAATTTTGTATTGATGTTACCGTTAAAGTATATAATGCAGTTATTTCATAGAATATCTAGTTATTCCATGAAATAACTGCATTATATACTTTAACGGTAACATCAATACAAAATTCAGTTATATCCTGGAAAAAGTATTTGACGGAAAAAAGAAACAGCCAAGCCGGTTTAGCTAATTATTTAAAAATTAACTATATTAACTAGTATAGAATATAATATTCTATAAACTAACTAATGATAAACAACTAGGTATTCTATAAATAAACTAATGATAAACAATAAATATGAAAAAGAAGCAATTTATCTAATTTACGCAGCGTGTATATGATATTTATGGAAACGTACCGTAAAATCATTTGTTACAACAAGGATTACTAAAATGACACTCGGAATTACGAAGAACATTATTTCTAAAACAAAAACATTTTTTGTTGACACACTGGGTTTTACACGAACGTTCCATATTGTTAAACGAAACGTAAATGTACCTTATACTAAAAAGCGAGCTATATGATATAGATTATTTTGCACTTTAATGGATCGTTATTCTATGAAATAACTAGTTAAACCATGAAATACAAGAGAGTTTTACACTTTAACGGACACCATCAGTTATTTCAGGGATTAACTAGGTATTCTATAAAATAACGGATTTCATACTTGTAACATACTTGTAGCATACATTTTCATACTGTAACATTGACAAAAACAAAATAATAAAACGAAAAAACAAACAAAAACAACAACAAAAAAAGAATTTTATCAATGACCTTGTAAGTTTTATCCCAAGTTTGTAATAAGTTAAGTTTGTTACACTTTCTTGTCTCTCCTAATTTCAGCTTACAATTACCTACCACAATGTATTTTCAGAAAAGCGTTTAATGCAAATGAGTAAGAGTAGTATATAAGTCTATGTTTCACCTCCTTCGTTAGAGAGCCAGAGTTTCTGAATACTGCGCGTTTGATAGCTTCGCCTACTTAATTGAGATTTAGGTGCCAACTAGTCAGAATCCTCATAGCTTCGGCTGTATCTTTTTAGCTAAGCATTAATTCTTATTAATTTAAGTTCAATCCCAAGTGGAGGCTTTGCTGTACGCCCTGAGATAGGAGCCGACTACATTCATCCTTATTTTGAGAAATAAAGGGTAATTAACCCAACTTGAGTCTTACGTCTTTGTTCACCCACTCAAGCGAATATTCGCTTATTGTTGCAAGTGGTATCCCACATAAAACTGTTAAATAAAAGAGTAGAACCCTACAACCTTTACTTAGTACTTCAAACAGAACTTGTGAAAGGGTCTTGAAGCCTTAAACCAAGTTCATTAATGAGAGAAGATAAACATGTTTCATTCGAATGGATTCGATGAGACTTTAAACGTTTTTAAAGTAATTCAATTTCCCGTACATACTTAATTTAATTTAATAGTCTCATTAAATTCACCCCTTTTCCCGACATGCTTTTGCCCTCCTATAGTACAAAATTTCAAAAAATAGGACAAAAAATAACTAAAAAATCATTAAAATGCCTAAAAGCTAAATAGGAAACAATCACTACATAAAAAGGAAGAAAATGTTACCGATTAAATTAATAAATTAATTTTCAAAATGAAAATACACTGCTCGACATTGAAAATGCAACACCAAGAAGGAGAAGTGATGAAATTTGTTAAAACGACAGAGACAGCAAGCAGCAATAAGTGATCTTTATTTCAAAATGATAGTCAGAATGCAGAGCGAGAACGGCGTCGGCTCAGTAGGATGTAGGACCACCGCGTGCATCTACTCTAAAATTTGCATAATTTTCTGACCACTCCTTGGTGTTGCATTTTCAATGTCGAGCAGTGTAATATTGATAATCCAATTATAAAATCAAAACATGTTTTGGTGCAATGCCCTCGCCTAGACTCGAACCTGGGCCTCTCGAATACGCGTCGAGTGTGTTACCATTACACCACGAAGGCATGCGAAAAGGAGAGTAAAAATACCTTATATACTTCCCTTTTAAAGGGCGACTGGGGATTAGGGGACCCTAGTCGCCAAAACCCTGGTGGTGAAGAATCATCATGCACCACCTTTTAGTTCGGGTACTACTGTAGAGTCATTAGGTTATTTTATAGCAGGAGGCATAAAAAATTCGCAATGCCCTCGCCGGAACTGGAACTTCGGACCTCTCGAATACGCGCCGAGTATGCTGACCATTACACCACGAAGGCATGCTAAGAAGATACTTTATAGAAGATGGGGAAAATGTGCAATTCTCTCGCCGGGACGCGAACCTAGAGCCCTCGAATACACGCTAACTGTGCTAGCGTGACATCACGAAGGCAGGTTAAAAAGGAGGGAGAAAATACGAAGCATATGAGGCATAATTTTTCTCATGTTCGATTTTTTCTCATGTTGCTCATAAGGCTCAGGTTTGATTCTTTCTCATATTCACTTTTTCTCATGTATAATTTTTCATGTTCGATTGACTGCGCATATGAGGCATAATCTTCCTCAGATTCGATTCTCTAGTAAGATCTCACAAGAATTCATTGTATTTATGCATTATAAAGCACGATCTTTGCTTTCGTATTGCCGATTATTTTGTTACAAGTAGATTATTTCTTCTCAGCTAGTTTATAATTTTTCAGCGACTCACATTTAATCACTTGCCATGCTGTACTGTACGAAACACACCGCTAATAATCCTTTCAAGATCATACGTCGTATGTTCTTGTCGAACTTTAAATCTGGCATTCCTTTCATATACTCTTGATTGCTCAATGCAGCTTCACCATTTGAAAATTTCTACAATTCTTAAGTTCACCGCCTTTTCCAACTATACGTAAAATTTGATCTCACTGACGGTGCTCCAAATTTCGATCATTCTTTTTAAAATTAAAGTGCACTGCCAGACACCCAAACAGCTAGCATCTGTTCCTATCAACTTGAAATAAACTCCCACAGTTCAGAAATGTTCAAAGAGAAATATTTACATAGTTTCGAGGCAATGTTTTGAGGATTGATATTACATAGGTAGTTCGTCTGTAATATTCTCGTTAAAGTAATTTTGCTGGCTAGACTTTTATCTGAACTGTGAAGCAACTGTTCGCTAAGTTCAAATTGCGTCAATGACAAGACGTGAGAGGACTCTTTATTCAAATCAAGAGGGAATTTACATACGGCATCATGGTGTTTACAAATTTAGCTAATACATTTGGCTGCATTTCACAATAGGAATGTAAAGTTAAAACCATTAAGTTAAATTAAATTGTATAGCCATTAAGTTATTTGGAAGCAGGAGATGCAAAAAATCAGCAGTGCCCTCGCCGGGATTCGAACCACGGACCTCTCGAATAAGTGTCGAGCATACTGACCACTACACCACGAAGGCATGTTAACAAGCCAGGAGAAATACATTATATACTTCCCATTTAAAGGCGACTGAGAATTAGGGAACCAATCGCCAAATCCTGGTGTCGGAGAATAATCATCCACCACCTTTTTAGTTCGAGCGCCTTTTATAGAGACGTTAGGTTATTTGGAAGCAGGAGACATGAAAAATGAGCAATGCCCTCCCCGGGACTCAAACCACGGACCTCTGGAATACGCGCTGAGCGTGCTGACCGCTACACCACGAAGGCATGCTAACAAGGCAGGAGAAATACGTTATAAAATAATCAGCCTAAGATGAACAGAGATAATTAAGGCAAGTATGCTTTTAACAATACCACCGACGTACATAAGCCGGCAATTAGTTTGCAAAGCTTAAAACCAAGGAAACAACGTGGCCGAATGGTAGAATACACTCTATCTGAAGTAACTCAGACACCAGCTTAAACAGTATCTTTCTATTCTACTTTGCATATCATGCGAAACTGCTGTATCATTCTGGCAGGAAGTGGAAATAAGGGAAGATATAAAAGATAAGCAACTGAACAGAAACTAGTTAATTTAAAACTAAATGATTCTTTACAAATAATAAAAGGACTTCATATGAAAACGGCGTCTCGTGTATGAGCTTAATATTTGATCAATATACCAGCTCTTAATGTAGCGTTAGGTAAGTTTCCTTTGAATGTGAAATTTGAATAAAGGATATATAATAATCCAAATTTTTAAGGACTTGGATGCGCTTGTAAGACAGGAGTAACGTTTGTAAAAGATAAAAGGTAAAAAACATTATCTCCTAAGATAATGTCCATACAGCGTTAGTCTTAATACACTGGTTATCATAAATTAAGGAAAAATGACGATTACTGAAACAGTTACATGTAAAATTTTATGAAACTTACCCATAATATACAACACATAGCAAGGTATCAAATAACATAAAAAGAAATTACCGGACAATTATGGTAGTATAGAAATTAGCACATGTATAAAATGAACAAATCGAAGGTGTCAGTTTGCTATAGGAAACGCACTTTCAGTGTGGAATAGGATAGCCTCTAGAAGCAATACAGCACATACAGCGATGCGTGATGCTTTCAATTATGTGGTCTATCAGTTCCATAGGAAGCGAGAGCCATTGCTCTTGCAAAGCAGTTGCAAGCGCGGCAAGGGCCTGAGGGGGCAGATTGACAGCAGCTAGACGTCTCCCTAAAGCATCCCAAACGTGCTCGACAGGATTCAAGTCCGGGGATCGAGCGTGCCACTCCATGCGCATAATTATTTCCTGTTGAAGATAATCATCGTGCGAGCCCTGTGTGGCGTCCTGTAACAGGAAAGTATCACCTATTGTCCCAGCATATGGGCGCACATAAGCATCAAGGATGTCATCTCTATAAACCTGAGCATTCACGGTTCTCCTTGGAAATAAATGGAGGTCTGTGCATCCACCCAAAGAGATGCCACCCCAAACACGGACACTACCTCTTCCGTATGCATCTCTTTCACGGAAGGTAACGGGTTCCAGGTTCTCTCCATATCAAATAACGCCTACTATCGCTTTCTAGACTAAACCTTGACTCATCCATAAACAGAACAACCCTCCATTGATCAGGCGTCCAGTGGACATGCTGTCGTGCCCACTGTAAACTGTCCCTCCTATGGCGTGACGTGAGCGGCACGCAAATGACTGCTCGCCTCGTACACAGACCACCGTTGTGAAGCCTTCTACGCACTGCTGACGTTGACACCAACCTTCCGGTGGCTGCAGCAAAGGATGATCTAAAAAGAGTCGGAGTAGCGGTTCTATTCCTGCTTGCACATCATGTCAAATATCAGTCATCGGTACTCGTCGTAGCAGTTGGCCGTCCTTGGCTGAACCTCCTAGATCCCGAATCTGTGGTTTGAAATTGCCTCCAAAGTCTATGAACCACAGAAGGACTCCCATTTAGCCATCTGGCCACTTCTGTTTGACTTTGTCCTGCCTCTAGTCTCTCAATGACTCTCCATCGTAGTTCTGCAGGCGAATGACGCCTGGAGGTCATTGTTACGAATTGGCTATCTCAGATTTCTGCTGTAACTATCACAGTGAAATATGTGGGCTTGCTCTCAAACATGGACTTTTATGTTACTTTTTAGTTGACGTATTCCGAGTGCAACGCCACTAATTTGCAAATTGCAGTTTTACTCAGCTGTGCGCACTTGGCAACATATTCAAATTTTACACGATTTGGCTTATTTTTGAGGGAGTTATCGCTGTTTTTGCGATTTTTCCTTAATTTATGATAACCAGCGTATGTTAAATTTGAAATTACGTCATGAAATCAAAGGTTTTTACGATTCGCGAAAATAATATAAAAAGCATTATTTGTTTTCCATGCTATTACAGGTTCCTATGCTGCCAGTTTAATATCTAGCAATAACCCACAATCGACGTTTCACAATACTGTAGGTTAATTTATTTAGTTTGTAACTCTCAGTTTAACAACGACATTTCAATATAACGTCGGACTGGTTTCCAAACGAGATGGCTATGAATTATAAATGAGTCTCGAAATAAAACATGACTTTAGCCATTTTGCATTAAAGAAGCTTAGTGATGAGAGCTCGAAATAATAGATTGCAACTGAATTTTTCAATTTTCATATTTATATTTTGTAATTTATGAGCTTTACGATTTATAGTCTTCTGGATTTTACATTGAAGGATTTTCTCCTAGAATCTTAGTCTGACATCTTAAAATCTTAAAAATATAGCATCAAATAGAAGGATTTGGCTGTTCATTAATTTTAGAATGATTTCCATTGTTTTAATTTTTAATTTTACTCAGTTTTCGTTTCGTTTAGTTCTCTTGAGATAAATTTTATTCTAGTTTCCATTAACAGCAACATCGACCATGGTTTCTATAATTCAAACGTCTGAATTTAAGTTTCCCCTTCCAATTCCTTTCAACATCAATTGTGAATTATAATATTCATAAACATATTTAAATTTCAACTGTCATTAGAAAAATTCTCCTTTTTTAACTGTTATAAATGAATTCAGTAAAACAAAGGAGCGTTTCAGATCATGACTAACCAAAAAAGTGTTTTTATCAATAACCGTCATCATAAAATTCTGTCTTTGCTGAAAAGAAGGTTTCACAGATTCGTAAATTCACGCCATATTATTTTCAATACAGTGCATAGTGGTGTTTAATATCAAGGAGCCTTTCCGTCACTTTTATTGAAAGATGTTTGAATGTCTTTTAGCGTCTGCGAACTTAAGTATAATATTGTTCTGTACAGGTTCGTGGGTTTGGAGTAATTAATCGATGATAACGGTTAATGAAGAATCAAAACAAAAATTATCCGCCAGTAAGCACTGTTACACAGGACAGTTCCACAGACACGTTTGCACTCGTCAAAAAACTACAACAAACACGCTGAAACAATCTGCAACACAGCCTTCAGGTTATAACGGTGAAAACGGCTTCACAGCAAAGCGGTAAAGTACAGCTCCCAACTCGCTCTCAAGCTAATCTCTGAGCTCAAGACACATTACACCACGTATAGGCAGGTTATATGTAAATAGCTTTAACCTACCTTCGAGAATATTACCCAGAAAATCGCTAAGAATGCATTCTAGAATGTTCTCACTTCGTCAATGACATAACTCAAATTTTGTAGCCAAGTGGGCAATTTCGCTCTTAAATGTGGCAGCCCTGCCTTTTCCTGCTACTTTCGGGCAACCCTAACCTCGCTTTGCGGAGAAGCTATCTCACCGCCGCTGGGCGTTTCGCGACAATATAAAAAGATAACTGATTGATGCCCTATTTGCATAACACCTCCAGTTAGCTTTCAATTTCCTTTACAACTGCGGAGATTTATTTAATTTTCTTAACAGTTAATTTCGTTTTGAACCATTCGTGCCTATCGCTCTTGCTTTCAACTCACGCTTTCCTGCCAGAGTTTAAATGAGTTAGCTCGCGTGTATTCAAATGAGGTAGAAAGAAGTTAGTATTTAAGGGAAGGTTTTGAAGGTGAATTTAGAGCGTGTTCTGCCTGTCTAAAGGCCGCGTTGCTATCTTTGATTTATTCGCAATTAGATTTCTGTGGCGTTGAACGCTTTTTGCCAATAGGCTTAACGCCGACTTTTACGAGTGAAGGCCAGCTTGTGCGTTAAGTAACTTGTGAAACCTTTAGGCTAAATGTAAGTCCATCTAATTTTAAGTTACTCGTTACCTTTTGAGAAAAGTGTTGGGTTTTGTAAGCACGAATCGTTGCCGTCTTTGAACACTAATCTGAGTTAATAAAGAGTTCTTTGTAACCTCCTGTGGATTTAGGGATAGTTACCTACCCAGTTTTCTAACGTATAATTAGTTTATCCGAACCTTATACGAGACGTTATGCAACAATGAGATTTTGCTAGCAAATGCTTATTCTCGGGGGGGGGAAACCCTATTGAATGTTAAACCTAGTTTAAAGTGTAAATATCATCGCAATTAAATCAGTAGTGTAGTGAATAAAAATCTAAAGAACTGATATTTAGAGAAGAACAGTTTTATCTAATCAAAATTAAAAACATTAAATAGGGCACATTTTTCTTGCACCTAGCAAGAAAATTTAGAGGGCTATTGATGTAGTATAAGAAGAATTACATGCTAATAGTTATTTTATCTCTAAATAACTAACTATTGGTATTGGGGAAATTATATTTTGGGTATTCTTTTGAATAAACTTCAATCAATAAACGAGTCGTACACTCATTTTTGAGCAGCAACATATGTACGATTAAGATTTTATATTGGGCTTGACGATGAAGACAAGTTTAGGACTATATATTAGCAGGTCAGAAGCAAAAATAAAAAAAATCTGATGTGTACAACACATGACTTCCTTGTATGGAACATTAAATTATGCCAATTTTTCATTTCATTTTAACTTATTGAATTAAATCTACTTCGTCGATATTGCATAAACCACAACAGAATAAATGCACTATATTTGTTTACCATAGTGACACTTTGGCGCTAGGTACACTTAACAGCGTTACATCTCATAATTGCGTTACATAACTCAGAATACACAAAAATTATGCATATCATCTGAAGAATTATCTAATCGTGGCCACATGTTCTATTCAAATACTATGATATATCTAAAACGACGTATAAAAAATTACGATAAATCAAAAACGATGTATAAAAGAAATTATGATAAATCTAAAACGATGTATAAAATAAATTAAACAAGTAAACAAAAAGAAAGAAACAGTTTTTCACAGACGATTCAGTATTTCTTATTCAATTAATTCAGTTCTCACTTCGCGACAAGGCAGAAATACATAAAATCTCAAAATATCTACGTTAAAAATTACGAAGTAAATCTTAAACACTTATACATCCTGGAAAAAATTCCAGAATGGATTAAGCATGATTTAATTCGCAATAACAAAAGAAGGCATTATCTTTATTGTTGCGAAGCTTAGTTTTTCTAGATTGGCAACAAATCCACTATTCTCATAAATTTCAAATGTAAACAAATATGGCTGCCATCTGAACAATGAATAGGCTTGCCGCACTTAAACAGCTTTTAAATTGTTGATATTTCTACAAATCTTGCATGCAGATTTAATAAAGCCATAAAAACCTTAACCGGAGGATAAGAACAACATAATTCAATCATTTACTATTTTAAAGATTAACAGAAATAAAATATTTTACTATTTTAAAGATGGGAATGAGAAATAACAAGATTAAGTTCAGTGCACCAAATAAGCGTGTCCTATGTAATTCCATTTCACCTGCATAATTTTTTTAAGAATAGTTCTAAACAGGGAATATTTCCAAAAGGGAAATATTATACGTTTCAAACCGATTCATTATAAATTTAAAATACAGATACCTCTTATTGATAGTTATTTGATTAACATATTACAACAATATACTCGCGGACTTACTTCTTAAAGAAAGCGATACTTTCGTTCAGGATGTTTCAGAAGAAATCTTGTGGTATTTATGACACATTATAGGGGTAATCATAAAACGCCACTGCAGTCAACTCTTTCCGACTGTATTGGAAAAGAGTTCAAGAAAAGTGTGCAAAATAAAAGAGAGAAATATCTTTTGGTCTCTTTTAGTCAATGTTAAGAACTGACAACGGCAGAAGGGCGTTTTGAAACGCACAGCTTATTTTCTTAGTTGTTACGGCCTACTTTTAACTACTGCTTTTGATGGGGGGAATTGAAGCCATTACCCTGGCTATTCAACAACTGTCGATTCGTGGCCAGTCTTTTATAAAGGCAGTCATATTGTTAGATTCCAAACGTACGCTTCAAGTCCTTCCGAATAATCAAAATAGTTCCCAAAGAATCTTACACTGTTGGTCTTTGCTTAAGGCACTGACACACAGCATTTCTTTCTAATGGATTTGAGCCCACTCTGGAATTATGGGCAACGGAATAGCTGATATATTGGCTAAGGAAGGAACTTAGATAAAGCAAAGCATTGATCGACCGCTTTCTTTTCATACGACTAAACCTTTTCTTAAACAGGACATGATTCAACGTGCTGTATGGATAAAAGATGGAGGATTCTGGAGAAGAGGGAACCATTTCCCAATTTTCCAAGAAAGACGGCAGTGGCTTTATTTAGACGTCTGACTGGACATGACATTTTGTGAGACCACACTACAGAGCTGGAGTGGTGGATTCGGCTTTAGTGTAGAATTGGGTGCCTCTTCGATTAGCGACAAATTTTGTTCAATTTTGGCGATGAAATCCCGTTCCTGGCTACCATGATAATTTTAACTTTGTTTTAGATGCCTGATTCCTTTTCAAATGAAAATAAATCGATGTGTACATGGACAAACTTAAGGCAGTGCGCAATGCCTAGATTATACAATTCTGGGATGTTTTCTTTAAGCGAAAATAGATCGATGTGCACGTGAATACCGAGTTTGTGCAATTCTTGGACTTCTTATTTTGGTTTTGTGTAGCGGCCATCTTGAAATTGTGCCTTTTGGCGTCGATCTTGGCGTCAAAAAGAATCGCCAAAGAAACAAGGGCCACCCAATTGCAAACTTTTACCGTGGATTCTTCAAACTGTTATTTTGTGCGACTCCACTCAGCCTGTGATTTTTGAACATTTCAATAATTGTATTGCACTTTCTTGATATGAGGACATTGTTAAAAAATACTGGATAACCCGTGAACTAATGGCTTAAGCGCTAATGTTTGGCATTTGTAAAATAAATAATACGTTTATTCTCCAATTTAATTCCTGTTTAGGTCTTGAAACTTCTAACTGATGTGTAAGTTTAAGAAGCTAGAATCAAGCGCAAAACAATTGAATTGAAGGTAAAGTTTACAGAATGTCGTACCTTCTTATGAATGAAACTCATACAGGTTACATTTCCAAAATTAGGAAGAGTAAGAAGCGTGGGTGAGAAGAGAAGGACAAAACGAAGTGAAAGAAATATAATGTCGGTGGTAAATTTGCTTTCTCAATTTGACAAACGTGACAGTAAAGTTGGCCTTTAATTACGTTCCATTCTTTCCAGAAGACAGATTTAGAAGATGAAACCGTAGGTTATCTGTCAACGGGATCAGACCATCATATATTTAACATGTTGTACGGACCGCTATGGCAGGAAGCCCCGCTTTTGATCTTGATGGATCAGAACAGATAGGTTCTTCCGTCTACGAATCTTGACAAGTCTGTTTCGCAGGTGCCAAAAACATAAGAAGAAAAGATTCATGAACTATACTGATTTTTTTTTTATTTTTACCTCCTTGAAAAGTAGAGGATGAAAGTAAAAATAGCAGAAGCATAGTGGCTGGAACCCAATATGCATAAATAGAGGATTACTCAATTCTGTGAGGCAACATTTTACATTTCTACTATGGTTTAATGTAACTGATAAGAAAATCGACTTGCATTAGATAACCTGCAATTTACCGTTTTCAAATGCGTACCAGTTTAAAGTAAACAAATAACTGATACTTTTAACTTACTTAATTTTGGCACTTTATATATGGTACCTACTAGTACTTTTAACATATTGCACATTTGGCATTTCCTTATGAAAAAAGAATTAGTGTTTTTCAAGAGAAACAGCATTTCCTTTAAAATTATTCTTCTGGTTTAAAGCCTCAAATCTTCATCATCATCATTTAAAGAAATCGGTACCATGAAAATTGAGTTTCGCATATAAATAAATTTCTTAAAAGCATTTCACATTTACAGTTAATTAAAAACAAATTTCTGAGATTTAAGAGAACTATACTGATTTATTAACAGATATTAACTTATACTAGTAGCAGTTAGATTCTTTGCCTTTGAGAGCCAATGTTGAGTCTTGGAACTGCCGGCTGCACACTTATTACTGTGTTTAATACCGCATTTCTTGACGTACTTTCCCATCTGTTTACTTCTTTGCACGAAGCAAAGATTGCATTGATATCGCGAAAAATTTCGGGCATCATATTTCAACGAAAATATCGATTCTAATCGCACTCGAAACCATTTGAACGAGGTTTTTTGCCTGATATTTGTACGTAGGACAGAATAAGAGATTCTTTTCCCCAAAACGGATTGTAAGATGGAATTAAAATGGGTTCAAAAGACTTTTTTTGTGATGTCTGTGCGTACGTATATATGTATTTATCTCGCATAATTCAAAAACGAGTAGCCTCAGAACGCTGAAATTTTGTTATGTGACTGTTATACCATGTACTTAGGCACCTGCCTTTTTGGTTGCAATCGGCTGCATCAGATGTATATATATAGATATACTCTGTTAGTGAGCGCTCTGCAGCTTAGTGAGCTCAATTTTTTAAATTTTTATACGTTGGTAAAATTGATATTTTTTGTTTTAAAAGTGTTTGAATTATGTGGTTTATATGTTTCGGTTAAGGTTTTTTTTGCATTTAGTTTAACTGCATGAAATAGTTGTAGAATTATCAACAGTTTAAAAGCTGTTTTGTAAATAATTTATTAGTTAAAAAGTGCTACTAAGCCTAACGAAGCTGCGATTTGTTTATATTTGAAACTCTTACTAGAAGAGTAGTGAATTCAGTTTGTGCACCAACTTCAGTGTCTTTTTGCCGAGTGGGACCAACTGTAAATTTTGTGCTTCGAAAAATCTGTCTTCTTACTCCCTGATCAAATTTCTTGTTTTTGCAGAAACTCTAATTTTAATTACAAAAATTTTTTAATTGTTTTTAAATGTATTCTTCTTTCTTTTTTGCGAAATTAGGGGAAATACGTTTAAATGAGATGGAGCAAAAAAAAAAAAAGTGAAGTTTAATAGACCGTACAAAGAAGTCATGTGTTGTCCCCATAACATTTTTTTACTGATCTTATACTCCAAAAAACGAAAGGAAAAAAAATTGCGTGACCAATTCTGTTTCTGAAAAACGCGTTTACAGTAAGAACATAGCAAATGAAAAATAGTCGTGAATTAACTGCAGGTAACTATTCCAATATTATTTCCTTAAAAGAAATGTACATTCTAATAAAAATATAAAGTAATAATTGACATTACAACTTGAATCTCGCGCATTTTTATTACTGTCTTTCCTACTCTCTAGGCTTTTAATCCTCAATAAATAATTAGAGAAGTTGAATTTGCAACTGTCTCACTATGATGGGTCGGTTGTTGTATAAGTTGTATTATTGCGATATAAATTTCAACACCTAGAAAGAAAATGTTCAGCGTGACCTTCGCAGGCATATTACGTAGGTTTGCCGTCATTAGCAAGACAAAGGCAATCACTACATGGGCGAATCCATTAGAAATTTAGGCAAGCCTGGTCTCTGAACGGACTCAGGAAAAAAAAATTCTCGAATATTTTTAGAATTTCAGAACCTGGAGCTAAAACGCTAGGGAAGAATATTCGTAAGTAAAAAAATCTGCTTGGAAATAAGGTAAATATTTAGGAATGGGCTTTAGAATAATAAATATCTATTATTTCAGGATTCTTATAAAGTCAAATTTAAGTAATTTTTGCATGAACACAGTTCTTAAATGGTTGAAATTAGGAAAATATATAGAAATTCCGATTAATGGTAATAATTTGGTTAATTTAGCAGCTTAGGGCATGGGGTCTATGGCGCACAAATTGGTTATTACTGTCTTATAAAGTCTATGTCTGTTTGGGAACATAAATAATGGACTTTAAAAAGAAAAGGAAAAATTATCTTTTATCCTTGTGAAACAAAACAAAAATCAGAAGAAGGGTGCACAACACCCTTTTATTCGAACACAACTTCACAAAATGATCCAGCTTGGGTTTACATAGGCGAAGCACTTCTGCCTTAACAGAAATACGTGACAAATAACAATTTCAAGGTGTGGTAGATAAGCATAACGGCTTACACAATGCTTTAGCGAGCAGAAAGGCTCTGGTTTGTAGTAAACCGGCGAGACAACGCCAAATGGCTAGAAACACCTAACGTCGCAAACTCAAGTCGCTAATAACCACAGCACAGCGCAGCGAAGCCTGGAGTAGGCAGACACGCTCTAAAACTACCTCGTTCTGGGTCATCGCTTGTGTAAGTGGTGTACGACCTAACTGGTCTTTACCACTCTATTTCTTTCTTAAAAAGAAAAACATAAGTAGTGAATAAAAAACTAACAGATCCGGATTAGGCTTGAACTCATGAAGATAGGATCTGCAAGACTTGACTTTACCCTCTAGGCTATGGACCGCTGCGTAAGAAACGCAATTTAGACGTCTTGAGCAAAACTCAGGATAAGTTCTACAGTTCTGAAAGCTATGAGAAGTTTATCTGTAGTACTTTTGGCATTTTTAATCCGATGATCTAGAATGGAGATATTATTAATTAGCTTGAAAACTTGAGAATCATCAAAGATTTGCGTGATTTGTGCTATTTCTGGAACCTGTTTTCCTTTGAATTTATTTTTCTTTAGTACTTCACTGTAAGAAATGTTTCAGCATGTAAAATTTGCTCAAGTAGCTGGAGTAGTAAAATTAAGAAAGTCTTCTTTTTTAGGCGGAGATGGTTTGTTTTCTCTTTGGTTTATTTTTGGGGGGGGGGGAAATCTCTGCTGTTAAACTTTACAGCCACGGTAGGGACTTACGTGAGATTCTGAACAGAAGATGCATTTAGGCTTTTCATATAGTTGAACCTGGCATGTACTGCTCCTATGGTTTTTCGTGTATTTTACGCAGAGTACTGATTTATAGCAGTTGGCCTGAGAATGTCCAAACTTATGACAATTGTAACACTATATTGGCTTCGATGATTACGTTAAGACATTAGACATTATTTAGATTATGGTGCCGCCCAGACGGTATAGTGGTTAGGGAAGACGGCTACGATACCAAAGCGCCTGGGTTCGAATCCCGGAGAACGCATGGCTGTCACTTTCCGTCTCTTCATAGGAGGCAAAGGTGGCCCACCTATTGAGTGCCTCCATAATAAAGTGACCAACGCTTCTGGCCTTAGTAGTGGACAAGCCGAAGTCGGCTGAAAGCCCACCACTGGAACAAAAAAAATATTTAGATTATGGATTGCATCTACGTTTGCAGTCCTAGCTGTTCCAGAAAAAATATGGGTAATGGCATTTTTAGATGTTCTGTTTTCTTGGAAAAAATCCTACTTTAATTATTAGGTATTTCCTGCATTCTAAGTCATCAAATATGGCTTTTTTGTTTTCAGATGAAGAATTTAGCTGGAGGTGTGAAAACTTGCCTTTGCTTTTTGTAGGTTAGTTATCGCATTGTTGTAATCGGTAATGGAGCTGAAACTAACTTCCGAAACTCTTGCTTAAATAGAATCTGATTCCACCTTAATCTGAATAAACTCTCGCTGTCTTATTGACATTCTGGCATGAAAAGCGTGGGTAAAGAGAGAGCAATAGGGAAGTGCTACCTATTAGTTAAAAATAAATAGATAAACCTCACACACTTATAAAAATATTTTGTCTCCATCGTGCTATAACTAGAAATTTAAGAGTGATTTAGGAAATTCTATAAATTATTTTAAATAAAAATTTTCAAAATATTATGAATTTTAACCTTATTTGAAAATGTATCATTGTTACAGTAAGTTTTACTTGAATTTTTTATCTTACCTTTGCTAGAGATTTATTCGTTTCTGCTCATGGTAAATAATAAACTGGTCACCGAGGGACTGGCAAAAAGCTCTCTGAAAACATGATTGTGATATTAAAGCTTAGAATTTAACTGCCAGTACTAAGAATTTTCTTGGGAGGCTGTTTAAGAATGAAGGTCTCAGTGATGCCTTCTGTTGACGGGTAGCAAAATAATTCCGGAATTTCTTGATGCAGCTGTGTATCGGAGCATAAAAGACCAAGAAAATTCTCAGTATTTGGACAATGGCAATTCCAAAGACTAATCTCACTGTATATTATAGTTATTACTGAAAATATTTTTAATAAAATCTAAAAGCTTTCGGATTTTATATTATGCTCAAAAGGCGTCTTCTTAACATTTTGTGTGTTACCTTTAGAGATAAAATATCATGTTTTTCGCACTTAAAACACATGAAATTCAATTCAATGGCAATATCACGAAATATTTAAAAACAGCAAAACACTGTTCCTCGCTTTGAAACCGTTGAGTTTGTTAATCAAATATTCGTTAAAGCGTTACAAAATTTTAAGTATATAATAAAACAAATTCGAAATTCTAAATTTGGACTTCCGAATGTCCATGTTCGGTCGAAGGACTACGTTATTCAAAATTGGATGGCTCTAGGTACCGCTGTTTCTTCACAATGCGAGAAACATTCATGCAGATTCTGCATTATTTATTTTCTTTAAATATAATAAATGGCGATAATATTTTGTTGCAATAGTTTGAAAACTGAATCGCCGCAAAATGCCGTTTTGAAAGTAATAGTCCTTCTGGGCTAACGCCCCGAGGGCTAAAATTTTAATGTCAGCAAAAGGTGATTGGATCACTTAGTTTTCAATGCATAATATAAAAATTTAAGAGACAATAAATTAGCTCATTTGGAAATTTAGGCGAAAGGGATGCAATAACTTAATGAACAACATGACTATGAAATACGTCACATTTTCAGTGATGACAGCATATTTTTTTGGTGAAACATTTGTGTGTGGCGGTTTTTAAAGTTGTATAAAAGATCTTTGTGTAATAAGTATAATAAGTTTGTATAATAAGTACCTTTGTATAATTTTGTTTAATAAGCACTTTGCAGAG
>KK118457.1:139124-181677 GCA_000611955.2 Stegodyphus mimosarum
ATGTAAAATCAGCAATGACTTTCCTTGGACTCGAAATCCTGATTTCCATATTGTTAGCCAGACATGCTTCCCACCACGAAGGTACGCAGGAGAAAATTCCTTCCACTATCACGTGTTGTCAATCTGTCAGGACTGAGTGTTCGGTGCATATTCTTGGCAAACATCTTCGTGACAGCTTGAAGTCCTGATCTTGAACAGGGAGCTGAATGCAGCTATGTTCTGTGATAGAATATTGTGATTAAGTGGTAGGAGAACTGCACTTTAAAGGTATTTAAAATCCTCTTTTATTAAACCACAATTATTTACAGCCACTTCCCAACTCGGGAGGGATACAGAAAAATAACGACCGCCACTTGGGTCTAAACTGAACAATTAATTTAAACTAAAGCTAAATAGAAATTGAATTGTCGTTAAGACCTATAACGCGAGGTTGGCCTCTAAACTAAATGGTGCGTAGCAAGGTTTAACTAATACTGACGCACTTAGAATTTCTTCAAAAAGTAATCACGTAACAGCGCTACGGCTTAGAATTTAAATACTAGCTGGTCAGGCGCACGTCGAATAGAGTAACAGTGGTCTGAGACTAAAAGCTCTCTCACACTGAAAGGTTTCTACCTTTCGTTTAAATACTACTTGGCTCCACTTCAAATTAGCATAAAGCTGAAACGCGCCCTTATTCTAACGGGAAGTTGAAATGAGAACAGATAGAAAGAGTCAAAACGCGCATTAAGACATTTTTATCGATACATTAATAAGTAACAGAAAATGTATTAGAAAAGTTCTTAAAATGAACTTATATTGAGTTTCAAACATAATATTGGGTTTCACAATTTTGCTGCTATTAATGTAATAAAATTTTATGGCTATGAACTTATAAGGTATTTTCTCCCCCTTTTCGCATGCCTTCGTGGTTTAATTGGAAACATACTCAACATGTTTTTCAGAGGTTCAAGATTCGAGTCCCGATGAGGGCATTGCGTATTTTTCACGTTCCCTGCTTGAAAAAAAATACCACTCCATGAGTTGCGCATAAACTAAAAACATTGGTGGACGTCAACAATCAGATTTCCACCAGGATTTGGCGATTTTGTTTTCTAATTCGAGTCGCCCTTTAAAGTCTGTATCACACATGCATTTGTTTCATACGGACAACTGTTTCGGAGAATTTTTGTGCCTAGTTTACCATTGAAAGAAAGACGTGCAATTTTTTCCTTCCTTTCAAAAAAAATTGCAAGTTGTTCGTTTTCAACTAATCAGCTATCAGTTTGTTTGTAATGGAGAACAAGTTCCTCCCTTACATGTTAACTCCAAAGAGATCTGTGGTGATTGGCTGTTGTGACAAAGCAGAAAAAGCGTTCCAAACAGTTTTCTTCGGAAACAAACGGATGAGTGATAGCAGCTTAAAAGGGGGAGTATATAAGGTACTTTCTGCCTCCTTTCCGCATGCCTTCGTAGTGTAATTGGAAACAAACTCATCGCGTATCGGGGAGGCTCAGGGTTCGAATCCTTGCGAGAACATTGCACATTTTTCATGTTTCCTGCTTCCAAAAAACTTAATGTGTGTATAAACTCACTAAAGATAAATTTAAGGATTTATTGCTATAGGTGACATACTGATTCATTCGAAGGTGTTTAAAACTCTAAAAATCCTAAATTCTAAGAAAGTAGTCCTAAACTCGTACTAAAATACTACCACTTTCGTACTACTACTTTGTGATTGTGGTACGATTATTACTTTGTCAACATGTGAAAAAAAAGTGAATATGCTAATTGTAAAAAAAATTAAAGTTTCAAAGTACATACATGTCTGTTGAAGAAAACTAAAACTTATTACTTCTTTTCAGAAATCTTGTGGACCATCAAGAAGAAAATAAATGACACTGCTGAACGTGATAAACGATAGGAGCAGATTTCACTAATTGAACTAATGAAAACAATCGAGAAATGGTGGTAGAAAAAGTCGTTGATAAGCTTTACTTCCTGGAAATAGGATGCAAGCTACTCCAGATCGGTTCAGAAATAGCCAAATATTTCAAATTCTACTTTTCGAATGCAAACATTTCCGGTGAAATAAACGAAAACTTTAAATAAAAAAGGAACTTCTGCTTTAAAATTGAAAAAGAATTATGAAGGAACGACGAAGACAAAATTTATACTTTCAAATAAAAATGCGAAATATTGAAATCTAAATGTTCAAGAGAAGTAAACAGGAATTATTTTGCAGTAAAAAGGTTTTCCGATTTACACTCATGTCCATAAATTAAGGATAATTCGGAGTCACGCGGAAACCAAACTCTAAAATAAATATATCACCTGAAAAATCACTACACACATCTTCAAGAATCCTATGCAAATTTCAGGAAGTAACCAGATGACACCGATGTCACAATGACGAGAGTGTAAGAGAGGAACTTGGAATTGCCCAGAGTGTCATCTCCAGGCTTTGGCAACGATTCCAAGATGATGGTAATGTGAGTAGACGTTGCAGCACAGGTCGCCCCAGAGTTACAACGCCGAATGAGGACCGGTATTTGGCAGTTACTGCCAAAAGAAACAGGCGAAGCACAGCCTCAGACCTGTCCCGTCAGCTCTCTTCAGCCACTGGTACGACAATTTCAAGGCAGACCGTGTACAGACGCTTAGGGCAGATTGGTCTAAATGCTCGCAGACCTGTCAGATGCGTTCCACTTATTGCAACTCACTGTCGCCTGCGGTTAGTCTGGAGTAGAGAGCATGCATTATGGACACCGCAACAGTGGAATGTGTGATATTTTCCGACGAGTCCAGGTTTAGCTCGCAGTCTGATTCTCGCCGGACTTTCATACGGAGAGCTCCAGGTACCCGTTACCACCAAGAAAACATCACTGAACGACACCGTTACGGTGGTGCAGGAGTGCTCGTTTGGGGTGGAATTATTCTGGGTTCCAGAACTGACCTGCATGTTCAAATTGGAACCATGGCAAGTCAGATCTATCGAGATGTCATTCTGGAACAACATGTACGTTTGTTTCGGGGCGCCATGGGCGCACAGTTTGTGTTTATGAATGACAACTCCCGTCCTCACCGTGCAAACATCGTAAGCGAATGCCTTTAATCAGAGGATATCACCCGTATGGACTGGCCAGCATTCGCACCGGACTTGAATCCAGTAGAGCACGTGTGGAACATGCTTGGCCGACGAGTTGCAGCCCGTCAACCTCCTCCTACATGTCTACCGGAACTTCGGAGAGCATTGCTTTATAAGTGGCGTAAGATCAGATCGATAATTTGATACTCAACATGCCTAGGCGTTGTACGGACTGTATTGCATCGTCTGGGAGAAATTATGGTTGGTATGATTGTATTAATGTAATATTGGTTTTTTGTAAATAGGTTTTTTTTGTAATTTGCTCCAGGGAGAAAAAATCGCTAATTTTTTTAATAATATCAAACATATAGCATCTTTGTTTGCATTTACCTTTTGTTTAATAAATAAGCTTTACAAATAAGTCAAATTTTTGCTTCTAACTCTTCCTTTGCCTGATTTTGCATTATCCTTAATTATGGACATGAGTGTAATTGTCTTAGTAGAGATAAAGAAGAAATAATCTAGTGTATATTAAATTCAATTGATGTTAATCTATAAGAACATTAATATATTGCTACGGATTTCATATTTATTTGGCTATTTATTTATAATTGTAATTAAAATTGCTTTATTTTCCCGTGCAAAGCAGCCCGTGACGAATTGTAAGAGAAAGCTGAGCCGGAAAAGTAAATACAAGAGCACGTGCATTTGATATTTAATAAACAAATATCTCGTAATTGCTTTTGTAATCCAGAAAAATCGAAAAAGTAAAAGAATGATCTCGTACTAATTCCAAAGCTTATAAAAGCCGTATTGAAACACCTCATCTCAGTTGTAGGTGTAGCTGTTTTAAGCGAACTATTTGTTTACTTAATGCTTTGATTGATTGTAGCAAATTTCCTGTGAGCTTGGATTAACTTTATCTGTTTTGAAATGAATTCTGTTTAATGTTTGAGATATTGTGATATTGTACTAATACCTCTGAGGAAATATTTAGGCATTTTGTTTTATTTCTTGTGAAAACAGTAAATTTTGTTAACTTTTTTAAGGACTTGTGCATTCAAGCCATTACGAACCCGTACGCACGCAACAATACAAAAACAATCTGAGTCTTCTCAGTCTTCAGATCAATCTTAATCTTCAGATTTTATACACTGCTCGACATTGAAAATGCAACACCAAGAAGGAGTAGTCAGAAATTTATGCAAATTTTAGCGTAGACGCACGTCACTGAGTTAGGCGAATGATGTGAAATGCGCATTCTCCGATGCACGTGAAATAAGATATAAGGGAAGGAACGTGCAGAATGGGCAATATTCGTGTCGTTATTTCTGCCAGACGAATTATCGAAGAAATTTTTTATTTGTCCCGGAGGATACGTGTAGTATGAGAGAATGCCAGGCCGCCGTCAACGAAGGCACTTCCAGCAAATAGAAGATTTTACGAGGGGTATGGTGATCGGACTGAGAAGGGCGGGTTGATCCTTACGTCAAATCGCTGCTGATACCCACATGGATGCGAGCACGGTGCACCGGCTATGGCGAACATGGTTGGAACAAGGAAATGTGGGAAGAAGGAGGGGTGCAGGTGCAGCCAGAGTGACGTCAGCACGCGTGCATCGACGCATCCGCCGATAAGCTGTGGCGAACCCGTAAATTACTTGTACCGCGATTCTGCAGCATGTACAAGATACCCTGGATGTTCCTGTGTCGACCAGAACCATTTCCAGTCGATTGGTTGAACGTGGCCTGCACTCACGGCGTCCGTTAAGAAGACTGCCATTGACCCCACAGCATAGACGCCAGCGTTTAAAATGGCGCCGGACTGGAGCGATGTGGATGACAGAATGGCGAAAGGTCTCGTTCTCAGATGAGTCACGCTTCTGTTTATCCAGTGACAGTCGCCGCATACGTGTGTGGCGTCGAACTCAGTGACAGTCGCCGCACACGTGTGTGGCGTCGACGTGGAGACAGATTTAATCCAGCAGTAACTGTGAAACGCCCCACCGCGCGACAACGTGGCATGATGGTTTGCGGTGCTATTGTCTACGATTCCAGGTCACCTCTAGCTCATATTCAGGGCACTATGACGGCCCAACGATACTTGGATAATGTACTGCGACCGTAGGTAATCCTCTACCTTCAGGGTCTGCCTAATGAAATTTTTCAGAGGATAACACCCGACCACACAGTGCTCGTATTTCCCAACATGCTCTGTTAGGTATACTGATGCTTCCCTGGCCACCGTACTCTTCTGGCCTGTCACCAATCGAACATGTGTGGGATGTGATTGGACGACGTTTGCAGACTCTGCCTCTGCCTCGTTCAGAAGATTAACTGTGACAAATGGTTGAAAGAGCCACACCTCAGGACATCATCAGCCTTCTTATTGACTCTATGCCTAGAAGTGTTTCTTCGTGTTCATCGACCGCGGTGGTCCTACATCCTACTGAGCCGACGCTTTTTTCGCTATGTATTCTGACTATCATTTTGAAATAAAGATCACTTATTGCTACTTGCTGTCTCTGTCTTTTTTCCAAATTTCATCATTTTCTGACTACTCCTTTTTGGTGTTGCATTTAAAATGTCAAGCAGTGTATTATGCCTAAAGGGGCGTTTCTTTCATTTACACATACATACGCGTTCGAGAGCATTTGGGTTAAAAATAAATAGCATATATTTTAGAATTTCCGATAGACAGTCTCGTGCGCTAGGGATAAAAATATTTTATTTCGTAGTGGTCGCTGTGAAATCGTTGAATTTGTTAATCAAATAATTTAAAATGCGTTAAAGTTTAAAAAATGTTAAAATCAACAAAACAAACCCGAAATTAATGATTCGGGCTTGACAGTGTCCATGTTCTTGGTGAATGACTGCTTTATTTAAAATTGCATGTGTCTAGGTACCGTTGTTTTTTCACAGTGCAGAGAAACGTACATGCATTCATGCGGATGCATCGTTATTTATTTTCTTTAAATATAATACCGGATGATAATATTTGATGGCAACAACTTGAGAATTGATATAGCCTTTTATAGTGATTCGGCACAAAATGCCGTTTCGAGACTAATTGCCCTTCTGGGCTAAGGCCCCTCTGGGCTAATAAAACTAATCAATGGCCGATGTATTCATAAATATATATGATTATGTTTATTTAACCAGATATTATGATTTGATCTTCAGTATCATTTCTCCTTTCCGTTTCCATACCAGAATGCAAATCAGGTACTTAAGGTGATGTTTTCTGATTGTAAGAGTAGAGAATGTTTCTGCTTTTTGAGGTCACGTCATTAGGTTTCTACTGCCTCAGATAAGATTGCATTCTTCGGCTTTGCATTATAGTTGCCAAGATTTAAACTTTTACGCCGATGAGAAGTTTGAAGCCTACTTCACGTTAAACCAATTGTGCATCCTTCGGCTATTAGACTTAGTTTCACTTCGGAATTTAACCGTTATTTTTAGTATTATCGCCACAAGTTGTGGTTGATTTGTAAGCACGAGACCTGCATTTAAGGTCCAGTTCTGATTTAATAAAAAGATTGATTCAAAATATTTATTAAGACTATATTTCAATAAGATGTGATGACTCCTAACAGTTTTACTGTTAATAGTTTTCGAAAGATAAACTCTATAAATGTATAACCTTAATTTTTCATGAATTCATCCTGCTTTATGTTGCTTTTTACTACCATACCACATCATGGCTGTCCGTAAACGCTTAACGTCTGACCCATACGATACTTAAAAAAGCATTTAATCATTAATCTGGGTGCCTTTTTTTTAATAACGAGAGGCTTCGAGTAAATTAGACGCCATAACTTGGACAAATAAAGGATACATTTGTTAGGACTGAGTGTTCGGTGCATACTCTTGGCGAGCATATTCGTGAAGTATTAAAGTCCTGATCTTGAACAGGGAGCTGAATGCAGCTATGTTCTGTGGTAGAAAACTGTGGTTAAGTGGTAGAAGAACTGCACTTAAGAAGGATTTAAAATCCTCTTTTATTAAACCACAATTATACAGCCACTTCCCAACTCGGGAGGGATTCAGAAAATAATGACCACACTTGGGTCTAAACTGAACAATCAAAATAATTTAAACTAAAGCTAATTAGAAATTAAGTAGTCGTTGCTCACAGAGCTATAAACGCGAGGTTGGCCTCTATGCTAAAGGGTGCGTAGCAAGATTTACTAATACTAACGCACTTAGATTTACTTCAATAAGTAATAGAGTAACAGCGCTAAGGCTTAGAATTTAAATACTAGCTGGTCAGGCGAACGTCGAACAGAGCAGCAGTAGTCTGAGACTAAAAGCTCTCCTACCTATCGCCTTGCATGAGACCTGCCTTACCTGCATGAGAGGTTCCTACCTATCGCTTAAATATAAACTTGGCTCCAAACTTGGCTGAAACGCGCGCTTATTCTAACGGGAAGTTGAAATAAGACCAGATAGGAAAGGCAAATTAAAATAAAACTTTGTTAGTTTAAACTAAACCTTACACATTGAGAAAATTCTACAACCTGTTGTTTTATCTTTACTTGCATGCCACTCAGGTCTTAACTTTTCGCAAAATAATGACCAGCCACATAGCACATATGCCTACTCATTATCCTTGTGACTGGCAAGTATTTGCTTGGCCAGTTAGGTCACCAGAGTCCATAACTGTTTGGGAAGAAAATGAATAGGGCACTACTTTCTAAATTAATAACTGAATTTCATGCCAGCTAATATTTAGATCCAGTTCCAGGCAAGAACTGAACTAGTTAATTTGTGCTATATAACTCATAAACTAGCTAACTTGTGCAGTTTTTTCTCTTGAGTGAACCATCCATTTTTTTAAGCTATAAGAATTTCTTTTGCTGAATATATACATCACATCACGTCTACTAATTTTTACCTCAACTGATGTCCTTGTACACTTAATTTATTTTGAAAAGATTTAGACGTTTATTTTTAACGAATGATTTATTAATGCTAATATATTGCAGATTATGCATTTTACACGTACGATGAACGTTTTTCAAGAAACAAACACAAGTCCAACTGAAAAGGGAAAATTCCCATCATTCCTGTCTGCCGCTGGTCATGTGATCTTATCGGCGACAGACAAGATAAACAATAAACAAAATTTCATTCCATCGGAAGGGAAAACGAAATTCACAGATGCCTTTTCTCTCTCAGTTTTATATCTGTTATTGTTGGGCATTGAGTTTTAGAATGTATTCAGACGTATGTAATTTAGTAGCATTTTTTAAAGGCAAATGTTTATTCCTAATATTCTTTTCTTATGCCATGTCTTATATTTCTAAATTTTTTAATAAATTACCACAGCTTAAATATTAAATCTTATTTCAGCGTGAAATACAATAAAATTTGCACCTTTATCAGGACTGAGTGTTCTGTGCATACTTTTGGCGAAAATTGTCGTAACAGTGTCAAAGTCCTGATCTCCAACAGGGAGCTGAATACAGCTATGTTCTATGTCAGTGGTAACTGCACGTACGAAGGGTTTAAAATTACCATTTTATTAAACCACTATTTATAGCCACTTCCCAACTCGGAAGGAATAACAGAAAATAATGACCGCACTTGGGTCTAAACTGAACAATCAAATAATTTAAAAAATAAAGTTGGGTAGAAAATTAAGTAGTCGTTGCTCTCAGAGCTTTAAACGCGAGGCTGGCCTCTATTCTAAACTATCAAAGATGCCTAGCAAGATTTGGCTAGTATTAACGCCCTTAGATTACTTCAATAAGTATTAGAGTAACAGCGCTAAGGCTTAGAATTTAAATACTAGCTAGTGAGGTGGACGTCGAACAGAGCCGAAGCGATCTGAGACCAAAATTCTCTCACACTGAGAAGTTCCTCGCTAACCTTTAAATACAAAACTTGGCTCCACTTCAAATTAGCATAAAGCTGAATCGCGTGCTCATTCCAACGGGAAGTTGAAATAGAAATAAGAGTTCACAGGAAAGAGAAATTAACATAAAACTTTGTTAGTTTAAACTAAAACCTTACACCTTTTCCAGGATTCTATAAGAATAACTCCACTGTAATAAAATGCACAATTTTTTTAAATTTACCTTTTTTATGATACTGATGCAAAGTTCAAAATAAGGTGCATTTCCGAAAATATAGTTAATTTTTGTTATAATTCGTCTGAAATGGGAAAGGATAAGTTCTTCTAACTTTCAGAATAAAAGGTTTTTGATTTGATTATCTTCCTAGCACACCTTTACTTGGATGAAGATACATTCTTGAAAGGATTGTATTGATTGTTTGAAGTCCGCAAATAATGCCGCGATATAAATGACCTGCCGGAAACAGACGATCCTCCTCACCGATGCATATATTTCTTAACTGTCTAAGTAGTTTTATTTTTTATTATTAATAAAATAACGGGAATCAATTCGCTAAGCAGAAATGCATTTATTTTCGGGGGAACGCTGGTGAGGTTGGAAAGAACAATAGCGATTTTGCAATCAATTACAAATTAACAAAAGCGAATAATTTTTCTGCCATTGACTGTCGACCGATCATGAAAACAGAAAACCACGTTATACTGTAAGCAACTTGTGCAGAGACATTGTACGCACATTTTAGATGATTTTGCATTGTTATTAAAAAATTGTCTGCTTGGAAACTTTTTTTTAACTGTAGCTATACTTTTTAAAGTATAAATTATCGTCTGCTATTCTGCAGCTTTGGTTTCATGCAAAATGACCCTTTTACAGAAGCAGTGGATGGAAGGCTATGTTTGTGTTCTTTCCGAAGAAATTTATTCGTATCTAGTTATGAAAAAACGCTGTGAAAGCCATGGTTTTTAATATCTAAATCTACGACAGAACAATACTATCAAAAGAAGTGAAGAAAAAAAAACCGCTGATGTCTGGCTTCAAGTGGAAAAATTGTTTCAAATACATGTCCAATGAAACAACTGAATGCTTCGAATGTTTTAGTTAAAAGATAAGACTTTTAATGTTAAAAGAAAACCTGAAAATTGAAAGAATGGTTTCAAAATCCTTAAAATTCTCACAGCCAACTGTAAACAAAATGATTAATGTTGATTTGAATCTTAAAAAGGTGAAAGAACATAATATGCATATTTTTCTCTGTGGAATTTTGACCAAAAATGGAAAAGTGATGTCACATTAGATGAATCTGGGTAATGCTCAAAGCCAACTGTTAACAAAATGATTAATGTTGATTTGAATCTTAAAAAGGTTGTAAGGTTTATAATGCGTTTTCTAACAGTTATTTCAAGTTTTGTAGCTTTCCTATCTTATTCGAATTTCAGCTTACAATTTCCTGGCAGAATGTGAATTCGGAAACGCAGAGAATGCAAACGAGAATGAGTATTATTTAAGTCGTGACTTAACCAACTTCAAGAGAGAGAGTCTGATTTCCCGACCAGCGCGCGTTTGCCTTCTAGCCACGTCTCTCTTAGCTATTACTACGCTCGGCCATATCTTAGGCCCTTGCTAGGCTTCGCCGATTTAACTAATATTTAGGGGCCAACTAGTTAGATTCTGATAGCTTCGGCTATATTTCTTAAGAGCTTTAGTTAAGTTAATTTTTGTTCAAACTATTAGTATTTAAGTTCAAGCCCGAGTGGCGGCTTTATTGTAAAGTTCCAAGCCGGAACTGATTGTAAATATACTGAATAATAAAGGGTTTTAAACCCTTCTTAAGTCTCTATTCTGTTCACACACTTAAGCGATTATTCGCTTGTAAAGTGTTCGTGGAGTTCGAAGTTAGAATATGAGATTTAAAGAGTTGAACCTCATACCTCTACAAATGCCTTAAGGGCATTTCTTTATACACGTAACTAACTGTCCAATTTAAACGTATAAGAGAAAAAGTTTTCATTTGACTTGACTTTATGATACATTTGATTCTACAGCTTATTTTTTAATCCAATATTCCCTGAAACCATGAACGCTACCAAAACAGTGCTCGGACATTCCACGTAACAACAAAACGTTGCATAATTTGCCTTTCACTACAACGAAGCGAATTTTTCATACCTTTTAGTGGCCGCTTTATTTGCATCAAGTTGTTAACACCAAACGATAATATTGTTCTTCACTTTTTTATCATGACATTCAATAAATTACTTGATTTATTAGTGGTCAGCACACTCGACGCGTAACGGAGAGGTCCGTGGTTCGATTCCCGGCGGCGTAATGGCAGACCGCACATTCAGTTGAACAATGTTAAACAAATAACGCACACTGCGCATGCCCAGAAGAGAATCTGGCGCAATTACGACTTTGGCGTCATTTTAAAAGAAGATAAATATGGTACATGGTTGATATCCGGACGTAAACAGTTCGGGGTTTTAAAACTTGTTAGGTTGTACGTCGCTTCATTACTTAGGTGTAAATATCCATTGTAAACTCCCCAAAGTTTCGTTTAAGAAATATTGCAAAACAGGAAACATTACATGATGATGTTTATGGGTTGTACTTCTGAGGAATAAAAATAATACATTATTTACCATGCGTTCCATTCATAAATACTTTAACAACTTAAGGAATAGATATAGTTTAAATTACTGAATTAAAGCCACAGAAATTATTACAAATAACTGATACTAAATGTAATGTTTATGAAAAAAATAAAATGAAATGAAACAGAAGTAAGTGCAATAAGCACAAAAAAGTGTCCATAGTATTGCAATCGTAAAGAGTCTCTAAGGCCTACATGACGAACAGGCTTGTGTAGGGTTGTTTATTTTTATTCGCCAGTATTTTTCCCACGCCAACGGTACACTATTGAGCATGCGCAGTAAGCGGAATTCGTTAACATTGATCAACTAAATGTGCGGTTTGCCATTACGCTTCCCGCCGAAGGCGTTGCTCATTTTTCCTTTTTCTGCTTACGAAACATTCCTAATGACTCTACAAGGGCGCCCGAAATAAAAGGTGGTGGATGATGATTCTAAACCACGACGATTTGCCAACTGGGGCTCCTAATCCCCAGTCGCCTTTAAAAGGGAGAATATATAAGATATTTCTTCCGCCTTCTTTGCATGCCTTCGTGGTGTAGTGGCCAGCACGCTCGACGCGTAACCGTGAGGTCCGAGGTTCGATTCCCGGCGAGAGCACTGCTCATTTTTCATCTCTCCTGCTTCTAAATAACTAATAATAACTCTACAGTGTAAGTTGTTATATATCAGTTAGTTAACAAATTTGAACTAAATTGTTCCGCAGAATTTTCTACATTCAAAACTTGCACATTCATATATTTATGATGCTCTAGTGTATATTTGGAATATTTGATTGAGAATTAAATGCTTTATTTTGAGACACATCCAATGGATCTTCTTGTTAGGAAATATTTTTCAAGTCAATGGGAAAAAAAGAGCACATGTTTATTCGTACATATTGGTGTAAAATTAGATATTGACAAGCATAATATATGGAGTATATTGGTATTCCTATGTTTAAAAACCTATGAAATGGAGTTTTGATCTCGAAACAAATCATCGTAGTCTTATACAGAGTATACATGACTTCTCCGGAATATATTCTCCTTCCGAACAAAAATCTTGTAACAGCTTCCCTATCCGAAATGCCTCGAAATCAATCCTTATTGTGAGGGAGGAAGGGCAAGATCTTTCTCCCCTCATGTTCTTTCGAGGCTAGTTTGTTTAGAAAACACCTGAGCTCCGCCATTCAGTCAAAACAAAATGTTCTACGCTTAGAAATTACTATTGGAAATAGCAAGAGTGATTGACAATAACTTTACCAAGAATAATTTCTCTAGAAAGCATTCTTTCTCTTTTACGTTTTTTTTTTTTTTTCAAAATACTCTACCTTCCTTATTCGGATATTGTTCGGAGAACAGCCTTGGTTGTTTCTTACCTTGTTTTCCAGATTTTCTTCTTTAAATCGTTTTATCCCATACTGCACTGTAGAATGGGATAAATTAACTAATTTATCGATATTTCGAATGGCTTTACCACTACTATGGTGAAAAATTATCAATTTTCGAATGCTGTTTGTCATTTGGAAACTGAACATGGCCTCTTACCAGTCTTTTCTACATAAATGAAAGTCTATTTCCTTTTCCAATCTTGCTTTTGAAAGGTCTCGATACGATTCCGTCATGGATCGTCCTTACGATTCGCAAATGATGATGACTCGTCATGGGATCCAGTGAACAAAGCTCCTCTTACAGTGTCTTTCAAACCTATTCAAGATAATTTGAGCTTTCTTTACGAGTACTGTTTCAAAAGTAGAGGGTTCAGTAATATGCTGTCGTAAATGACCTCACACATGACCCCAGAGTCTAAACGTCAGCCAATGGAATGGCGTCACACGGCATCACCAGTCAAAGTCAAGGCCAAGAATACAATCTAAACAGAAAGGTTTATGGCAACCGTGTTTTTGGATAGATATGGAGTCTTGTTAGTCGACTTTATGCAGCAAGGGGCAACAATAAATACAGCCGCTTACGGCGCTAGCCCTCACTAAACTTATACGTGAAATACAAGCTTAAACGTCTGGAGTTTTGTTGTTGCGTGATAATACCACATCCTATGCAGCCGGCTTCTTTAAGGGTATGGGCGACATTTCATCATACCAACAGAAGTAAATACTACAGAATAAATACTACAATAATAAATGCTACAGTAATAAATACTAATTACTATACTACAATAATAAATGCTACAGTAATAAATACTAATTACTATACTACAATAATAAATACTAATAATAAATACTACAGATAATAAGTAATACTACAGATAATCCCTTAGCAAGGGAAAAGGATTAGGGCTGTCTTCCTAGAGGAAGTACGTCATCGAATGACAACTATTGCCTGCCATACCACAATAAGCTGTTTCTCCCTTTAATTACTATACTACAATAATAAATACTACTAATAAATGCTACAGATAATTAGTAATAGTACAGATAATCCCTTAGCAAGGGAAAAGTATTACGGCTGTCTCCCTAGAGGAAGTACGTCATCGAATGACAACTATTGCCTGCCATGCCACAATAAGCTGTTTCTCCCTTTTTGGCATCAAGGCTATTTTCCAAACAATATCCCCTTATTCTAAAACGTACACTGTTGAAATACACAGTCCAGTCACATTAATGTGACCATCTGTCAAAAGCCAGAATAACCACCTTTCGCAGAGCGGACTGCTGCGAGACGTGCAGGAAGAGAGTCACATAGGTCCCTGAAGGTGTTCTCTGGGATGTTGAGCCATGCCGACTCTAATGCCGTGGCCAGCTGCGCTAGATTACGCGGTTGAGGATCCATGGCGCGAACAACTCGATCGAGATGGTCCCACAGATGCTCGATTGGGTTTAAGTCAGGTGAGTTTGCTGGCCAGGGGAGGACGGTAAACTCATCCTGGTGCTCTTCGAACCACGCACGTACACTGGCAGCTGTATGGCACCTCGCATTGTCCTGCTGGAAGATGCCATCATCCTGAGGAAAAACAATGCGCATGGAGGGGTGAACATGGTCCGCAAGGACAGATGCGTACTTGTATTGATCCATTGTGCCTTCCACAATGATCAGTGAACCTAGAGAATGCCAGGAAAACATTCCCCAGACCATAATGCTCCCGCCTCCAGCTTGGACCGTTCCGGCAATGGTTGCAGGGTGGTTCCTTTCAGAGGTTTCACGCCTTATACGCCAACGTCCATCTGTCCGATGGAGCATAAAACGCGATTCATCCGAAAACGCAACCTGTCGCCACTCAGTGGACGTCCAGCTGCTGTACTGGCGTGCAAATTCTAGCCTTCGCCGTCGATGAACAGCAGTCAGCATAGGTGCACGAACCAGGCGTCTGCTTCGGAGGCCCAGACGCAGCAATGTTCGCTGAATAGTACTTTGGGAGACACTTTTGGTAGCCCCTTGGTTCATTTTGGTGGTCAGTTGCTCAACGGTAGCCCGTCTATCTGCCCGAACGCATCTCCGCAACCGTCGTTCGCCTCTGTCATCTATGGCCCGTGGTGCACCACATTTGCCACGTCGCTGATTTTGGACAGTCCCATTTTGCCATGCACGGTACACTTTTACCACGGCGGCACGCGAACAGTTCACAAACTCAGCCGTTTCGGAAATGCTTCCACCCTTGGCCCGAAAGCCAATGATCATGCCCTTTTGGAAGTCGGATAAATCGCTTCGTTTCTGCATTACCCCAACGATTGAAATGTTTTCCGAAGCCCTCACACACCCTTTATATACGCTCAACTGCACTGTGCTGCCACCTGCCTTCTGTGATTGGTTATTTAACTCTGACATGGAAAGTACGTGGTGGTCACATTAATGTGACTGGACTGTGTAAAAGGCTGAATAAAGTTAACTGCCTCACTTCTAATCGGGAATTAAATTAACTCCAAAATACCGTTACTCTATAATTTTCTGCAAGAAAATTCAAAAACCAACAGAACAGCGGACGGGTAAAAAATTATGGTAAGAAATTCAAATGTTTTTTCAAGAATATACATTTTATGAAGCTATGCTTTGAAAATTACGCTATGAAAATTTCTAAAGTAAACAGCAGCTTTATTATACTGCAATTTTTGTAGCTGTCTAAAACAGAATTATTATTATTATTAGATGTTTTCACGCTTTTGTATAATCACAATGATTGCTATATAACATAACTAGCGGAAGTATCCGATGCCAGTTAAGTTAGATTGAGAGTAATGTATCTAATAACAGAGAGAACGATACTCTTGTAATCCTTCTCTAATAAAGATGCAAAAAAAAACTACGATTCATAGACATGCATTTTCAATCTGACGCCATGCGGAACCCGCGTAAAAAGTTTCGTTGGAAAAACAAATTAATTCTCTCTCATTATGTCAGCAAGGCACGCAGATTTTAATGATTTTCGTCTTTCTAATCAAATGTTCGTAAAAGCTCAAGTTCCGTCCAATATTTCACCTATATTCAATTTTAGTCGGTTAAATGTGACAAAAAATGGATCATAATTGATCAGAAATCAGTAACGCGAACAAACAAACATTCTTTTTTATACACTGCTCAAAACAATTAAAGGATATTGTAAGTTTTATATAAAATGAAGATATAAGGGATTTTTTTTTTTGCCGAAAATGGAAGAAGAGAATCACAAATGCAAATTTTTCTGATTTTCAAACTGTGGAGTATGCTAATTTTGAGTTCGACGTCAAAAACGTCGCTTCAGTGGCAGCGAATGAAATTTGACTTTCAACTGAATGAAAGACAATGAAGACAAGGATGATCGGCATTCAGTGACTGCTTTGTTTCGATGAATACGATGTCTCAGCGAAGTCATTTAACCGATTCAGAAGCTTGGAGAGTTGTTGGTAGGTTAGAAGGGGGCCAAACTCAAGCCGAAGTAGCGCAAACCATTGGAGTGTCACAAAGTGTGATTTCCAGGATCTGGAACCGTTTTTTGGAAACTGGAAGTGTAGGTCGTAGACTGGCAACAACGCCCAATGAAGATCGTTATTTAGTGTTAACGGCTCTAAGACACCGAAATATGAATGCTACTCTTCTCCAACAACACCTTCGCTCGGCTACTGGTAGGACGGTTTCAACTCAGACTGTCCGAAACCGGCTCCATGGTGTAGGTCTGTATGCTCGCCGACCGATGGTATGTGTTAGACTAACATCAAGGCATCGTCGCGACCGCAGGGAGTGGGCAACAGAGCATGTGAACTGGAGGAGAAATGAATGGAGCAATGTTCTTTTTTCTGACGAGTCCCGTTTTTCTGTTCATCCTGATAATAGGCGTATTTTCGTCTGGAGGGACCGCGGCAGTAGGAATAATCCTGCGTTCGTGCACGAAAGTGTCAGATTTGGCGGTGGGGGAGTGTTGGTGTATGGTGGCATCTCCATTGACGGGCGCACAGACCTCTACATCATTCGAGATGGACCTCTGACTGGTCGCCGATATAGGGATGAGATCCTCAGACCTATTGTAGTCCCTTACGCTGCAGCAATCGGAGATGACTTCATTTTAATGGACGATAACTGCAGGCCACATCGTGCTAACCTGGTGGAGGATTTCCTTTTCGAGGAAGGAATCGTACGAATGGAATGGCCAGCGTGTTCTCCAGACATGAATCCAATAGAGCACGTTTGGGACGCTCTAGGAAGACGAGTTGCTGGCCGCCAACCACCCCCACAAACTCTCCAAGAACTGGAAAGAGCTCTTCTGGAAGAGTGGGACAGAATACCCCAACTCGTGATTAATAGCCTCATTGACTCCATGCCTCAAAGGTGTTCAACGTTGCTGGCCGTCCGTGGAAACCATACCCCCTACTGAAAATGATTTCCTTTGAAGAAAACACCTTTTCTTATTCTTTTTTCTCATATGCACAAATTGTGTTTTTTTCCTTTTGTACACAAATGCGCAATAAAATGCATTTTTTTCTTCCAAACATGTGTAATTTATTCTCATATAGCCTACTACGTCTGTCGACCATGCATCAATCAGCTAAAAAGTTTCCCAGCCACAAAATCCACCTAAAACCGCAATATCCTTTAATTGTTTTGAGCAGTATATATAGATAGACAGATTTTGTAAAACTTACAAATTTTTGATTAACAAACTGTACAATTTGAAAGGGAACAGTAGCAACACTTTTCGAAATAAAGCACTTTTATTTCCAACGCGCGAGACTGTTGCCACTCGAAAAATGAGTGCGAAAATTATTGTTTCCAGAGTTTTTAATTAATATCTCGGCTGATTAAAGTCGTAGGAAGTTGGGAACAGTCGAAATGCCTTCCCGCGAATTTTTGGAATCGGGATTAACGTATTAAATGTTTGGCAATGCTATTTTTATTTCATCGTAAAACTTAAAAATATTTTATTAACGAAATCTACGATTTGAAAGCGAGCAGCGGCAACACTTCTAGAAATAAAGCAGATTTTTATCTCCAGCGTATGAGACTGTTGCCATTCGGAAAATGAGGGCGAAAATTAGCATTTTCAGAGTTTTTAATTTATATCTCTAATTTTAGCTCTTTGTTTTGGAAACAAAGTGGATCTTGACCTTTCCCAGGACCCCGAAAAGAATTGTAGAAAGTTTGGTGACAATAGTTACAGTAGCGACTGAGTTAATCGAGAACAAACAAACGCACATTCTTCTTTATATATATGGAGAGAGATATAGGGTAACACTTGATCTCGTAATGCTTAAGAGGTGTTAGAACCCCTTACACCGACAATGTTAAATTGGCCATTTTCGATGTACCTTTTCTCAAAAACTGCTCCAGATATGCTCTTGAAATTTTTTGTGTAATTAACGTACACCTATCTGATTATACCGAAATGAGCTTTTGAAACATTTTGAATTTTAGACTAATTTATAGACTATTTTATTAGACATAGTAAAATTTAGCACTTTTCTCAAAAAAATTTGTGAAATTTTTTTATATTAATTTATCACAAAAAGCTCATTTCAGTAAATATTAGAAAATATAATAAATAAGGCATAAAAATTTTAGGTACCGGGGAGCAGTAATTCCTGAGAAAAGGTACATCGAGTATAAAAAAATCACGTTTGGAGAAAAACGCGTTCTTATGTAAAACTCCTCATTTATCAAAGCATTAGATGATAAAATAAAACTAGATTTTTTAAAGTTCTAATTAATGATAAAATAGATTTTTTAAAGTTCTAATTTTCATAGAGGCTAAAGTATAGTATTTTTAGAAAGCTATAAGTGTAGAGAATTTGAAAATGCAAAAATCCCAAATCAAAATTTTTTGAAGATTTTTGGCTTCCAACACCCCTTAACCCAAACAGACGTGAAGCGAGTTATCGCTATGTCTGTCTTGAGTCTTGGAAAAAGTTAAAATAACTTTTTTAAACAGAACTGGGAACATAAGTTCACGTTCTTGTGCTACAATGACCACAATTCGTGATGTTGCAAAATAAATAGAACAGTCCAGTTTAACTTAAACGTTGAACAATAGTCAGTTACTGCACAGTTAAATTCTGTGCAAGAAGCTCGTTCACTAACTCCACAGGAACGTCAAAATTAAAGTTTCGGCAGCGAGAGACCGAAAAGCCAAATAATTGCAACAGTTAGAGCTTGCAGGAAACTAACAATGTAGCCTGCACTCTAGGTCAGAAACACTCTTTGTCTCAAATCCCAAAACCTTAGTTTAAATATTCATTATTTATTTGCATTCTGGTAAGGAATACGGAAAGAAGTTATAGTAAACACTAAAATCAAAATAATTGCTTAATTAAGATAGGATTCCCTACATATAAACGTGATGAGATTGGCTGTCTTTCGTCCTTTAAATGCGGCTTCATTGCAACAAACAATAATTTTATTTTTGAACTGTCATTTTAATTAAAAACCGAAGTTACGATTTGTAATTTCATTATATTATGTACATAGAAATTTTAAACAATTTCAAACTGAGCCCATTGCTCTGATTGTTTAAAGAAAGAAAGGGGAAAAATATAAAATACTGTATATAGGCCATTTAGTAGGGTTTAAAATTATGAATTTAATTTAACCTTTTTTTAACATTTTGTGTGTTACCTTTATTTATTAAATATCATGTTCTTCGTACTTAAAAAAATTAAATTAAATTCAACAGCAATATCACGCAGTAATTTAAAAAGAGCGTATCTTTAGAATTTACGATAGACAATCTCGCGCGCTGTAGAAAAAAAAAATTTCTTTCCGTACAGTTTTGCCATTACTCGTTTTGAAATAGTTGAGTTTGTTAATCAAGAATTCGTTAAACAGTTACAAAATATGAAATCGACAATAAAACAAATTTTTGGGTTTCCAGATGCCCATATTCGGTGGAGGATTACGTTATTCAAAATTGGATGGCTTTAGGTACCAATGCGAGAAACATACAAACATATACGCAGATTCTTCATTATTTAACACAGGGAGATAATATTTGGTGGCAACAATTTGAAAAATGAAAGAGAGAAAATACCGTAATATATTCTCCCTTTTAAAGGGCGACTGGGGATTAAAGGATGCAACCGCCAAATCCTGTTTGGTGACGAATTATTGTGGAACTTAAAGGTTACCCTTTAGTTCGGTCACCAATGCAGAGTCATTAAGTTATTTGAAGCAGGAGAGATGAAAAATGAGCAATACCCTCCCCGGGTCCTTGAACTCTTGTATACGCACCGAGTGTGCTACCGTTACACCACGAAGGCCTGCTGGAAGGAGGGAGTAGTTACTTCATAAGGAAACACAGTAATTCTACTTACGAAAGAAAACTAAATAAAAGCAAAGCAGTTCTGAAATGAACAAAATGAACAAAACATTAAAACGTGTCTTTTAAAACTCACCTCAGATATCTTGATAATTCTTAATTTCCCTTAAATGTAGTAGAATCATTTGCAAGCATTTGTTTTACAACCGATCCCATTACAGATATAACATAGCTGGTCCCGACTTCGTGAACAGAGCTTATGTAAATTTCAAATTATGTTTCAACACTTGCTTTCTTCCAGCTACACTCATAGCCACATGGCATGATGACTTCATACTTTCTCTTGGATAAAAACTCAAACCATTATCGTAAACAGTTTTTTAAATGTTCACGTTCTTTACTTACATAAGCACAACTTTGCACGAAAGGTTATTAAAGTAAATTATGACTTTCTGGTTTAAAAGAAAAAAAGCTACCGTTTAACAGACTGCAGTTGTAAAGAGTACATAGGTGGGCTAATAGTTAAAATTCCCTTTTTTTTAACTTTTATAGAGTCTCATTTTACAGTACAAAACTGTCTTCATCTATTACAGTATATGTAGCTCATGAAAAGTTGAGCAATCTTATTTAATTGACTTATAAAACTTACAAATTGAATGCTTTAAGGCAGTCTATCTAACACAGCAAATCGCCAATACTGATGTTTGAAGATTGGCTTTCTTTAAACGTCTCATAATAGTTTCCTTAATTTCTGAAAAGAATTACCAAAATTTTATTCTGCTCCAATACAGTCTCTCTATAGTTGATACACCTTTTTTCACTTTTGTCTGCATTATCCGGTTGCACATCAATTACACCGTACTTTCTGAATAAATATAATTAATTTTTAATTCAAAATTTAAATTTACAATTCATTATATTATAAGTTATTTTCTCACTACTTTTCGCATGCCTTCGCGGTGCAACAGTAGCACATTCGCCGCGTATTCTAAAAGCTCAACCCTAAGACTCTACACCAAATTGGCCACCAAATAACTGTTCGAACCATGTCATTGAAGACTGGAAAGTTCAGTTTAGCTGCACCGAGGGTTTAGGTTCCACAAGCAACACTCAACCCAATGGAAAAGTTTGGCATTATAATTGAGACCATGCGGGCCGCGATGAAACTGGCAGCTAAGTTCGACAGTGGTTCCGTGATGTCCTTCCTGGAGCAGCTGGAATTACATTTTACACTGCATCCTGTTCCAGGGAAAAAAACACTAATGACTCTAGCAATGGCTCTCGAGACGAAAGGGGATAGATCATGATTCGTCATCAACAGCATTTGGTGATTGGGACCCTTAAACCCCAGTCGCCCTTTAAGAGGGAGCGTATGAAGTATTTCCTCTCTCCTTTCAGCATGCGATCGTGGTGTAATGGTAACAGACTCGGCGTGCATTCGAGAGGTGCAATTTCGAATCCCGGCGAGAGCACTGCTCATTTTTCAGGTCTCCTACTTAAAAAAATCTGATGTGTACACCATATGACTTCCTTTTACGGAATATTAAATTATACGCATTTTTTATTGCATTTCATTTAAACTTATTGGATTGAATTAAATATACTTCGTCGATAGCGCATAAACCACAAAAGAATAAACGCACTCTACAAAATTCACCGTATTTGTTTACCATAGCAACACTCTGGCGATGGTTCACTTAACAGCGTTACATCTCATTCATTTTATAATTCAGAATGCAAAAAAATTATGTTTGTCATCTGAAGAATTACCTAATCGTTGCCACCTATTCTATTCAAATCCTGTAATAAATCTAAAAATGTATAAAAGAAATTAAACAAACAAAGAAAGAAAAACTTTTTCACAGACGAATCGGTAATTCTCATTCAATTAATTCAGGTCTCACTTCGCGACAAGGCAAAAATACATTAAAAACTCAAAATATCTATATTAAAAATTACGAAGTAAATCTTAAATACTTATTTCCTCGAATAAATTCCAGAATGGATTAAGCATGATTTAATTCTCAATAATAAAAGAAGGCGTTATCTTTGTTGTTGCGAAGCTTAGATTCTCTAGATTGGCAACAAATCCACTATTCTGCTAAGTTTCAAATGTAAACAAATATGGCCGTCACGAGAAAAATAATTAGGCTTAGTCGCACTTAAACAACTTTTAAATTGTTGATAATTCTACAAATCTTGCATGGAAATTTACTAAAGGCATAAAAACCTTAAGCTGCAGATAAGAACAACATAATTCAATCATTTTTAAAGCAACAAATGCACAATTTACGAACACATAAGAATGAAAAAACTGAGCTTACTGAGCCGAGTGACAGAGTGGATATATATACATGTATTTATATACGGCCGATTACAACCAAAATGAGAGGTGCACATATACATGTTATAGCAATCCTATATACAAAATTTCAACGTTCCGAGGATACTGGTTTTTGAGTTATGAGAGATACATACATACGTACGTACGCACAGACGCAATGAAAAAACCTCTTCAGAATCCATTTTAAATCAGTTTTATAATTTTTTTGAGGAAAATGAAAAAATGATTATTCTGTCTTTGCTTACGGATGTTATTGAAAAACATCATTAAATTGAATTCGATAGCGGTCAAAATAGATATTTTCGTTGAAATATGATACCCGAAACTTTTCGCGAGTACAGTACTTCCTTTTTACGTCGTACAAGGAAGTAAGAAAGTTAAGGTTCTATAAACATAAGCATTAAACTAACCGCAAAACATTGTTCTTTCCCTTAACTGGCGAATTTTAGCCATTTTCATAGTTTTTTTCTTGTGATTCATTCGAGGTTCTATTTCAACTTTGAAGTACAGAGGCTGTTCGCACATTTTTTAGCCGATGTATATTGTATTCACAAAACTAAATTACATAAAATTCTTGTGTTTTAAATATTCTATTTGACATCCTTTATTCTGAATTATATTTTAGCACCGCAATTTCCAGGATAATAATGCTTTTTGAAGTGTCAGAAGAGGTATTCTATCTCATTCCTCCCGAACAGCTTTCCAGAGTCCTGTTAGGGTTTTGGGACAACGTTTGGATAATGCAGTTTTTAAAAGTCCGAAAGCACAAAAGTCCATAGGTGATACATCGGGAGATTTAGTAGGGATATTAGTGAAGGGTATGGCTTTGATACCAGTTTTTTGATCCGTTTCTTTTAGGAAATTTACAGTGGATTTTGATGTGTGACCTGCTAGCTTTGTCCCGATGGAGTCTCACAGATGGATGGCACTGTGGACAAAGCGATGGTATTTAATTCAGAAAAATGGGCCATAAAATACAATCCCGATAGTAATTGGAGTTAGTCTTGACATTTTTTTGCACTCTCTTTATTTTTAACTTTCCATTAAAAGAAAAACTAGCAACAATCACGAATCCCTTAGAAAAACTTTCTTTCGATTCTTTGAACCATGTACTTAAATTTTTTTCTCCCCTTTTATGATAATAAATGGCTCTTTTTTTGTTGTAATCATTTAAATACACCAATGCTTCATCTATTGTGACAATTGTTTTCCATTTTTCTTTGGATAAGTGTTTCTCATATAGAATTCTGCAGCGTGTCCTGCGGCGAGCGATATGCTTCTGAAGAAGACGACGCACATTGCGTTTTTTCGCTTTCTTAAGATTTAAATCAACGTTTATCATTTAGTTTACAGTGGACACCGAGCATTTTAATGATTTTGCAACTGTCCTTTGATTAAAGGGATTTTCTTTTAAAATTAAACAACGTACCTTTGCAATAGTCGAAGATGTCCGTTTTTTCCCGGGATACTTGTTTGGAATTTTTGTCCCACTGGAGGCTCCAATTTGACGTTTTTTCCTTTCTTGTGGATGATATTACTTTTCGACGCTTTAGATATCCCAAAACCATGACTCTCACATCGTTTTTGGATGACGGAGTATGCATATTTCTCTTCGGAAAGAGCGTAAATGTAGTCTTCGAACCACTGCTTTGTTAAATTCGCCATTTTGAATAAAAACAAAACTACCAAGCCACAGACGATAATTTTGACTTTTAAAAACATAGTGCAATTGCAATGACTTCTTTTGCAGCAAACGGTTTTTTATTACCGCGTACCAAAATCGTCTAAAAAATGTGCGAACAGGCTCTGTATATTTTCATTTCATTGTATTTATTCTGCAGTAAAATTTCCAAATATTGAGTATTTTCTGACCTTCCGAAAAATGTCAAATTACATTATCGAGAAATTCTAGAAAATGTTCTTTTATTTAAAATTTAGCTGATCCCCAGTAACTGCTAATAAGCTTCGCACTGTCTTGATAACGATTCTCCTCAATATGATACGCTACTTACGAATAACGGGGCATTATTTTGGCAAAGTTTCTTACTACGTAATACTCTCCTTATGAACAACAGTATGTTGTTTTGGTAAATTTTCTTACTAGAAATTACTCTACTTCTCGACAATAGTGCATTAATTTGGTAAAGTTTCTTACCAAAATAGTACTCTGCTTATTAACAATGTGGCATTTGAGATTTTTTAAAATTTTTTTAATGAATACGAATTGTTGTTATCCGAATTTTATTGCACAGTTCAAAATTACGTTAGATGGGAGAAAATAGCTTTTATTTTCCTGTAGGGCAAGTTGTTATATATGCTTCTAAAATTATCTGAAAATGAACCACAGGAGAATGGTTTATTCTTTATAAGCTGATTTTTTCCCTACTGTTACAGAAACAGGTAGGACTATGGCTGCTGATAAGGACCTAGGTTTTGATATCGATATTGCTTAGCCAATGTCTCACTTCAAATCTAATTTTAAGTTATTCTCTATAAAGTCGTGTATTTTTCTTATCAGAAATATCCCTTTAGAAAATTTCTGTGAGGGAGTTTGCCGATCACGCAGTTTCACTGTTGCTTGATATGGCAAAAATTTCATATTTTCTCCTTCTCACATGAACTACTAATGTTTACAACATTACAATAATGTTATGTCTTTATAACTAATGTTCTAAAGATTTTTATTTCCTTTAAAAATATTTTGCTATTGTTATCTGTATCACATTTGTCAGGACTGAGTGTTCTGTGCATACTTTTGGCGAAAATATTCGTGAAGTAGTTAAAGTCCTGATCTTGAACAGGGAGCTGAATGCAGCTATGTTCTGTGGTAGAAAACTGTGGTTAAGTGGTAGAAGAACTGCACTTCAGAAGGATTTAAAATCCTCTTTTATTAAACCACTATTATGTACAGCCACTTCCCAACTCGCGACGGATAATAGAAAATAATGACCGCACTTGGGTCTAACTTGAACAATCAAATAATTTAAAATAAAAATAGAAATTAAGTAGTCGTTGCTCACAGAGCTATGAACGCGAGGTTGGTCCCTATGCTAAACGATCAATGGGGCGTAGCAAGATTTAGCTCAAACTAACGCACTTAGATTATTTCAATAAGTAATAGCGTAACAGCGCTAAGGCTTAGAATTTAAATACTAGCTAGTCAGGCGAACGTCAAACAGAGCCTCTCACCCTGAGAAGTTTTTCGCTAACCCTTAAATACAAACTTGGCTCCACCTCAAATTAGCATAAAGCTGAAACGCGCGCTCATTCTAACGGGAAGTTGAAATAAGAGCTCATAGGAAAGAAAAAATTAAAATAAAACTTAGTTAGTTTAAACTAAAATCTTACACATTTAGAATTTACATTGAATGCAGTTATCTTCATTGAGATGTTAATTCGTATTTAGTAAAGCTTAATGAAAATAGTTAATACAGAATATCGCGAGAAAAAAGTTTCATATCACGTTTTAATGCTTTATCGCTTTAACATACGTTTCTGTAACATAAATAGCTATATAAACCTCAAAAGGAATAGGAACACGTAAATAGAAAACCTATATAATTTAAAAGTTAAAATTGAGGAAAACAGCAACATTATTTTAAATGAAATTGTGCCGATTTCGAGGGTATGACACAGGTCCCTCTTCTTCAGGAGCAAAAAACATTCTGATTTTGTTTCCTTGTGAAGAAGACGACGGGCCTGTGAAACGTCAAGATATAAACTGCCTGGATGCCACTCGAAAGGAAAATGCGTTTTACGAACGAACGGTTATTATGAGAAATAATAAGTAATCTTAATTTTGATTTATTTTTATCTTAATGAAAACACTTTTAAGAATAAATTTGGAATACCAGATAGGTAGAATTTGCTCAAGTAACTAATAAGAAACTCAGTTGCAAAAACCAAGACTACAAGAATGAAACAAAATTCGTAAAATATTGCAAATCTATGTAAATGAAAAATCAATGAGACGTTTTTAGAAAAAGTGCCAGTTACAGGAACAGGATAATCAAATCAAAAATATCAAAGTAAAATAACAAAGAAACCAAAGTAAAATACAAAAATTAAAGTAAAATAGTTAAAATCAAAGTAAAACACAAAAGAGAAATCTAAAAGGTAAGATATTTTTTTTAATTAAATGTTTTAAAGTAACTGAAAACAGTTAATTAGCTGAAGAAAAGATATTTCCTGTCCCTAATTAATGTCTTGAAATTCTAAATAAAAATGTGAAACGAAAATATACATTTCAAGCAATAGGACAAAAACTGAACCATCTAAAATTATACAAATATACAAATAAATGAACTAAAAATTATTAAAACAGAGAGGAAAAAAAGAAAATTCGTAAGTGTCACATCCAAAAGTTGGAAATCTTAATTGGAAAAAATTCGTTACTTGCAACATTGCTGCCTCGGGAAGGGAGAAAATATTCCACAGAAAGAACTAGAGTGAGGGAAATACTGCTTCGGTATAAATAATACAATAATATAATAACTGTATTTAATTTTTTCAAAGACAAAATTCAACTGGGCGCAATTTGAAAAAATTCAAAAATGTGACACTAGAGGTGTGAAGAAAGGTATAAAAATGAAGACAGACAATTAAAAATAAAATGTCTGCATTTATTGGGCATATAATAAGACTGCAATATGGCCCGAGCTATGGCCTGCTGCATGAGTCGTGGTTTTATCCATGCTACACATGGATACGAGCTATTTTGCCTCAGAAAGTCCTTCCCGTAGGCATCTCTGTCCTTGGGCAGAGAGCTACGGAGTGCTTTGTCATAATGAAGTGAACTAAACCAAATCACTAATGCCCGTTTGTTACTAATAGAGGAGAAGAGAATATTTACATATATACGATTGCTACGCAGCCAGTAAATACCTACTATCCAGGTTTAGGTTGTAGAGCCATTAAATTTGTTTGAAGCAGGAGACATGAAAAATGAACAATGTCCTCACTGGGACTCGAACTTTGACTTCTCGAATACGCGCCGACTGTGCTACCGTTATACCCCGAAGGCATGCTGGAAGGAGGGAGAAAATTTCCGAATAGTAGTGTAAGGTTTATCCTAATTTTATTAGCAGTTATTTTAAGTTATGTATCTATCCTATCTTTCTAGTTTCATATTACAATTTCCTACGAGAATGTAATTTCAGAAACGCAGTGAATTCAAATGAGTTAGAGCACTATTTAATTCGATGTTTCACCGACTTCGAGAGAGAGAGGGAGAGTCTTATATCAGATTAATAGCTAGGTGCCAACTACTTAGAATCCTGATAGCTTCGGCTATATCTTTTAGTTAGCTTTAGTTTAGCTTAGTTAGTTTAATTTCATAATTATTTAAGTTCAAGCCCAAGTGGAGGCTTTGTATATACTCCGAGTCAGAAGCTGATTGTAATTATTCTGAGAAATAAAGGGTAGTTAACCCCTCTTAAGTCTTACGTGTTTGTTCACACACTTAAGTGATTATTCGCTTGTTAGTGTTTGTGGGGTTTAAGATTTTGAACACAAACCCCACAGTAGTTACAAGAAAAATTAATGTGGCTTAATGTACAATTTTAATAACTGTAAATTATAAAGTTCTAAGTAGTTTTAATATTAATAAATATAATGTTGAGCCGATTGATTCTTTAAGAAAGTTGGTTTCAGAAAATGTGGTTGATAGTTGTCTTCACTATAATGATTTAGAGATGGTGGAGTTCCAGTTTATTAGTATGTGGTGCTTAAAGTTTGTTTTATATGAAAAAACAAATTCATTTCTTTACGGTTTAGAATGTGATTATCAATATAATCAATACTGATTTTAAAGTTTTCGCTCTATGTTGACTTTTGAATTGAACTTTCTCTTTTTTTAGGTTGCTTGCCACTTTTGGTATATACACTGCACTTCAAAAGTTAAGGAACAGAAGGTTTTTCAAACTACACCATCATAAAAATGTCAGTAACGTTTAAATTCTCAGATTATATGCATGATAATAACGAAGTTTAAGAAAACATATGGAAAAAAATTACCATTTTTAGTTGACAGAAATGAATAATTATATAGGAGATGGAGAAAAAAGGCAAAAATTGCAAGTTATGTTCACGAGTTCAGTTGTTATTAGCAGTTTCGTCGACAATATGCAGGAGAGTCTATTAATGTCCAGGATAAGTTGTTCGACCAGTTTGTTGAGGTGGCGGGCGATCGGATAGAAGGAAAGGGAGATTTCACAAGCTGATGCAGCTAGACGTCCCAATGTCTCTCATAATGTAATCCACCGTCTGTGGAATCAATTTGAAAACGAGGATTCTGTGGCTAGAAGACATGTTGCATGCAGAGCAGGAGTTATAACACCTACGGGAGACCGTTATTTAGCTCTTTCGGCTCGAATGAAGTGCAGCATTATTGTCTCCAGCTCATGACGGATCATTTAGTGGAAATAGGAACAAGAATCTCAGCTACTACAGTACGTAGACGCCTGCACAATACAGGCCTTGATGCAACACGACCAGTTGTTTGTCTCCTTGACCCGAGGACACAGAGGTGCCCGTTGTAACGTATTTTGCGCATAAATGTTATTCTCAATTCACGAACATAGATAATTTAAATACAATTCTATCCCTTACAACTTCATACTGCAGCTTACTATTACAGTTTCTTTCTCTATAAATTTTCATACATCTACTACTGGTAAAACTTTCAGAATATACTTTCAAACATTTTCAAGTTCTCAGCAACGGTTACACGATACAAATATGATGTTGCCACTCCAATATCAAGGATAATTTTTTTTCCAATGGCGGACCCTCAGCCGACTTCGGTTTGGCAACCACTAAGGCCAGAAGTGGTGGCCACTTTATTATGGAGGCACCTAATAGGTGGGCCACCTTTGCCTCCTATGAAGGGACGAACAATTACAGCCACGCCTTCTCCGGAATTCGAACCCAGGCCCTTTGGTATCATAGCCGACTCCCTTAACCACTATATCGTCTGGGCGGCATATCAAGGATAATAAATATAATTATTTGTTAAATAATGAAATGTTACACCATGTCTGTGAGGCAAGAGAGCACTTCTGGACCAGTCAACAATGTGCGTCTATTCTCTTTAGAAACAAGTTGACATTGCAGAGTGATTCAGATTATTAGCTGATCTGGAGAGAACAACGCACGAGATACAACCAATCCCACATAGTGGAAAGACACGGTTAGAGAAGTGCTTGAATAATGGTTTGGACTGGGATCTCTCTCGGTGGTCACACTGACCTGCATGTGTTCCATGGAGGAACGTTGACTGGCGGGAGATATCGAGACGAGATCCTTGATCAATATGTCCTCCCTTATACCGCTGCTGTTGGTCCTGGATTTCTTCTGATAGTCCACAATGCGTGACCACACCGAGCTGGGTTTGCTGAAGAATATCTTGAGGGTCACAATATGGAACAGATGGCATGGCCAGCTCAGCCCCAGACATGAATTCGATAGAGCAGCTTTGGGAATACCTTGGGACACAAGTTGCTGCTTTAAGTCCTCCTCCAAGGTCGCTATATGAGCTTGGACAAGGATTTCTCCGTGTCTGGTCGTCGTCTGCATGGAACAGTATGGAACGTCGCTGCCGCCAATGTATTGCAGTAGGTGGGTCACATTCTTTATTAGAGTCCATTTTTGGAATGTTACCACCACTTTTCCTCAAAAAACTGATGTACTGTTTCTCCAAGAGTGAATTTCTCCGACAAAAAAGCAATTTTTTGTTGTAATTCATGTTTGTGTTGAACTTTAAAATCATTCTATGTCGCGTCCATTAACTAATTGTTTAGTGAACTTGACTTGCAAATTTTTTGTTTCTATGTTGCTTCATTCTCACATTAAATTAAAAAAATATACTATTCTTTAACTTTCGGAGGACAGTATATATATATATATTCTATCTAACGATGTAATTCTTAGTGCTGACAATGAATTTGTTTTCGAGTTGCCGAAATTGGGTGGTATCTTCTGTATGAAATATGTAAGATACATTAGAAGTACTCTCATTAACTGCAATAACGTCACAAATATTTCGACCAATTAGATGCATTTAAAATTACAGAATCTTTCATGAATTAAAACAGCGACATTCAAAATAAATAAAAGTATAACTACTCATTTTCTTTCACTGGTCATTTAAATTAAAGGATATTGACATAACTGATACTTAATGAAAAAGTATTAATAGAAGTTTGTACAAAAGCATTAGTTAACATAAATTAAAATGGTAACAGTTAATCATTAACAAAATATTGAAATTAAAACAAAATTTATGGAAATTGGTAAACGATGAAAAAATTAAGTCACCTCTCATGGACAAAACGCTTTTTAAGATGGTGTATAGTTACGAGCAGATATGCACACTTCACATCTTGATTTCGTAGACTTTGCCAAAGTGTTGATCAAGTCTTGTGGAAATTTCTGCCACTATTCTAAAAGTGAGCTTTTCAGATCTTGGAAGGTCCGGGAAGAAGTCTGGTGTGCTGAAATTCTGCTTCTTAAGGCATCTTACACATGCTCAATCGGGTTGAAGTCGGGTGAGTAAGGTAGCCAATCCATTGGAGTGGTGTCTTCCATTTGTAAGTATTCTGACACCACATATGTTCGATGAAGCCCAGTATTGTCATCCATTAGCAAAAACTCTGGGAAAACAGCACACCTGAACAGTCTAGGTTTCAAATACCTCGTCCATATATCTTCGAACGCTTACAGATCCTCTTTGATAGATATGCAGTTCGGTGTGGCCATTTGTTATGATTCCTCCTCAAACCATTTAAAACGCTCCTACAATCACTGTTCAGTTTATATCTGGACTCGTAAGTAAGCAATATTCGTGCCCAATCGTCTTGGCTCCATTGAATGCGACACGGCACCAATTTAAACGGTGCTATTTGGAAGCTGGAATACAAGCCATTGGTTTTCTCGTTTACCGTCCAACCTTGTTAAACCATCTTGCAGCAGCAGAATGGCTAATTCGAGTTCCTGTGGCAGCCTGAAGGTCTAAAAACAAATCCGTAGTTGTTGCTGTTGGTTGCCCTTGATCAGGCTGTCCTGAACTGATGTAGTGGTTAAAAAGCGACTCAAAACTCTTGATATCAGACGTTGAGAAATACTCAAATCTTGAGTGACCTCCTTTTGTGGTTGACTTTCCTTGATTCTACCAACTATTCGCCACTTTTGACCTTCACTTAATGATGCCTTTGAGCCATAACTACTGAATACTGATCACTCTGAGAAACCAGATTCACTTTAAAAAACACTGCAGGCAAACATGTGTCCCTTGCACACTACAATGTCAATCACCGAATTTGCATATTTCTGGGGACAGCGTATGCGTAGAAGTACAGTTTTGAATTTAATTGTATTTAATTAACATAAATACACTCACGTTTGTGAAAATTGCAACACCATGAAGGACTTACGCGAGTGAGCTGAAATTTTCAGGAAATGCAAAGTAGCGCATGATATGCAAATGATTAGAATTGCAAATCCGTAGCGCATGCGTATGCTGAGCAGCGCCCTCTGAACGGCTGATGGATCCGAATAAATAGACGGCTGAAGCGAGGCGTGTATGGTTATCGGTGGCTATCTGCTAGTGGTAAACGTTAACTCAATCTGTACTTATGCCTCGTCGACGAAAGAGAGCGAGATTTGAACAACTTACAGAGTTTGAACGAGGGAGAATCATCGGCCTTCGTGAAGCTGGATTGTCGTATCGTGCAGTAGCCTCTCGTGTGCAGCGTAACAGCAGCACAGTGATGCGCGTTTGGAAGCAGTGGACGGACGAGTGTCGGACAACTCGGAAATCCGGGAGTGGACCCCGAAATGTGACGTCAGCTCGCGATGATAGACACCTGGTCCGCATGGCGCGGACGGACCGTACAGCTTCCTCTAGACAATTGGCAGCACTGTGGTCAATAGCTACAGGTGTTTCATTGTGTGCTTCATCAATTCGTAGACGTCTGCTGCAGTGTGGACTGCGCGCACGGACTCCTTTATACAGGATCCCCCTAACGCACGACCATCGCCGCCTGCGGCTACAATGGGCCAATCAGCATAGAGACTGGCGTGCTGATTGGCAGCATGTCGTGTTTTCTGACGAATCCCGCTTTAATTTGTGGTACCATGATGGCCGCATTCGTGTCAGACGCTATGCCGGTGAACGCCACCTTCCGGAGTGCATTATCGAACGCCACAGTGGACGAACACCCGGAGTTATGGTCTGGGGCGCCATAGCATATCATAGACGATCTCAATTGCTACGAATTGTGGGCAATCTGAACAGCAACCGGTATATCCGTGAAGTTCTACAGCCCGAAGCTGTTCCCTTCCTTCAAAGCTTGCCAGGCGCTGTATTTCAACAGGACAATGCCCGCCCTCATACTGCTCGGATTGTTAAATCCTTCTTTGCAGCGCAGCAGGTACAGCTTCTTCCTTGGCCTGCGTGTTCCCCGGATATGTCGCCAATTGAACATGTGTGGGATGTCATTGGTCGGCGTCTTGCTCGTGATCCTCGTCCTGTTGCGTCTGCAGACGAACTTTGGGTACGCGTACAAACGATATGGAATGCTCTTCCTCAGTCAGACATTCAAACTTTGTTTGACTCCATGCCACGTGGTGTAGCAGCACTTATTGCGGCGCGTGGTGGCCACACAAAATACTGATTCTGATCTCTTGTTCTTGTTTGTTTGCTTTGAACATTTAATCATTTATTTGTACCACTACCACTCAACTGTGTATTAAATTGCCTTCAATTATGACGATTCCTTCTTGGTGTTGCAATTTTCACAAACGTGAGTGTAATTACAGCCTTGCTCATTGGTTTAACATCAACGTAGTGAGCATATTTTTCGCACTACTCTTTAATTTTGATGACCAGTATAATTTATGTCACATAAATAAAATGCAGAAAGATAACACACGGATAATCAGTTGAAGATCCTGCATAGCTTGGAACTAGAACGCTTTCTACATCGCATGCCATTTGCTGTTAAATCAACCGTTCGCGAGTGCAATTTACAAGGGTTTGTGCATGTTTAAATTTCAGTTCCTAATTATTAAATAATAAGTTGATTTTAGGCATTAAAATTAATATCCATCAAGAATGAACAAACTTACTCTCTTAATGTAAACTTCTCAGCATAATTGTTGAGGAGATAAAAATAAGTTCTGTTACAGAAATAATAACTATGATATTCATTACGTATTTAGTGGAAGATTTTGAACGATATTTAGTATCTTTAATACTACTGGAATTAATTCTCCTTTTATCCGTCTATAGTCGATAAATCTAACGGCTTTGGGTCTCCAATACAAGCCAGGTTTCTTTTACCAGTCGTCTATCAATTCGATATTTAAACTGCAATGTCTAGCGTAAGACTACAAAGAAGTGACTGAAAAGCATTTTAATCGTCTGACATTACGAATTTAGAAATAAGCTTAAAGTAAAGTGATTTTAATATGCGGAAAAATGACTTCAAGTGCTTCTTTTCAAACGATCTAATATCTCTTTTCGGAAGAAAATTTTAAAATGCCTGCTCAAATCACAGCTCTTTCGTGTGCAACAATGTTTAAATGAAAGCGACCTTTCTGTTTAAATTCGGAAATCCAAATTCTGATGTTTTAAAGTGACAAAATCCACTTCTACTAAAAACGAATAATTAAATTTATTACGCATTTTCCCTGGATGCTTTTCAACACATACAAATCAAGATTCCCTCAATGTTTACATAAATATGCAGCCGACCCCTCTCACGTTCCTGCTGCCGTGATTTATCACTTGATGCGTTCTCTTTTCGATATATCCCCCCGCGGACTGCATTTCTTCTCCCCCCTTCTTCCATCTGGAGATGCACGAGGCAAAAGAGAGAGAGAAGGGAAGAAGATGGAGAGTAGCGCGGGATGCTAAGAGGTTGCGCTGCGCTGGAGGATGGAGGGGGAGAGAAAAATAGCGAGTGCCGGAAAAGGGAAAGGGAAGGCTCTAATAACAACTAAAAAAAGAAGAGAGAAAAGGGCGAATAAAAAGAAGAATGCCCAGGTTCTGAAAGGACGAAGGATAGTGGAAAATTGTCAAGGAACTTGACTTTCTAATCATTAATCGGAATGAAAACGTATGAACAGAAGAATCGTTTTTCAACTTTTCGCCTTTATTATTAAATTGTGAGGAAAAATTTTGACTGGTATATTTGAAAGGAAAATGCTCTTTCAAAATTTACTAGAAAAGTGAGTTTAAAATTTAGAATTTAGGTCTCTGAAATGAAGCTGTAGATTGCAGATTAGTATGTTTGCTTCGAATTTAATGACATTATAAAACTTGAAGTTAACTTCATAAGGATTTTTCGTTTGCTTTTTCTTAATTCTTCTCGCATACATTCTTTTCTTCTACCCCAAATTTACAGGATTTGACAGTCGTTTTTTATTTACATTGCCCTCTATGCATTTACATATATGTACTACTAGACTTAGATTTAAATTTGAATTTGACTGTTACTTTAAGTTACACAGCCACAGGTGGTGGTTGATATCCTCGAGCATAAGAAGTGCGTTTATGTTCAAGTTCTCTTTCAGTAAAAAATCTGTTTCAAACCTTATCTAGACTCTGTTGTATCCCCCCCAAAAAAGGTGGCATTCGGGTAACTGCACTCAACAATGCTTAAATGGTTTAGTGTCTCATTAGATCGCCAAGTCGGTACAGTGGTTAGCGTCGCTGACTGCCGTGTCGAAGGGTCCGGGTTCAAATCCCGGAGAAGGCATGGGTGTTTGTAAATGTATAGTGTCGGTGCGGCATGGCAGCACTTTAAATATGCGGCGAGCCGAAAGTCCTCTCATGTGATTTGGTGGAAGGGGAGAGGGGTGCGAAACTTTCGGGTACCCCCCGTACCTCCATCAACATAGGGGGCGGAACTGAGCCAAATCGCACTGTTACCTGTTAGGTGCTCAAGGCTGTTGCCAACGACAGGCGTAATCAACGGTGTCTCATTATGCTCAAGCCGCAGTCGATTACGAACGACAACTGGAACGTGCTGAAGCAGATGTGGTAAAACTGGTTCTAGGAAAATATGACAACATCTGCATCGAGTCAGATTGACAGTAGACATGGCCAACCAGAAAATAGTTCACGACATCCGAATATCATTAAATGCATGGTGACATGTAGCACGTGTTGGTGTACTTATGGTTATTGGTTAACGTACTTATGGTTGCCCATGTATGGATATGGTGAAGTGTGGTGGACACCCATTGTTTAACCATTGGCAATGTGGGTGTTGTCCAGGCACACTAATTATCCAGATAATTACACTTCACTGGGCTCACAGAAGACCTTGCCAGACGCTGCTTGTAATGCTTTGTATTGGTACCATATCGCAGGTAGTGCTTTTCTTTTTCCATTAAATATACATTGATGTTTTCACAGTTGGTGCCTTTCGCACTTACCTGCTATGGAGGAGAGCTCCAGGTCTGCTTACATACAATATTTTAAGTAATAGCTATGTTCTATTTTTCTATGCTGTCTTGCATAACTCAGTGCCTCTTGTGGACAGGAAGTTCATTATATTTATGATTTTTTTTCTGAGATGGTTGTTCTTGGTAGCATATCTTATGAAAGGAGTCATTTCACTTTCTGAATTCGGGACTTTTAAATGATGTTCAGCTGTGAGGGAGCATTTAAATAATTAATGTTCGGGACTGACTCTTTCTCCACATACACACTGGTCTGATCTAGCTAAGTTCCTTGTATAAAAGTACGTGGGAAAAGGGCCATGCCCTGATAAGAACTACGTTATTTCTCTTGTTATTAAACTGGATGCAGTGCCTACTTTCGGAACAATTGATAAGTCCTCCTTCCTTGTTCGGCGTTGTCTCACCAGTTCTGCCATTCAGTTTTAGATTTGTTGCTTATGATTTTTTTAAGGTGCGAGCGAGGCCATGGTACTGATAAGTTTTGTGCATTTTGACCCCTAGCTGCTTCTTTGGCTAGGATGTCAGCCTCCTCGTTGCCTTTTGTTCCTACGTGTGCCTTCAACCAAGTGACAAAGAAGTGTTGATGTTGTGATGCTGAAGTTCTTTCTGTAATCTCTTGGATTAATTTTGATCGGTGGTGCTGGTTTACGTTGGCATGCATCGCTGAAAGACTGTCTGTAAAGATATATGCTGTTTTTAGGGAGTTTGCGATGCTGTATTTTATTGCTTGGAGGAGCGCTACTGATTCCGCTTGGAATACACTATTTTGTTGATCTAGTATGACAATTGCTCACATTGAAAGCACGTTTGCGTGCAATAATCCCCTCATACGTGAATTGCACATGGGGCTGAAAATTTCGGCTGGCGTACACAATGCTGCATAAACCACTGGCAATTTTTGGTTCCGAAGCGGCATGTTGGATTCACACGTTCCTGACGTAGAACAGCTTTTTCTCTTCTGTGACGTTTGTCTTTCTCAACGCTCAAGATGAATTTATCCACATTTGGGCGTCACACGTATGTCGTTTGACCCGTTTCTTGTTTTTTACGTCAAATGATTCCGCTAAGGGCTCAATATTTTATGGCCTGGTGTTTACTGGAAAAATCTAATTCACCTATTCATTTGTAACACACTTGTAAGCTACTAGACCTATATATTAATTGCAGCCTGCCTTCTCGGTATTTGTAAAATATTCCATCATGGGCGACAACACAGTCTCAAATGGCATGTTACCTCAGATGCGCATTGTCGACCGAGGTTAGTCTCCTACAGCCTACTGGCTTCAACAGTGTAAGTCAGACCCTACCAAGCATGTGCTATACAGTCGGCGGAAGTAATTTCACGCAGTTATTATAAGCATTTCTGTAAAGAGCCTCTCAATGTCGTTGTGAGTAAACAATTTATGTTTCCTTTCGCGGTGGATCTCTTGCCTTTGTGCTTCAACATTTCTTTTGTCCCCCCTTTCTTGTACAAAAAAAAATTGTTCAAGTGTGCTCAGGTCAAGTTTATCAGCATTTATCACTATCGTGAAATCTGAATCATGCTATGTTTTTATACGATTTGGCTAGGTTCAGCAATACTTAAATTACCTATGCTACTACAGAGGTGCTGGCCTATTTTCTACTTATACCTGTGTATTTCATATGTACTAATTTTGAAATAATGAGATTAAATTAAATCCGTGAAGACATTAAATATGTTCTAATAGCTGCTGCAAATAAAGTAGAATAGTAAGGATACTACAAAATACTAAAATTACGTAAACAAAATTGCCTACCTCATGAAAAGGAAGCAAAATATATATTAAATAAAGAAATTAACTGGGAAAAAGTTTTAAAAATAGAAAATCAAAAATCCCCAAATTTAGAAAATGGAAGACTCCCGTTATTCTGTAGATCTGCTTTGTAAGTTTCCAAAGCGTCGGCACTTATCTCACATTTAGAGGAGGTATAAATCTGGACTTTAAAGACTTTAAAGACTTTTAAGAGTTTAATCTTCAACTTATGGAGTTTCGTTCTTTTAGGTAGCATAAACTAGGAGCTGTTTGAGGAGACTACGAGCTAAGACTGTATGAGAAATCATCCCCAGGTTTTAATTACAACAGAAAAGTCCAAAGAAGGTCGTAAAGGATCCTTTATACACTCACTATAATTTCATAGATGGCCCCACTTGGGCTTACATAAAGCCAGCACTTCTGGCTCAATTCAAAACAGGTAATGATTAACTTAAATCTAGTAAATTTTAATTAATAAAATGTAGTAAATTAATAAATGAACTAATAACTTTAATTAATAAAATGTGGTAAATTTATTTAGCCTAACGGCTCACAGGATAATTTGGCGCGCAGGAAGGCTCTTATTCATAGAATTCGGTGGAAACAAGCCTGATGGCTAGAAGCGCTCAACGCCACAACAATCTAATCTTTAGTAACGTGGCCTTCAAGCAAGCATAACACGTTCTCTGTATCTAACTGACTGAAATCACCTTCCAATAACTTCCCTTAAACAGCGCTTCTTTCTGCCTCATTTGAATGCACGCGCGCTAGCTTATTTGCATTCTGGCAAGAAAGTGTGGGCGAAAACGAAACTGAAAGGAAAGCTGTTTTAATTTAAAAATTAACTGTTAGTTAAATAAATCTCCACAAGCTGTTAATCAGTTTTAGAAAGGCCAAATAAAATAATTCTGCTTCGATTCGGTAGTGTTTAGATCCATCTAATTTCTTATTTAATCCTTTAAAAACAAGTATTATGAATAAGTTTTACAGATGAAAAAATAAATTAATTTTGTTTACAATAATTAAATTTTAAGAATCAGTTCTTAGACGTACCAGTTAAGTTTTATCGTAAACTCAAATAGAAAGTTATTAAAATTTTGTAATAATTTTATCCTGTATGAAACTGTTATATGAACAAAAGTTTATGTCGTATAAAATATCAAATTATATTTGCATAAACAAAGTGCTGGTTTTCATTCTTGGTGACAAATTTTTGTACGTATTACAGTTTTCTTATCTTTTCTTACTAGCACGGAAATAAATATATAGCTTCTCAATTCTTTTCGCTGCCTTTCGCCATAGGGGCATAATCACTGTCTTCCAAGAAGCAAAAGTAATACGCCCTCAACAATTTAGATAAAACAATTATCTGAGCAATCCTCCGTTATTTCATTTTCACTTATGCACTCTCATTACCTTTTGTAAAATCAAACACTAAAATTTTCTTCTTCATCAACCAAGTAATTTAAAAGGGAACCCATAATTGCTGTCAAGAGTATATAATATAATGGTTGAAGAGAAAGCTGGTCCATCGATCAAGTCTTATTAATCATATAAAATATAAATATAATAACTTTTAGGATCTTTTAACACACAAATTTTATGCTTCATGATGTTTAAAATATTGTCTTTCACTATATCATAAAATGTATCTAAATGTCTAACTGCTGATATCTTTGAATTTGCTTTAATGATGCTTATCTGACAGCTGATTCAAAGTTAAGGAACCGCCCAGCTCTTTGGGGAAGAAGCTTCCAGTTTTTATATTACTTCCACAGGGCGGTTTTTTTTTCACTTACACATACATACGCGTTTCGAGAGCATTTGGATTAACACCCCTTTGGGCTAAAAATATTTAAAAGCAGCTTATCATTAGAATTTCCGATAGACAGTCTCGCGGGCTGAAGATAAAAATATTTTATTCATTATGGTGTGTTGCCACTACTCGCTTTGAAATAATTGAGCTTTTTCATAAAAAATTTGTTAAAAATAAAAAAATATGAAATAAGTAATAAAAAATTTCTAAATTCAAGATTCGGGCTCTTAAGTGCCCAAATTCGAGTGGAGGACTACATTATGCATAATTAGAATCTAGGTATCGTTTTTTTCACAGTGCGAGAAGCATACATAAATTCACGCAGACGCTTCATTATTTAGTTCCTTTAAAATGTAATACAGGGCAATAATATTTAGTGGCAAAAAATTGAAAATTGATACAGCCATTTATAGTGACCAGACGCAAAATGCCGTTCTCAAATTAAGCGCCCTTCTGGGTCAACGTCCGTTTGGGTTTAAAATCAAGATATTTGGATTTACGCATGCAGTAGGAAAAGATAAGATTTATCAGTTTAGCCGAATAATTAGAGAATAACAAGGCCCTATGCGTAACCCTTATCCCATTTCCACAGTATCAAACAAAAGTTTTCACAAGCAGATAAATAATTTATTTGCTTTAGCCTTATTTATTAATGTTAAAGCACAACCTCTTTTTCTCCCAAACGAAGCGTTATCAAGTTGCAGCCGGCTTATAGAATTTTAAACACACAGAGAATTTTAAGCACACTGCAGCTATTCTTAAGCTAATAAATGAATAATTTACATTTATAACAAAGTTATAAATGGTCAAGTTTCGGATGTAATAATGTTATAATCTGATCAAATTGTATTTATTTGTATTCTTTGAGGTTAATGAGTTGATTTTCTTTATTTCCTAAAATGCCTAAAATTTCAGGAAAAATAAAGGTAATTATGGTAGATAAATATATGGATCAGTGAAGAAACGAAGCTTGTTATATAAACCTTAAAAATGAATCTAAAATTTAATCCACCTTTGGACAGAGCAGATATAACAAAAGTTGCGGTTAGTAACTACTTATAGGTTTCTGAAGCGATTATTTTAAATGAAAGAGAAATATACCAGAAATTGTTTAAGATTTTTTTCTTCCTGCTTTCTGTATGCCTTCGTGGTGTAACGGTTAGCACACTCGGTGCGTATTGGAGGGGGGTCCAGCTTCGAGTGACGACGATAGGTATTGCACATTTTTCTCGTCTTCGGCTTCATAATAACCTAATGACTTTGCAGTGGCGTCCGAACTAAAAAGTGTTGGATGATAATTTTTCACCACCTGGAGTTGGAGATTGGGTCCCCTAATCCCCAGTCGCCCTTTAAAAGGGGGTATTTTCTCCCTCCATGCCTTCGTGTGTAACGTTTAGCACACTCGGCGCATATTCGAAAGGGCCACGTTCGAGTCCCGGTGAAGATATTGCACATTTTTCTCGGCATAATAACCTAATGACTCTACAACTGCTAATTCATGTTTGCCAATAGATACCCGAAGCACTGTGAAAACAGTACCTTTCTGCGCTAAACAGTCCAAAAGTATTAAAGTTGGTATGGTTCCTCCACCACAGGAAAACGTACAATATTGTATATTAAAAAATGAAGATCCTGTAGGAGGGAAAAAGAAAGGAAAAAAAACTTGACAAAATGAGGAATATTTTAAAATTGTCTGCGAAAATTTAGAAGATAATTAAGTTTTTATTTGCCTTGTACCATTTTATTTTTAGTGTAGAGTATTTTAATTATTTTAGCTATACCGGACAGAAGTCGACCTAGCACATAATGCAAAATATATCAAAATACAGAAAAGACTTTGTTAAACATCCTTTGTAAACTTTTTTCTATCATGCTACATTTAAATGCTAATTTCGAAGTCATACTCTGATGACGACCTAAGAATTATTAAACCCTATTTAAATGCTGTCTCTTTAAGTGAGAGCACATTGTCTTAGATAATATTGCAAAAGCAATTAGCATTCAAAGCGTACAATTCTCCTCTAAAGAATTCATTTGTTTAAGTCCTAATCCTCATCAAGATTCATAACTCTAGATTTCCCCAAACGCTTTCCCTATTGACTAACTGCCACTAAAGCTTCACAGAATTCGGAATTTAAGCAATTAAATTATAACTGCATTGTTAACTGAAACTCTCATTTCAAAGCAAAGTTAAGGCAAACTTATTGCCTGAAGAACATTACTGATAAAGAACATATTACAACGTAGAGAAACTGTTAGAATACATTACTGTCACCTTTGAGTAATGAAACTCGGCAGCGTCAAAACCAAACGAATGCCTGGCGATATATTGGCGAGAGAGGCTTCTACCTATGGTTTTTTAGAGAGTTTATCAAAAAGTTTACGAGTAAAATTTATGGGTCATTTATCCCCCCTTTTTACTCCTTTTACTTTCAACATTGTCGTTAAGTCACTCCGTGCCACTGCACACACAATGACGTCACGTCTTTCACGTGCACACTCATGTTTAATCAATTTGTAAATACTTTGTATGTATTTTTGTATGCACATTAAATAAAGATTAATTATGTTTTGTTCCATTTATTGAAACTTGGAACCTGTGATTTCGATGCAGAAGTTTTAAGGGGACGGTGGAGCTTAAAATAGCTAATAATCAACCAAAACATTGAATTTGTTTTTTTACTCTCGTAGTATTCCATATACGTAACTACACCATATGCAAAAAACAGAGTTCAAATACTCTGTAACGTTAAAGAAGTTACAAGGCAGGGGCAGAGTCTGCAAACGGCGTCTAATCACATCCCACATATGTTCGACTGGTGACAGGTCAGGAGAGTACGGTGGCCATGGCAGCATCTGTGTACCTTGCAGAGCATGTTGACAGATGCGAGCACTGTGTGATCGGGCGTTATCCTGCT
>KK118457.1:181703-240647 GCA_000611955.2 Stegodyphus mimosarum
GAAAAATTGCATTAGGCAGCCCCTGAAGGGAGGGAATTGCTACCGGCCGCAGTACATTATCCAAGTATCGTTGGGCCGTCACAGTGCCCTGACTACGAACTAGAGGTGATCTGGAATCGTAGGCAATAGCGCCCCAAACCAATATGGCACGTTGTCGCGCGGTGGGGCGTTCCACAGTTACTGCCGGATTAGATCTGTCTCCACGTCGACGCCACACACGTATGCAGCGACTGTCATTGGATAAACAGAAGCGTGACTCATCTGAGAACACGGCGTTTCGCAATTCTGTCATCCACATCGCTCCAGTCCGGCACCATTCTAAACGTATATGCTGTGGGGTCAATGGCAGTCTTCTTAACGGACGCCGTGAGTGCAGGCCACGTGCAACCAATCGACGGGAAATGATTCTCGTCGACACGGGAACATCCAGGGTATCTTGCACATGCTGCAGAATCGCGGTACAAGTGGCTTGCGGGATCGCCACAGCTTATCGGCGGATGCATCGATCCGCGTGTGCTGACGTCATTCTGGCTGCACCTGCACCCCTCCTTCTTCCCACATTCCCTTGTTTTAACCATGTTCACCATAGCCGATGCACCGTGCTCGCATCCATGTGAGTATCAGCTGAGATTTGACGTAAGGACCAACCCTCCCTTCTCAGTCCGATCGTGAAACAGTCTATCTGTTGGAAGTGCCTTCGTTGACGGCGGCCTGGCATTCTCTCCTATTACACGTATCCTCCGGCAGAAAAACCAACTTTCTTCGATAATTCGTCTGTCAGAAATAACGACACGAATATTGCCCATTCTGCACGTTCCTTCCCTTACAGCTTACGTCACGTGCGTCGGAGAGCTGCGCATTTCACATCATTCGCATAACTCAGTGACGTGCGTCTACTCTAAAATTTGCCTAAATTTCTGACCACTCCTTCTTGGTGTTGCATTTTCAATGTCGAGCACTGTTGTCCAATACGATCTTTAAAGCATTTTAACCTCAAACTTAATTATTTTTAATGAGAAAGATTGAATTAAAAAGATTAAGATGGAATAAAAATTGGATAAAGGTAAAGAAACACTGAAGGTTGAATTTTAAAAAGTAAAAAAATTGAGAATGTTGCAATAAATAATCGAAAGCTATACTGAGGCACAATAGGGATCAGTTTGATACGAAGTTTAAAAATTCGTGGAGAAACCCGTTTAGTTTTGATTATATGACGTCGTATCTAACTGTACTCTTGAACCTAATATTATCGATGGAAAAAGCGATATTTTGTATATAAATATGCAAACCTACGTTAAATGTGCATTAAGAGATATAAAATGTTTCGAGATCTATATTAGGAGAAAATTTTAAAGGTTAAGTGAAATACAGTGGTATTCACTTTATTCTCGTTATGCACCACAAAGATACATGAGATAGTTAAAATTTATGTTTATTTACATTTATAGTGGAACTTTTAATTTCCACTTCTGTTGTACTTAACTTATAAAGTATTTCTCCCGCCTTCTTCACTTGCCTTCGTGGTGTGGTGGTCAGCACACTCGACGCGTAACCGAGAGATCCGTGGTACGATTCCCGGCGAAGGCGTTGCCCATTTTTCATACCTTATTCTTCCAAATAACTTAATGTCTCTACAAACTGCTTGGGTATTTAATGAACTATCATTTGTAAAATTAAAATGTAATTATACTGTACATTATGGATTAAAAAGCCGAAGACCTGAGATAAAATGCTTCGCTTTAAACTTAATGCTCTGGTAATTCGGCAAGCAATGGAACCTTTGTTTATTATACAAGTCCTATAAACTGTTAAGTTGAAGAAAATAAAAAAAATATTTTTTAAACCTTCTTCTGCGTCTAGCATTATTTTACTGGAAGACTAAGACAGGGCGATAAGTTGCCTTCCTGTCTATATGAGGCCATAAATTTACCTTTAAATTAGTTAGATTCCGTACACGTATATTTAAGTATGCTTGGAGATAGCGTTACTTTTAGTTTAGCCAGTGCAAGGTTGCAAGCTGAAGGAGTGTCGGCCAACATGATGGAAAGCTTCGAGTATGTGTATCATACATGCCATCTTCAGCGAAGCCAGCCATCAGTTTTTATGGATGGTTGTAGCCATAGAGGAAACAGTAGAGTTCTGTAGTAATTCTGTAAAGTTCTGCAACAAATTTTGTGGAAAGATTGAAAAGCCAGTTTCTGTTGCATCCAGTTGTTGAACAACAGGATGTTAGTACATCAAAGTCTGTCTTAGTTGAAAGGGTAGCTCTTGAGCGAGCATTGAGTAAAATGTTTTAGTTGAATCCGAGAACTAGACTTCCATATTTGATGTTTTGAAGCCCACGTTAGTTAAAGCGTTCTCATCGTAAAGAACATGGCTCAAATAGAGATGAATCTCTTTCGAAAATATCAGATTGACGGTATTTGTATTGAAAAAAGTGAGGCATGAAATTCTACAATGGCACAATCTACAGTTACTTCTTATTACTAAATGTTTTAACTCTTTGAGGAGCAGGAAATGGCAATTAACTTTTTCAGCAAAATTCTTGTTTTATTAACTATATCAAGTGTTAGAATGAAATTATTTGCTACAATTACACATATTTTGTCTCCAAGATGCGCGAAAAAATTACCACTTGTGGTGGTTAGTGTCAGTGACCACCGCCCACAGAACACATCCCTACAAATCAGTCTCCATGGTACTCATGGAAACAGTTTTTATGTTTCAAGCAGGGGGCAACTTTGCATGTGCTGCATTCCCACACTGTACTTACAGGCTTTTTTCTTGGTGCTGCAGAGTGCACATCGTTGTGATGTTATCTTCGATGGCCGATGCTTATTTTCTTGAAGACGAATTGCTGCATCAGCTACTGGCTTTTGTTTCTTGATTGGTTTATATTTCTAGATTGCCATCTGGTGAGCTACAATCGAACTTCAGAAACGGTCAGTCTTGAAAACCACTCATACGAGTGAGTAAGACGTTCAATAGAAAAGGTGGTTACTGTAGGTAACCATCGTCCTTCAAAGAGTTAAAGACACTTTTATTAGTCTCCACTCTAAAATGCCATTTTCTTTAACACTTCCTCAACTGCGTTTGCTATTTCTCTGTTCTTTATTTAGGATAATACCGAATTTCAAGGAATGAAATTTTGCAACCTCTTTATAGTGCAATTCACGAATCTTCAATTGAACAAACAAATAAATAATGCACTGAATTTACGATTTAATGTATATTTAAATTAATGAATGCGAGTTAGATAGAAAGTAGCTAAATTCTCTCAAGAAAAATATATACAGCCCTATAATTACACAAAGGCCAACGAAAAAGATTATTGAAGATTTATGAAAGAATAAAGAAGTAAATTAACGGTGGAAAACGAAGGAAGAAAAGGTTTATGACTTTGATGAAAATGAGCACCCGCCACAAGAATTGTCTTGCAGAAATAATGGAAGTTTTCATGCACTCACCGAGACTTATAAGACAATAAAGAAAATATAGCTTCAGAATGTAATCTCAGAAAGAATCGAAAAGTTATCAGTGCAAAGAGTATAAAGTAAAGAAGCAGTTGTTTCCCGGGAAAGCAGCCATTATGTTGGTTTTTATATCTGTAAAAGCAGTAGAAAATTAAAGAAATCACTAAACAGTCACTGATGAATTTTTTATAGTGGAGAAATACACTCACGTTTGTGAAAATTGCAACACCAAGAAGGAATCGTCACAATTGAATGCAATTTAATACACAGTTGAGTGGTAGTGGTACAAATAAATGATTAAATGTTCAAAGCAAACAAACAAGAACAAGAGATCAGAATCAGTATTTTGTGTGGCCACCACGCGCCGCAATAAGTGCTGCTACACGACGTGGCATGGAGTCAAACAAAGTTTGAATGTCTGACTGAGGAAGAGCATTCCATATCGTTTGTACGCGTACCCAAAGTTCGTCTGCAGACGCAACAGGACGAGGATCACGAGCAAGACGCCGACCAATGACATCCCACACATGTTCAATTGGCGACATATCCGGGGAACACGCAGGCCAAGGAAGAAGCTGTACCTGCTGCGCTGCAAAGAAGGATTTAACAATCCGAGCAGTATGAGGGCGGGCATTGTCCTGTTGAAATACAGCGCCTGGCAAGCTTTGAAGGAAGGGAACAGCTTCGGGCTGTAGAACTTCACGGATATACCGGTTGCTGTTCAGATTGCCCACAATTCGTAGCAATTGAGATCGTCTATGATATGCTATGGCGCCCCAGACCATAACTCCGGGTGTTCGTCCACTGTGGCGTTCGATAATGCACTCCGGAAGGTGGCGTTCACCGGCATAGCGTCTGACACGAATGCGGCCATCATGGTACCACAAATTAAAGCGGGATTCGTCAGAAAACACGACATGCTGCCAATCAGCACGCCAGTCTCTATGCTGATTGGCCCATTGTAGCCGCAGGCGGCGATGGTCGTGCGTTAGGGGGATCCTGTATAAAGGAGTCCGTGCGCGCAGTCCACACTGCAGCAGACGTCTACGAATTGATGAAGCACACAATGAAACACCTGTAGCTATTGACCACAGTGCTGCCAATTGTCTAGAGGAAGCTGTACGGTCCGTCCGCGCCATGCGGACCAGGTGTCTATCATCGCGAGCTGACGTCACATTTCGGGGTCCACTCCCGGATTTCCGAGTTGTCCGACACTCGTCCGTCCACTGCTTCCAAACGCGCATCACTGTGCTGCTGTTACGCTGCACACGAGAGGCTACTGCACGATACGACAATCCAGCTTCACGAAGGCCGATGATTCTCCCTCGTTCAAACTCTGTAAGTTGTTCAAATCTCGCTCTCTTTCGTCGACGAGGCATAAGTACAGATTGAGTTAACGTTTACCACTAGCAGATAACCACCGATAACCATACACGCCTCGCTACAGCCGTCTATTTATTCGGATCCATCAGCCGTTCAGAGGGCGCTGCTCAGCATACGCATGCTCTACGGATTTGCAATTCTAATCATTTGCATATCATGCGCTACTTTGCATTTCCTGAAAATTTCAGCTCACTCGGGTAAGTCCTTCATGGTGTTGCAATTTTCACAAACGTGAGTGTATATTCTTTCACACCAGAAACATAAGTTAAATACTAATTAAAACGCAAAATCTTCAGAATATAAAATTATGCAAATGAAGGTTTTAGATCATTGCAGAATAAGCCTATTTAGTAATTTTAAGCTATTTATTACATTTTTTAAATAACCGTGACTGCTCTTTCTTTCGACATTTTTGTAAATACTTTTACCAGCGTATTTTGGCATTAAAAAGGCAATTTTCCTTTCTTTACCAATGTGTTTTGCGTTTCCGGAGAAAGAAACACTAATAAAAAAAATTTCATGGATCTCTTATTATCCCAAAGCAGCGTTAGCTCAGAAGGGCTATTAATCTTGAAAAGAGGTTTTCAGTCGAATCACTATAAATGGCTGGATCAGTTTTCGTTTTGTTGCCATCGAATATTATTTCCCTGTATTATATATATTTAAAGAACCTGTATAATGAAAAATCTGCAGGAATGAACGAATGGCTCTTGCATTGTGAAAATACGACGGTACCTAGAGTCATCAAGTTTTGAATAACGTACCTCCACCTGAACATGGTCATTGGGAAGCCCAAATTTGGAATTTTATTTTTTATTTCCCATTTTTTAAATTCTAACGAATGTTTCATTAAGAAACTCGTCGATTTCAAAGCGAACAGTTGCAACACACTGTATGGAATAAAACATTTTTATCTTCACTGCGCGAGACTGCTGCCCATCGGAAATTCTAAAGATATGCGGTTTTAAAAATTATTTTTACCCCGAATGGTCTCGAAACGCGTATGTATACGTTAAAACGGGGTTTAAATGAAAAACGCTGCCCTTCGGCGGCAATATAAAATCTGAAAACGTTCAGATTTTCATTAAAAATAATTTCACGAAAGCGTAATTTTATTCCTCTATGCTGTTTCCAGTTTAAGAGTTTTTCCATTCATGTCTTTAATTTTCTCTACCTTCACCAAAAAGCTGAGCAGTTGTCATATAAGCACCATCAAAGCAAATTCGAAGACATCAGTAGTTAGAAATTTAGATGAACTTTATGAAATAGTGAACGGCAATATTTTAAATAAAGTAGTATATCATAAAGGATAAAATTCGTGTGTTAAAAGATCTTAAAATTTATTATGTTTATATTTTATACATTTATTAAGACTTGATTGGTGGACCAGCTTAGGTAATATACGCTTGACAGCAATTTTATGGGTGTCCTTTAACATTAATTGGATAAAGAAGCAGAAAAGCTTACTGTTTGATTTTACAAAAGGTAGTGAGAGTGCATAAGTAAAAATGAAGTAATAGAGGATTACTCAAGATCATTCTTTAACCTAAGTTGTTCATGGCGTAATACTTATGCTTATGAGAAGACAGTGATTATGTTTGTACTGCGAAAAGCAGCGAAAAGAATTGTAAAGCTATATATTTATTACTCTTTGTTGGAAATTCGAAAGATATGCTGTTTTCAAATAATTTCAACTCGAAGGGGGTTAGCCTAAATGCTTTCAAAACGTGTATGTATGTCTAAATGTAAAAAGGCTCTTTGAGCAAAGTATAAAATCTGAAAGCTCTCAGATTTTTTTTTTTTTTAATATTTTTTTATTATCGTTTCTTTCTCCAGAAACACCAAATCCTTTGGTTTAAAAGAAGTTCATGGACATTTCGGTTTCGGTTTATTTGATTACGGCCAAGCACTCGGGGACTTAGGAAGGATTGCCTTCGTGGAGGTCTTTCTAAGAGAAACTGACACGCCCATGCTGCCAACCCATTCACTGGGATTGGAATCACGAACCGAACTACCAGTGCACAGTAACACTTCAGTTTCCATCTCTCCTTGAAATGACCTTCGTAACACTTTTAATTTTGTGAAATCTTGTGTTCAAAATAAGCTATGTACTCTTTCTGTAGTTTATGTTATAACAGTGATTTGGTTTGTTTCATTATAGCAAAACACTCAAGGACTATGTGCCTAAGGGAAGGGATGCCTCTCTAAGGGACACTGGATCGTATACACGATACAGATGCGGAAAACCACAGAAAACGCCCGTGCAGCCAGGGCATTCGCCAGGAAGTGAACCGCGGACTGAACTACCGGTGTTTAGTGACCGCTCGGCAGCTGGTGGGCCTTAATAACAGTGGACTTGCTTCTATATTTCGAGATCCTTGCATCAAACAGGTTTCCGTTTGACACAAAGTTTACAATTTAACTTAAAAAACAAAGGAAGTTTAAAAAAGCATGGTAAAAAATTAGAACATCTTTAAAAGAATAAACAATGAAACCGTAGCAGATAACCAAGTATGTCCATTTTAATTCCTTTTGCAGTGGATTCCTTGAATTCTCATAGGAAAGAAGCACGAGTTCAATTTATTTTGTATTATTGCGATAAAAGGCTAAAGATAAGACAGGAGAAGTTTTTCAAATTAAAAAAGAGCATATCTCCTTTGATAGATAAATATTTGTAAGAAATCTGTCTATTAACAGAAATGCAGCCATTTTCATAAATTACTTTACATTATGATATTTGAATTAACTTTGACGTCAAGTTCTTAATAGCGAAAGAATGATATATAGTTGGTAGGTATGGCCTGGGTTACGTTCTTGGCAAGCCCAAGCTCGCATTTTGCTTTTTTACACCGGCCACGAAACAAAAACTTATAAGACAACATAAATAAACAGTCTCCGCTAGCAGCCATATTGGGTGTTCTTTATTATTGGTCTATTCCAATTGCAGCCATGTTTTTATTAATTATTTCCATGATCTCTTTTGCAAAGTTTTTTGCATCATTTCCGGTATAAACCAGGTCTATATATATATTTAGATCCATTTTCCTTATTGCTTTCCGTTTAGATCCCCGGTAATCTATTCCTTCTATATTTACCTCAGTAGCAGCCTCTTTTGCGCGCTATAAGGTATTTTCTACCTCTTTCCAGCATGCCTCGTGGTGTACGGAAGTACACTCGACGTGTATTCTAGAAGTCGAGGTTCGAGTATTGGCGAGAACATTGCTCATTTGCCTCCTTGGCTAACGGGCCGGCTGCATGAGAGCATTCGTTAGTTTTCACCTTGCCTAAGGTTTGCCTTAAAAGGTTCCCCATTTTGTCATGTTTCAAAGAAACTTAATAGACTCTACATTGGCTCCCTCACTAAAAGGTGGCGGAAAATATTTCGTCAAGACCAGGATTTAGCGACTGGGTCCCATAATTCCTGGTCGCCCTTTAAAACGGGAGAATATAAGGTATTTTCTTCCTCTTTCTAGCATGTCTTTGTAGCGTAAAGATAATACAGTCCACGCGTATTCGAAAGGTCCAAGTTCGAGTCTCGGTAGGACATTGCTCATTTTATCATGTGTCTTGTTTCAAAGAAACCTGTGTTGTTGTGATTTATCTTACTTATCTGACAGTAACATCAGGACAAGTGTACGAACTTCATTGTGGCAAGGAGAGCAAGATCGAGTCTGTCTTTGGCATTAGCCTTAAGCACCACATAGTAACAGTACGCCCACACGTTTGACGGAGAGCCCCCCCCCCCGGGGGAACAAATCCGAGGGTCTCCCACCCCCCTCTTTTCCTACCACACATCTCTCGAGAGGACTTTCTCCTTGCCACATATTTAGAGTACTACCATGACACAAAGACACTATACATTTCCAAACATCCATGCCTTCTCCGGGATTCAAAGACTTCCCTAACTACTAACCCCTACTACTCCTCTAACTCGGCAAAGCATAGCAGTATCTACGTTAGAATTATATACGCTAGTTCAGTATGTCAGCAATGTAATACGTCAGTCCAATATGTAATTTTCTATTTATACAGAGCCAGGCTTTTATACACAAATTTTGTACAACTTCAGAAGGCTGTGCTGTATCTGTAAATGTTAATATCTTTTTTTTATAGTACCTAACTTTTACTAAGGATAATATTCTTCATGTAAACTTTACTATCATGATAAAGTATATGCATAAATATATATATATATATGAATATGCATAAAAGTATGTATACTTTTATTTATTTTGGAATATATATATGCATATATGTCTGTATATATCTGTGTCGGTTTTTATATGTATCTGTATTTTGATTATACTGTTCTTCAAGTGCCTTTATGCACATGTATATTTCTTTTTTGCATTTAATAAATGTCACCTGCTCTACCGGGGCAGTCCAGGGTTGCGGCCTGGAAGCTAGCGGTTAACTCCCGCTGAGTTGGTAACCAATTCTGCATGGATATAACAAGTATACCTGGGTCGGAAATCAACTCAGCTGTTTAGCTTCCCTAACTACTATACCGTCTGGTTGGCTCAGAGAACCCTGATAGACTCTATAAAGCAAATAATCACTTCTAAGCTTTAACGTTTTTTATTTGATAAATTGAACTACCATCAGCGACACGGCAGTGAAGTCCCTGAAAACTGGTCGTCGATCCGGCTTCAATTCGTGGGCTAACGGGCCGGCTCCATGACAGCATTCATTAGTTTTCCCCCTTGTGCAAGATGAAACGGGTCGGTTTGCCTTGAAAAGTAAGTTTCTCACGAAAGCATCCTTTCCGTTGGGCAGATAACTTTTGTGTACTTTGTTGTAATCTAAGTAATTAACTAAAATTACAATATTAATAATCCAAATTATGCAATAAATATTGATCAGTTCTACCCACACGTTGCACCTCCACACAGTGTACACCCCCTTTCCTATTGAAGAAGTAATTTACTTCTAACAAGAAATGATTCTTGTAAGTATCAATAAATTTCCTTCTGCATCTTTTTCAGTTATATAATGACAAAATTAATTAACAAATCTAAAAATGTTAAGGCTAACTTGGTATCATTCTCTGAAAGTTTGTAGACCAAGTCAGTTAAGTCAGTCACCAAGTTAGCTAATTGATTTTCAGTGGAAGGAAATACGAAATTTATTTTTGATGTAATTAATAATTATTCAGTTGAAATACAGTACAACGAACTTATAACGAAGAAATCGAAAATACTTGGTTGGTATAACGATAAGTCTAAGGGGCATAACTCGTTTTGAACGAGCAAACCCCGGTTATGGTGAGCAATAGTTTTGTTGTTCATAAAATTTCTATTGACCTCCACCTTTCCTGCTTAGCTAACCTTATCTTGGAAAAATTTCTTTCCGAAGTCAACCGAAAGTTAGTGTTGAGTCATAAATCCTGCGAACACGTGATAGCAGCCTTCTTTTATCTTGGGGAATGATCAAGATTGAATTTTTACCACCGAATTCTACAAGCGTTTAGCCAACCTATGAACCAGGGAATCATCAGAACTTTTAAATCAAACTTTCCGTAAGCAGTTGATGATTTTCACGCTTTTTGATAGAACAGAAAAAGTAGAAACAACCTCAAATGCTAATGTAAGCGTACTTGAAGCGATACCTTTTATGAAATATGTATGAAGAAACGTTACGCCAACATGTATTACCAATTGCTTCCGTAAGTATGGATTGGACCTTTTTCAAGAGGGGCTAATCACTTAAGAACAAGTCTTGAAAAATTTGGAAATAAGTAGAGAAGAATTTGAAAATTATATATCTATTGACGCTAATATTATCACTTCCGAGATACATACTTCCGAGGATATTGTAGCCGAATTTCAAACTAAAGCAAATGAAAAAAATAATGAAAGTGACGATTATAACGACCAATGTGAAGAATTTCAAGCTGAATGGCCTCCAATACACTCAATGGCTTTTGAAGGCGCAGAAAAACGTATTTTTATTCGAAGCCAGGGGTGCAAATGACGATGTTTTCTCGACCTATGAGTCTTCTTCGAAGAACGATAACACAAGAAAGAGACAATAAATCAGTTCAAAGCATATTAACCAACTTCTTTTGTCATAAATAAATAAAATAAATAAATAAATAAATAAATTACATGTAATATAGTAAGTATTGTTGCGTGCGTACGGGTTCGTAATGGATTGAATGTACAAGTCCGATAAAAGGTTAATAAAATTTATTCTTATTACAAGAAATATAACAGAACGCTGGAATTTTCTCCAGAGATATTTGTACAATATCACGCATTATAATCAGCAGTTATCCTCTAAACTACTAAAAGAAAAGTTAGAATACAACGCAGTACAAAGAGAAAGCTAGTCTGATCTGAACTTGCAAAATAACAGCAGCAACAACTGAACTGAGATGTCTGTCTCCGGCTTTTTTAATCGGTCGCGAGAAAGGTCTGGTAATTTGTTTCCTCGAGATTTCGAGAAAGCAAATGAGTAGAATTACGGTTACACCTAACACAGTAGTCAATTACATTTTTTCAATTTAGATATAAATTACGAGATAGTTATTTATTAAATGTTAAATGCGCATTTCTGTAAATGCGCAAAATCTGTATTTTTACATTTTGGGCGTAGCTTTCCCTTAAAATATGTCTCGTGTTGCATTGCACGAGGATATAAAACAATTTTAATTGTAATTCTGTACAGTCATTAGGTTATTACGAAGCAGGAGACACGAAAAATGAGCAACGCCTTCACCGGGAATCGAACCACGGACCTCTCGGTTATGCGTCGAGCATGCAGACCACTACACCACGAAGGCGTGCGAAGAAGGCGGGAGTAATACCTTATAATTATACTAAATATAGCTAAGTAAATACAAAATCCGCAACCGTATGCATGAATGTTTATGATTTTTTCACGAACCCATTTTTTAACAGTACTCGGCTATAACGAGCAAGTATCGGAGTCTCTTCATGCTCGTTGTAAGCGAGTTGACTGGCGAACACATTTCGAAATATTTCAACTATCTGCTGGAACGTATTTGGCAATTGCAAAATTTCGAATTGTCAGTTATCAAATATTATTCATAATAACTTCAATAGCTGGAAAATCTTTTTTTCTAATAAAAACGTGTATGTTTCTGTTTCAAGCCATTTCATTCTTCTGCATTACTTTTAAAACCAGCAGTTTTATATCGTCCTGTGCTTTTAAAATTTTATAACATAGTAATTTCGATTCTTCACATTCCGCACCTTTTACCAATTTTTGTCTCTATCCCTTTTACCTTATCACTCGCATTTAACATGTCAGAACAATTCCCAAACAACAGCGAGATATTACAATGTCGCGTCGCTCGTACTGACGACAGCCACTCTATCGCATAAAGATTTTTATATTAGTAATTATTTCACAGGTGTCGAAGACAGCATTTTAGAAGTGTCTTTGATACATTCTTGCTGAAATTAATTGGAAGATTAACGAACCGGGAAATTATCAGTTTATTCGTTGGAGTTAGGCGTTTCGGCGAACGGAAGAGATTATTTTCTTTGCTCTCCATGCAAGCATTTTGCTAAAAATTAATGGTCCTGCCTCTATTAATGAGAGAAAACCGTAGGTTAGGAATAATCCTTATTTTTTGTATAAGAGTAAAGTTAATTAGAAGGAGAAGTGATATAAAGTGTTTGCCTATTGCAGATAACCGAATAAACTTCATTGAATAATTTGTTCGAATAAATTTAGCTGAATTTTCAACGAAGCCCTTACAAACTGCAGGGTACTTTATATGTTCTTATATGCGAAATTATACAGTAGAACACAGTGTATTTGCATCTAAAGTAATCCTTAAAATGTATTTTAATTGAATGTTTATTAAATAAAATATTTTACATGCATTTAATGCTTCAGTTTTTTTCTTAATTTCCTTCTCTTTTACTGTAGTTTTACTACTAAATAATCTGTTTTTCTACGCCATCAAAAGTTCAATATGATTTCACTTCAGAATTTTATGTAGTATTGGAATGCTATTGTAAGTTGTAATAAATCACTAATTACTAAAGGTAATTTTACTTATGTTCAGATTAGAAGACTGAAGATATTATTATTGAAAGATTATAAAGATAACTAGGCTAGGTATTTACATTTACGTGATTGCTTTAAAAGTTTTCACTCGTTTGTACTTTAGTCCAAAGGGGCTTTGTTCTTTAAGGACTATTGTTTTCGTTTTGCAATTTTGAGTCGGAAACATTAAATCTCGGTTCACTTTACAAACTGTTGCCACCAAATATTGCAGCCTTGTATTATATTGAAAGAAATTAAATAATGAAGCATGTGCATAAATGTATATATGTTTCTCGCATTTTGATAAAACGATGGTACCATCGAGCCCAAATTTGAAATTTGTTTTATTATCGATTTCATATTTTGTAAAACTTATAAACGAATTTTTGATTATAAATAAACATAAACGAATTTTTGATTAACAAACTCAAGGATTTCAAAGCGAGAAATGGCGACGTTATACAGAAAAAAAATTTTATCTTCAGCGCGTGACACTGTGTATAGGAAATTCTAAAGATATGCTCAGTATAAAATTATTTTGCGATATTGTTCTTTAACTAAATTTTATGGTTTAAGTGCGAAGAACATGATATTTAATAAATAAAGGTAACACACAAAATGTTAAAAAAGTCCCTTTTGGGCGTAAAATAAAATCTAAAAGCTTCCGGATTTTATTTTAATTTATTTTAATTATTTTTTTTACTTTTTGAACTATCTTTCGTTATTTTACAGAATGTTAATGCCGGCCAATCGGGTTAGTGTACGCTGACTGCCGTACACGAGGGCTTGGGTGCGTAAAGGTATAGTGTGTACGCGGCATGGGGGTACTCTAAATATGTGGTGAGCCGGAAGTTTTCTCGAGAGCTTGTTGGTAAGAGAAGAGGGATAGGCGAATCTGGGATGTGTCTGCTCGGTGTGCTCTTTATCAAAATTGGGTTTTGGAACTGAGCAAAGATGTGCTGTCACCTGTATGGTGCTCAATGCTCTTGCCAAAGACAGGTGCAGTTTTATACTCCTTGCCATGATGAATTCGTGGGCTTGTTCTGATGTTTCGCGAGCTTGTTCTGATATTACAAATGTTTTCATCTTTCGTATGCTTGTTCCGATGTTCTGATGTCAAACAGATGGGATAAGTCACAACAGCATGTTAATTCTGTGCAACTGTTCCGATAAAGTTAAGTTTGTGAGGCTCACTCTAAACGAAGCCATGTGTCTTGTTCTCTTAAGGTCCACAATGGAGTTAGGCAAGGGGATGCAAATAGCATGCTCTTCTTTAGTTTAGCTCTGTAGAACGTTATAAGAGATGCTGGTATTGATACAAGAGATACCATGTTTAATAAATCAGTTCATATTCTGGTTTATGTTGATGTAATTGCAAGATCTAAGCTGAAAGATTGTGGAACTGGCAAAAGCAGTGACTTCCAGGCATGGATCCGTTTGACTTCTGAAAGGATGCAACACCAACCAACCATCTACAGCTGTGCTAGGAGAGATCTTTTTAACACTAGAGAATTCAGCCAGAAAAAAGAAGCTCAAATAAATGTGGAAAAAACTAAATATGTATACTGTGGTAAAAAGGAAAATCCACTAAAAATTCTCGAGATTGGCTGGCCCATTTTAAATCTGAAAAATTTCTCCTATTTGGATTCCGAAATCAACTATCAAAATGATATTAATCCTGAAATCAGAAACAAAGGATTATTGCTGCAAATCTTTGCTTCTTTGATTTCAGACCTCTTTTGAAATTCTATCAAGTAAAGAGGAGGACAAAAATTTTATTATACAAGGTATTGATAAAATAAGTCTTAACCTATGCTTCCAGAGACGTGGTCTCTGGCTTTGGGGGAAAACAGAGCCTTGGTGATCTTTGAGAGGATCCGTATTGGAGAATAATGTATGGCGTGAACGGTACACCTTCGAAAGCTACAAAATTTATAAAGATGAGGATATTATTAACCCATAAAAATTAAGTAGAATGAAAGGGAGAATGAATGCAGATAGAACAGTCCTTAAGGTCTTCAATGCAACTCTTGTTTGTGGAAGGCCTAAGAAAAGATGGAGGGACTGCCTGGATGAGGATTTTGTCATTCTAAAAATTAAGAAATGGAGGTCAATTTTTGGATGGAGAGCTGAATGGGAAATGCTTCTAAAGAAAACCAGAGCTCCCAAGGGGCTGTTGCGCCAATGCTGAGGATGAATTTTGCTCTTACAGTTGAAGAAAAACATTTTATTCGTAACACATGAGGTCAGTTCAAACCCACGGCTATGAGATGATGAAATTGTGTCAAACTGGAAGATTCGAAGTTTCCTAAGATACAAGTCATCCGTGAAAGCTATGAGAGGGACAAATGTAACGCCAAAATAGGCGTCGATGATCTCGAAACATATCTTGGTGGAAATATTTTTACATCAGGGTACGTTATTATTATATTATTACACTACCGTACGGTAAAATGTTTTACAGTCTTGGGTTAGATTTCAATTTTATTTCGAAGGGTATAATTATGTATAAATTTGTCTGAGGAGTCTTAAAGAGTCTCTCCTATGAAAAACTGCAGAAAATATTCTTAGACCTGCATCAAGTGTAATGCTGCTCAGGCATCACTTATTGTACTTTATTTTGTCTTGATTTTAGCTTGGACAAGGATTTATTTTTAAACATCATCTCGTTTTAGATATTTTAGAGGTATTTGGACTCGTGGTTGGTCTAAAAATGTTGGATGACTTCTGACATTAGAAACAACAACAGAAGCATCAATCCTGGTTCCAAGAAAATATCCCAAGTTTTCAAGGAGAATTGGAGCCTCTCCATGCAACCATCAACAATTTTCTTCTAAGTTCTGTAAGTAAACATTTAAACTAAAACAAGAAGCAAAACACGAAACAGTAATTAAATTCTGTATTATTAAGAAGGGCATTAATCTAGGATTCAACCAAAGCACTTATTTCGCTTTTATTCAGTGCAACGGATTCCGCTTCGTTAAAACAACCAAACAAAACCTTTTCTTCCTTCCAAAACAGAATCTAGAGATGTCATCCCAATAAAAGCACAATGTTTCCCCTTTAAAAAACAAAGCTGGAACTCGACGCAACCCACGTCCCAGTTCCAAAACAAAACTTTTCTGATGGGATTAAATTTTTCTCTCGGCAACTGTTTCGCTTACTGCCAGAGAAGGAGGGGAAAGAAGCCCGATTGACCCTTCATTAAACACCGAGGGGGGACGAACGGCGGGAAAGGGGGAGGGCAGGAAAACCACCCGGATTAATTTCTCCTCCATTTACTTTGATTGCATTTCGGAGGCAATTGAAGAGCACACTTCTGTTTCCGTGGCTGCAGTGTCTTTGTTTGAGAAGAGGGAAAGAACTGAATGGAGAGGAAGAATATTTTGAGGGACAAATATGCAGATTATTCCTTTTAGCAATGGGTATTTTTATTTACTCGGAAATATTTAAATTGCAGTTTCGTTTTTTTTTTTATGGTTAAATTCAAATCTTTGTTACTGATTACCGTTTTTTGCCTTTACGATTAAATTTAAATTATGGGAATATCTTTTGAATGTATTTCAAGTAATTTAATAATGCAACGTTTATTTCAGCTTCCAGGAAGTCAAAAGAAAAGTTAAAGTTACTAAGCTGTTATAAAAGGATAACTATCAAATCAAATGCATCGAAAGTATGAGGAAAATGATGCAATATTTATGCAGAGTTAATAAACAGTCAAAGAGACTAAAATTTCTGATGACGTTGTTTAATTATATAAGTACTGAAAGAATTGGTACATGAAGATAAAGTGCTATTTAAACGAAATAATTAGTAACAGGATTGGCTTGGTTTATTTGATGATAGCAAAGCACTCGAGGGCTATCTGCCTAAGAGGAGGGATGCCTTCGTGGAGGAAACTGACTCATATACACATTTTCCGTTCAGCCGCTGGTGGGCTAACAGGTAACAGATTCGGCAGCAATTTTAGTTAGAGTTTATAATGTAATTTAAATTTTAAAGCTTTCTAAATAGCTGTTAAATAAAATATAAATAAAAGGACATTATTATAGTGTAAATAAAGTGACAAAAAAGAGCGAGGAAGAAGCTAGAATGGCCAAAAAAATGCGAAAAAAAGATAGATAAAATTACTGCCCTTCTTAAAAAAAAGACTACAGAAAATATAGAATGACAAAAATTTGAAAAAAATAATTAAGAAAAGGATATTATGATTACGTAGAAGTTTAGTAAGTGTTGTCTAGGGGTTTGAATGTCCACTATTGAAAAGCACACCAGAGTTATTTGCCATAGGGAAGTGATTCCTTGGTTAAGAACTTTAAACAGAAGGGAGAAAACACAGGGAGAACACCACAAAAATAAAACATGCAGACAGTTCATTCGCCTTGGGCTGAATCTAGGACAAACTACCGTGATTCAGCAGTCTTTAACCTTTTTACTTCCTAACAAAGGAGCTTCCATTTGCCTTTTGGAATAAGTTGTCTGCAATAAACTGATACAACGCATTTGGAGCAACTGCACCTGCTACTGCATACCTTAAGGGGAGGGAAGAAAACAACATCGCAGTCTCGGCCGTTTCGAGCTGATGTGGCGTTTAAATGAAAGGATGTTTCAGGAGTTTGGGCCTTGAAAGGGTTAAACTGATGAATCAACATATCAAAATCTTTACCAAGCTTTCGCTCATTCTCTCTTGAGCAAATATATAATAAAGTAAGAAAAAAGAATAGAAAATTACAAAAAATAAAATAATAAATACAAAAGAAAACTATGAAATGACAAGAAAAGACATTTTATCTCGGATACTTTAATATTTAAACTCAATATATAATGCGAATTACAACACATCACGAATAATATTAAGCCGAGTCAACAGCATTTAATGATATTTAACTGAAAAACAAAATCACAGACCCATTTAAATCTTTGCCATTACGTTAAATATTATCATTTCAGATTAAGCCGATTTGTAAAGCTAACTTAATTCTTTTGCAGGAATGTTTTCACTACGCAGTTGTATTAAACACAGGCGAATTAATTTTTTCAATAGCTCCGAAACGTTTTCGAAACGCAATACGAAGCTCAGAATGAAAATGTGAAAAAAAAAGAAAGAAAGAAACCTATTACGCAAAAAGAAAAATACTTGTAGCACAAAGCACGGCAGACAAATTCTGCAGATAAATTTCATTATTCAAATCTAACAGGACAAAAAACACGCTCCATCTACAAGAAAATAAATAATATACCCTTAACAAAAACTATTCCCCAGCTACTTTTCCACAATCTGACATTTTAGTTGCATAAATAAAATAATAAAAACACGCATAACTCTTGGCAAAGTAACATTAGTGAAAGGTCTCTGAAGAAAAATCGATGCCTCTTTTACAACTCGCTCCGATAGATGGCACTGCTGTCTCTGTTGTGGACACAATATTGACAGCTCTTTCAAATACTCTTAACGCCAACCTTCCAACATGATTTATTGCTCCAGTACGATGCTAGATGGTGGTTTTTCTTGCAATTGCTGTAACGTTATATATATTTTTTCTGGGCTCTTCTTTTATTTCTTTCTGTTTTCTATTCTTTGCTTTGAAACTTTTTTTTTCTTGGCATGCGTAGTCTGGATAACTCCTTGAGCACGATTTTGCCTCCGAAAATATGGATCTATTCCCGCAAAAGACGGTCGTCTTTGCTTGAAAATACAGTCATTGCATAATGGGAAATACTCTCTTCAGTAGCCGGGAGCTTTGTAAACGCAAATTTCTGGCGTAATTTTTTTTTCTTCTTCTTCTTCCATTTTTATGTCCAGTTTTACAAGTCGGAACTTATTTTTGAATGGATCGATTCTTAAGTCAGTACTTTCTTTATAGTACTTGTTAAAACTTGCTTTCAAATTTCGGGATTTTCTTTAGAGACATTTCATCAAACAAGCTTCAGATATGTCTTAAAAAGCAAAATGCTTCAAAGTAGAACATTTTTGGTATTTATGCTTAAGGATTTCTTCTAAAAATATTTTTGACAGTTTTAAGCTTCTTTCTCTTCACCAAACCTACTACAGTTTTCCAGCATTCTCTTTAGAATATTACATTTAATGAAAAATTGCTCATTTATTTAACTGGTTCTTGCTATCCTAAAAGCTGGCGTGTCAATGAAAGCTATTTTCTCCCCGGAGGTCAAGAATTCGAATCCAAATAACATAAAACCCTACACCTACCCGTGGTTTTTTAAAACACTATTAGTCAAATCAGTATTTTTGATTACTAACGCTTCCCCCGCTTTCCAATAAGGTAACATAATTTTGTATTGGAAGTTTTACTTTCTATTCTGCTTGGAAATATTTCATAGGATTCCCACTGATTTAACCTTGTAGAGACATTAGGTTATTTCGAAGCAGGAGACATGAAAAATGAGCAACGCCTTCGCCGGGAATCGAACCACGGACCTCTCGGTTACGCGTCGAGCATGCAGACCACTACACCACGAAGGCATGCGAAGAAGGCGGGAGAAATACCTTACATCCTTAGCTTCAAAGATCGTCGCAATACCACAGAAATCAGTTTCATTTTGCATCTTTTATATTTTTATGACGGAAGAAAAATCGGTCATCCATGAAAACTAATCCACAATTAATTTTGGACATTTACCATGCATCCGATCAGAAACGATCCTAAAATCATCTTGTGACTAATCTCACTTGTCTGACAGCAACATCAGAAAAAGTCCGCGAAATTCATCCCAGCAACGAGTGCAAGATTGCGCCTGTCGTTGGCAATAGCTTTGAGCATCATACAGGTGACAGTACGACTTTTATCAGTTCCACCCGCAATTTTGAAGGAGAGCTCCCCGGGGGGGACAGGTCCGAGGGTCTTTCACTTCTCTTCCCTACCACAACCCCCGGGGTCGACGTAGAGAACTCTGAGAAGCTACTGGCTAGGATCTGTAACTAGGCAGTCTCGGCCACGGGGGTATACAAATTATGAACCTAGTTGTTCTGGGGACTCCGGAAAGGTCACTTATTGGCCGGCCCGGGGTCTGGCATGTCTTAGAGCAGGGTGGTGCTAGTAGCCCGGGGGTGACTCCCCGGTTATGCTGGGTAATGATCCCCTGCGACAGGCTCGACCGAACGACTGGTGGGTAGCAAACTGACGACCAGTGACGCCCCAAATTGGGTGCGTTGCGCCGACCCCTCAAGGTTCCGGGAAAGAGGTTGAATGCGGGGGGAAGGACCTGTAGTGCCTTTAAGTAGTGCGGGACAGGGAAGCCAAAATTGTTGTTGTTGTTGTTGTTCCCCTACCATAACCTCTCGAGAGAACTTTCAGCTCGCCGCATATTTAGAGTGACCCCATGCCGCACAGACACTATTCACAGGTATCCGTGCCTTCTCCGGGATTCCACCCAGGCCCTTCGAAACAGCAGTCAGCGTCGCTAATCTTGGTTTTGTGGCCTCCTAAAAATTATATACTCTATGGAAGAGGTCTTGTCGAAGGAGCGAATAAAAAGCATTGTTAGCAAGATTAGAACACCATCTTCCAAGATAGATTAGGTTTGAAATTTTCAGTGAAGCATATTAATAAATACAAAGCCTTCTGGGTCTCCGAGAATTTAAACTTTTCAGCAAATTCTGGAAAACTGAATAGCTAGTTATCCAGGTTGATCATCAAAAAAGACTATTTAAAAGTCTCGCAAAGCTTTATTTGCTATCATTGTGGCCACATTAACGTCAGCTGTTTCAATAAGCAATCATATGTAAAATGTAATGAAAAAGTAAAGAAAATTCTCTAGATGCTTGAATTCCCAAGATGAGAATGAAAAATATAAATCGAAATTTGACTTCAAACACTCAGGCCTCGAAAATGAGAAGAAAGACAAACCTCATAATTTACAAAATCTACTTCTTCCGTTCTTGAAAGATTTCAAATCATACTTCTTCTGATTGTTTTTAAAACACTCTAACCGGCAAGGCCTTATATATACGGCCTAGAATACTTTTTTGTGATATCTGTACGAACGTATATATACGTGCATATTAAAATATGTCAAAGAAATCAAGGCAATATATTAAAAATGCATTAATCCAGGTATAAAATGCCAGGAAAGTTTTTACACTAAATCAAGAAAATAAATGTTTCTGGTAGTAGTTTTGGGAAATTTGTGATTTTTAGCAAAACCCTGGCCGGTCAGAGGGTTAAATCTAGATAAATCTACTTCTTCTGATCTTGAAAGATTTCAAATCCTCTTACACTGTGCGAACAGAGTTGCAAAAGCTGTGACTAAAGTCTGAAAAGGTGGGATATACCTATATATTTGCTTAAGAATCATATTTTGTTGAAAATAAAATTCATGAAATTCCATACAGATGTAAAATCTACCAGAGTTATATTGTCGGCCGCCATGGTTGTATCGAAGCAGCTGCTAGCAACAGTAATATATGCCGGGCAAACTATTGTTGCATGGAATTTACTAAAAAATATAAGGCATTTTCTTCTCCTTTCCTGACAACACTAGATTTCAAGTCAGGTTTCTAAAAATGAGCTGATGTCAATTAATCTTTTGTTCTCAGTTAATCTAAAATGCTCTTAAAGATTGTCCCAATTCTTATGTAAATGGATTATATAAAAATGCAGACATTTTTATATAACATATAATAATTATTAAATTCATATATAGTGAAGGAAAACTGTATGTTAACAAGTACGATTTAAATAGTTTCTGAAAATAAGTTGATTCTTAACTTTATTATAATTAAAATGTCCTTAATCTGGAAGACAATGAAATATTTTAACACGAGCAATTATATCTTTCCTGATATATATCCTACGATATATATCCAGGTCTACGAGCATATAGACCAATCTGCCCTAAGCGTCTGTACACGGTCTGCCTTGAAATTGTACTGTCGGACCAGTGGATGAAGAGAGCTGACGAGAGAGGTCTGAGGCTGTGTTCCGCCCGTTTCTTTTGGCAGTAACTGCCAAATACCGGTCCTCATTCGGCGTTCTAATTCTGGGGCGACCTGTGCTGTAACGTCTACTCACATTACCATCATCTTGGAATCGTTGCCAAAGCCTGGAGATGACACTCTGGGCAATTCCAAGTTCGTCTGATACTTCCAGTTGGGTACGCCCACATTCCAGACGGCCGATAATTCTACCGCGTAAAAAATCATCCAAATGCGTCCTTTGTGTCATAACTATTCGGTTATTGCACTGAAATGCTTATAAAGCGCCTGCGAACAATTTTACTTCTTTGCCTGTATTCCTTATATATTACTCTCTTACACTCTCGTCATTGTGACGTACCATCGGTGTCATCTGGTTACTTCCTGAAATTTGCATATGATTCTTGAAGATGTGTGTAGTGATTTTATAGGTGATATATTTATTTTAGAGTTCGATTCCCGTGTGACCCCGAATTATCCTTAATTTATGGACATGAGTGTACATTGAGGAGAAAAGGTTTAAATACAGAGTTCTAGAAGGTAGGTAGGGGATGTACGAGTCTCGGCGACGGCATTGCACGTTTTCGAAATTCCCTGCTTCGAAATAACCTAATGGCTCTACAAGTTTAAACTGATCCGTTTATTAATTCCCTAAGCTTTGTATATACTTTATTAATTACCTAAGCTTTGTGTATATTTTATTAATTACCTAAGCTTTGTGTATATTTTATTAATTACCTAAGCTTTGTATATATTTTATTAATTACCTAAGCTTTGTATATATTTTATTAATTACCTAAGCTTAAAGTAATCTTTCAGAATACAAAAATTATAGAATTAAATCTTTAGCAACTGCAGCAAAGTCAGAGCTCGTTAACGGGCCGTCGCTACATCGAATGATTTCTTTACATTAGCGATGCTCTTAAAATCCAAGTTATTGCTAGTGGCATTCTGCTTGACGAAAGAGCTTACCGAACCTTTCCCTTACCGAACAGTCCCTTTTAGAGAGAGAGGAACGGGTGACGCGAGACGTATCACTCGATTCTCCGTTCCCGATTTGAAATCCCCACCAGTAGATTTCATTATCCCTCCCTCTTCCCCTATTCTGCGCTCCGGAGTAGAGAGCATAATAAGCGAGAGAGCGCACTTCTATTGATTAGGGAAGCGGCCGCAGTTAGCTTCCAGGAAGTCCAGATGCTGGACCATTTTGGAGTTCGCCATCAATGGTCACAGAAAATTCATTTCAAGCAGAAAACAACTCCTGTCTTCGTAGAGTCATTCTTATCAAAGTACAACAAAATAAGTAAAATAAAAGGAATCTGAAAGCTTTCAGATTTTACATTACCCCCAAAGGGACCTTTTTCTTAATGTTTTGTGCGTTACTTTGTTTATTAAATATCATGTTCTTCACACTTAAACCATAAAATTCAGTTTAACAGCAATATCGCAAAATAATTTTAAAATGAGCATATCCTTAGAATTGCCGATACACAGGCTGGTGCACTGGCGATAAAAATGTTTTTCCCCGTACAGTGTTGCCATTGCTCGCTTTGAAATCGTTGAGTTTGTTAATCAAAAATTCGTCAAAGTAATTACAGAATATGAAATCGATAGTAAAACAAATTCCAAATTAGAGCTTCCAGATGCCCTTATTCGGTGGAGGATTACATTATTCAAAATCGGATGGCTTTAGGTACCATTGTTTTATTACAATGCGATACACATATACAAATTTATGCAGATTCAATTATTTAATTTCTTTAAATATAGCACAGGCCGATAATATTCGGTGGCAACAATTTGAAAAGTGATTAGCCATTTATAGTGAATCGACGCAAAATGCAAAAACGAAATTAATAACACTTTGGGATAAAAATACCCCACATTTACCACACATTGTTAGTTTATATTTTGTGATTACATACAGTCGAACTCACTGTTAACAAACACAACAAGTATGACAAAGCAGCTTTATTGCAAGTATTACGTTAAATGATGATGAACCAAACCTGTATGAAGTCACATAAAGTCGTTACGGATCGTTTTTTTAAAACAACTTACGTGTTTTCTTACGTCCGTTTCAGCTACAACAGTTCGTTTTTATTACATATGATAGTTATTTTTTTATTACCATATCTACATATTTCATTAATTAGTACAAATGAAACTTCGTTTACTTACATGCAAAATGCAGAAATAACTTGGAACAAATGTTTTAAGAAGTTATTTAATAAGGTATTTCTCCCGCCTTCTTAGCATGCCTTCGGGGTGTAGTGGTCAGCACGCTCGGCGCGTATTCGAGAGGCCCGGTGAGGGCATTGCTCATTTCACATCTCCTGCTTCGAAATAAATCCTAACGTCTCTACAGTGGCGCCCGAACTAAGAAGGTGGTGGATGGTGATTCTCCACCACCAGAATTTGGCGACTGGGTCCCCTAATCTCCCAGTCGCCCTTTAAAAGGGGGAGTATATAAGGTATTTCTCCAGCTTTCTTAGCATGCCTTTGTGGTGTAGTGGTCAATACACTAGACGCGTATTCGGCAGGTCCGTGATTCGAGTTCCGGCGAGAGCATTGCTCATTTTTCATCTCTCCTGCTTCGAAACAACCTGATGTCCCTACAACCTTATTTTCTGACCACCAGTACATTGCATTAATACGCAGCCCAACAATGATTAACTGAAAATGGGATATGAGTTCAATTTCTCAATTCTGTGTAAGTTTACATTTGAAAAGTTAAAGTTTTACTACTACTGCCTGCTCACAGGATTTTCCAATCGGTAGATTTAAAATGCCTCCATTCTGCCCTGTATAATTGCTAAGTATTATCCGGGACATGAAGACAACAGCCAGCTTTAATTAACCACCATCGGCAAAATAAAACGGGCTTACATTAAAAATGGCATATGCAACAGATCAATGCCTCAGTTCATTAAATTTTCTATTTCTGTCCTCAGAATTCAAATTTGATAATATTTTATCGTAAGAATTAATAAAGAGACGAAAGAGATATATATGTTACTGTGGAAGACCGAAATTGGAGAATGTCGACTTTCACCGGAGAATGTCAACATTCGCCAAATACGTCGGTGAAAGATCGAATATAACATTGCATTCTTGTACATTCGGACCCTCACCGGTGTATGTCGACAATCACAGATATACTCTGGTGTAGGTTGAAAAGAGAGGCGACTGGTTGTTTCCCATAAATGCAGTTGTAAAAGCGAGGGCTTCTCGTGCAATTCAAAGTCTCGTAATAGTTTAAGTTGTTGCAATGAATCAGATTTGAATCACATAATTTAGTAAGTTTTTTATCACTATTATTTTATTTTCACATTTACTACGTACTGCATAATTAAGTAAGTTTTTGAACTTCTATTATTTTCCTTTCTCATTTTGAATGTATTGTGTGTTTTAAGTACTTGTGTGTTTTTTCGCTACTGAATTACAGACAAGAAAATGTAATATTCTCATATATTCAACATTCACCATTAGTACATGGTGAATGTCGACATTCACCGGTGTAAGTCAGAAATAAGAGTATTTGGAAAATATTTCGGACATACACCAAGCGACTATGTGAATGTTGACATTCACCGGTGAAAGTCGACATTCTCCAGATTTCGGTGTTTCACCGTAACATATACACCATAACTTTGCAGTACTGAATAATCAATCCTTGTCATATATCATCATGATCATTCGCTTCCTTAATCATTTTCCCTTTCAAAATTTTGTTGGCAGCAATGCATATATTTTTGTTTCATGGTCTAGGCAAAATCATTAGGAAGCTTAAGTATTGTCGGAACGCATAAATACGTCAAATTATCGAGTTTCTCAACCATTTGTCCAAAAAACTCTTCTTTTCTTTAAAGGCTTCTCCTCAGGGAACCACGTTCGAATGATGGTGAATAAAGTTGTTGCAGGACTCTCGTATAGCTCTCTCATGAGTAACATGAATATAAGAAAGTATTCTAGAAAATTCTAAAACAAGGTTTTTCTCCCTTGGTAGATAGCCGTATATGCCGTGTTATGATCAACAAGCCTCTTCTTTTCAGGCAAAGCTCTTGCAAGCAGAAGCTATATATGCAAACGTCAATGACGCCGATTTTTGGAGTGGACTTTTTAGTTCCTCTCAAATGTCAATTACAAGCAAAAACTTTGGGGACAAAATGTCGCGGAGAAAACAGCGCAAAGCGAAAATATCGTAGCACAAAATATCGTGGAAGAAAATAAAGCAAGGAGAAAACATCGTGGTATAAAAGATTGTTGACGAATAGAAAGTGATTCAGAAACAACACAGTTTTAAACATCATCGGATTGTAGTAAAAAATAAAGCACCTACAAATCATTGCATAACGGTAACATCGTAGACATGCGTTTTTTAAGTTTTAAAAGCTGGAAATGTGTATTCACCTAATTGTTTGTCAGGGTAAAAAGGAACGAAGAATGTTTTTAACTCCATATTTTGAGACACTAACTAATATTATAAATGCGAATGTGAGTTTGTTTGTGAGTTTGTTACGCTTTCTCGCCTTAATTACTTAACTGATCATCATGAAATTTTCAAGAAATATTTTTGATATATTAGAAAAGGGCTATAAAATGTAACTTATCCGTTGAAACTTAAACTATAGAATAGCTTTTAAAGCTTAAAATGAGTGTCGTTGTATAAACATTAAATATTGAAAGTTTCATAACGATAAGTTAAACGATGTAAAAGCTTGTCTGCGCGCGCAGGTGCGTGGCTTAAACCACGCAAACATTTTTAACCTTTTCTAATATATCAAAATATTTCTTGAAAATTTCATGATGATCGGTTAAGTAATGAAGGCTTGAAAGCGTAACATTTATTAATTAAGCGTTTATTAATTTTTATTTGTTTAATTTATTACTTAAAATCTTTCAGGATTTCCGGCTTTTGGCTCTTGTTTCATAAACATTTTTCAGTCATTAGGAAATATACGTAGCAGTTTTACTAGATTTCGTGATGTTGCACTCCGCGTAAATACAAAATATCCTCGGCCTCGTATTGAAGAAGGGATGTATTTACTGAAATTTAACGCGGAGTGTATTTTTAAGTTAAAAAATAAGTAATAGTAATTAAAATTTTATCCTGATTATACTGGTCAGGCAATAAGAAAAAAAATCAAATTATTCTATTTTCTTTTCAATAGTCTTTGAAACTTATTTAAGGACGTCAACGCGAGCGAAGCCGCTGGTAAAAGCTAGTTAATAATTTTTTGCTAAAGAAGTAAAATGGAAAATTAAGCCTTCGAAAACTGAAAATGAAATTAAGCCTACATATAGTAGTTAATACAGAGCCCTGCAATAAAAAGGAATTGATTGCTATCATTCAAGCGAAAAGGATCAAAACCGTTGAACACTATCCAAAAGGAAACACCCTCATATAGATGTTCCATCACATGAGACTAGCAGTAATGAAGGCTTCGGAGTATTTATAACTATTTTTTTCTCCATTTCCAGGGGATATTGATCATCAACACAAAATGGAAACACAAAATATGCTGAAAGGAGGTAGAAAATACCTTATAGTATAAATTACGTAAATGTTTGCTAATATTAAGAATTATAAATGCATTGTAAGGTTTATCCTAATTTTAATAACTGTTATTTTAAGTTTATGCATCTTTCCTGTCTTTTCTAGCTTCAGCTTACAATTTCCTACCAGGATGTATTTTCAGAAACCCGGTTAATGCAAATGAGTAAGCACGCGTTTGCCTTTTGGCTACGTCTCTCTAATCTATTGCTACGCTCGGCCGTACTTTAGGCCCTTGTTTCGCCTCGTCGACTTCATTAAGATTAAGGGGGCCACCTACTTAGAATCTTGATAGCTTAGGGTATACCTTCCAGTTAGCTTTAGTTAAGTTTCATTTCATATTAATTTAAGTTCAAGCCCAAGGGGAGGCTTTGCTGTACGTTCCGAGTTAGGAACTGATTGTATCATATTTATTTTGAGAAATAAAGGGTAGTTAACCCTTCTTAAATCTTACGTCTTTGTTCACACACTTAAGCGATTATTCGCTTGTGAGTGTTTGTGGGGTTTCAAGTATTAAAAACTAAATTAAATATGTAAAACCCCCACAGCGTATTTAGTTGTTTAAGGATGCAGCTTAAAAATTTTATAAACTGGGGTTTGTATCACGACAGCGGTCTTAGTTAGACCAGAAGCTATTGAGTTAAGGGATTCAGCGATAATGATAAAAATAATTTTATAAGAACCCGACGACTCCCACAACGTCATCACTATTGTGGAATCCACGAAGTTATTATGCGCTTTTCAAACGGATCCTGGGTATATGTTCGAGAAAGCAAGTCTTACAGCCATGATGTCGTCATTTTTTAACCGAAACGGAAGTGTCCTGAAAGTTAAAAGTGTTAAAAAAGGTGAGGTAAGTTTGTATTAAGATATGAGACTATTTTTGAGCGTTGCCAAAATTAAGTATTTTATACTATGAGGGGTCAACATGGAGGGTTTGCTAACTTTGGACTCACTGCACTTTTGAGAAAAATATGTAGGTATCTATTCATCTGAAAAATTATAGTAACGGAAATATTAATTTCTAAAATTCTGTAGATAAGCAAATAAACATGTGTAAGTTTTAATGGTATTTTGGAGTCTACCAGTGGCTGAGTAGTTAAAACTGTTAAAAAGCAACAGTTATACTCTGTTCAAATATTGACGAACAGGCTAGTTGTACATGAAGATTCGTAGATTTCCTTACGTATAACGTAAATACACTGCCCTCCATAAGTTGAGGAACGGCATGTTTTTTTAAGCTCAGCAATACAAAAATGTCAGTAACATTTAAATTCACAGTTTATACGCATGATAGTAACGACGTTTATGAATATATATGCAAAACCAATAGCTACCACTTTTATTTTATACAAATGAATATATATATAGAAGTTGGAGGAAAAAAATCAAAAAATTCTAAGTTTTGTTCAGGAGAATTTCGTTGAAAATATCCAGAAGAGTTTGTCAGTGTCCAGGAGAAGTCGTCTGCCTGATACATTGAGGAAGTGGATGATCGGATGGATGGTAATGGGGATGCCACAATCTGTTACTGCCAGACGTCTCAATGTCTCTCGTAGTGTGATCTATCGACTATGGAATCAGGTTGAGTCTGAGGATTCTGCGCCTAAAAGACATGTTCCGAACAGATCAAGTGTTAAAACACTTATGGGGAAACTTATTTAGCTCTTTCGGGACGAAGAAAAAGCAACATTACTCTGCCTCAGCTCAAGGCAGATAATTTGGTGACAGTAGGAACAAGAATCTCAGCTACTACAATGCGTAGGCTGCTGCAGAATACAGGTCTGCATGCAAAACGACCAGTTATTTGTGTCTCTTTGACCCGAGGACAAAGAGGTACCGGTTTATGTTGGGCAAGAGAATATCTTTCTTGGTCCAATTAACAATGGGAATCTGTTCTCTTCACAGACAAGTCCAGGTTCATATTGGAGAGTGAATCAAGTCGTCAGCTGATCTGCAAGGAAAAACGCACCAGAAACAATCAATCCCACACTGTGGAAAGACAGTTACAGAAATGGTGGAATAATGGTTTCGGAAGGGATCTCTCTCGGTGGTCACTTACCTGCACGTGTTCCAATGGAGGAACGTTGACCGGTGTGAGACATTGAGATGAAATCCTTGACCCTTATGATCCCGCCCATATGCCGCTGCTATTGGTCCCAGATTTCTTTTGATGGACGGCAATACTCGACCGCACCGAGCTTGGATTGCTGAATATTTTGAGGCTCACTGTATGAAATGGACGGAAAGGTCAGCTGAATCATCAGACCTGAATCCGACAGAGCATTTTTGGGACTACCTTGGGGAACAGGTTGATGCATTAAGTCCTGCTCCAAGGTCGTTAGATGAGCTTGAACAAGGATTATTCCATTTCTGGTCGTTACTTCCCATTTCACTGGCCGATAAATTAATTGGCTGCATAAAATGTCGCTAACGCCAACATACTGCAGCTAGGGGTGGACACATTTCTTATTAGAACCCATTCTTGTAACATCACCACAACATGTTTCCTCAAAAAACTGTGATATACTTTTTTTCCCAAGACGGGTTTTCTCTGTGAAGAGTGCAATTTTTGTTGTAAATCATGTTCGTGTTGAATTTTAGAAACATTCTATGTCGCATATATTAATGAACTGTTTATTGAACATGTCCTCTTAATTTCTTGTTTCTATGTTGCTTCATTCTCAAATAGACACGAAAAACATGCTGTTCCTTAACTTTTGGAGGACAGTGTACATTGCTTGGAATGTCTTCCAGAAGCCATCTTTCAATCTAAGGCAAATACTTTCAGTGTGCTTTTTGATAATCTAAATTAAACTTAATTCAAATTTTAAAGATATTTGGTGATGCAGCATAATCTAGCAATTTTCAGAATTATAAAATACGATTTTCCGACTATTGAAGCGAAAATATCAGGTAATAAATGAATATATATACTCAAAGTATTAATTTGCTTTCATTTATTCATATGTAAGTTTCATTGGTTCATATTTTACTTATATTATTTGCAAAATATTTGTTTTTGCCTACTATTTAATTACATCTTTACAGCAGTTTGTGCCAAAAAAGGTATGTTCTTTTTGTCATTTAAAACTTGTTTAGTAAGTTCACATGAACTTACTAAGTTTAAAATTGAAAAGAATAAATTTAAGGTTTAAAAAATGTTCCTAGAATGCAGATAAAATACTTCAAAACAGTAGGTTCGTAATTTTTGCATATGATATTGTTTCGTGTGATAATCTGTACCTGTTATTATGCATTAAATGTACAATACATTAGAGATGAGGTTTGGGGAAGAAACGATCAATGCAATAATCTGTTTTACAATTTACGTGTTAGATGTTTCGAATTGGCACCAAACTGAGAAATGCAAAAAACGTGTGGAATAGATGCATAGAAACCACAGTAACAAATTGCTTTTATACAGTTATAATCTCAGCTAAAATTGCACCGGTGCTTCTTTATTTTGAAGATAAATCATAATTCTAACCAGAGCGCATAGTTAGCCCTAAATAAAAAGGCTCCTACACTTCTTTAATGTAATTAAACAACAATTTCACTTGAAATCTGATCTGGAAAATTTTATTTTTAATAATAACGTTATAGTAAAAAATCTATTCTAATTTCTTAATGCAAGTTTCTCTTTCCTTGGGAAACAAACGCTTGTATGGAGGTAGAGATTTTAACGCAAAGAAAAGCCCCCAACAACATGTCACAGGCTTATTTTTCAGAAAGTAAAATGAATTTATGATAGCGGGTAAATTTTCGTTTCAACGCTAGTGTCTTGCACTTACAGACTTTTTGAAAGGAAGTAACTAAAGACGGGGGATGAAAATTGTCACTTGTTACTTTTTCTTCGGCTAACCCTCGGATTTGGTGAAAATTTGTTTTAGTTGTATTCTGCGTGATACCTATAATTACACTAACAAGGCATCGTGGTCAGAAAATGTTGGACTTCTCTGTTTTTTGATTTCGTACTTATAGGTCATTCCTTAAAATTTTCACTATATTCTCTTACTGTTTACAGCATTTTCTGTATTTTCATTAGTGACACTTTGACCAATTTTACATTTTTCATTGGTGTGCTGTAAAAAAAAAGAAAGAAAGGCCTTTATTTCTACCAACCCTTTTGAGGGGGGTTCCACCCTTTTATTTGACAGTTCTATGCGAGGAACCTCTTACACAGATAAACAAAAACTCGCTTTAGTTTGTGAGCAGAGACGTAAGACTCAAAAAGGGTTAATTACTCTTTATTTCTCCAAATAAGATTTAACATAGTCGGCTCCTATCTCTGAGCTTACAGTAAAGCCTCCACTTGGGCTTGAACTCAAAGTAATAAGCACTAAAGCTTAACTGATGCTTAACTAAAAAGATATAATCGACTCTATCAGGATTCTAAGTAGTTGGCTACTATATCTCAATTAAGTAGGCGAAGCTATCCAGGGCCTGAAGTACGGCAGAGCGTAATAATAGCTTAGACAGAGACATAGCCCAAAATGCAAACGCGCTCTAGTCAGAAACTCTGGCTCTCTCTAACGAAGTCAGGGAAATTTCGACTTAAATGACTCTCACTCATTTGCATTAAACGTGATTCTGAAGACACGTTCTGGTAGGAAATTGTAAGCTGAAAATAGAAAGGATAGGAAAGTAGCTTTAACTAAAAATAACTGTTAAAAACTTAGGATAAACCTTACACCTTGAACTAGTACATTCAGAGCTTAAATTAAGCCGAAGATTGGTTGACCTATTTCTTATTTTTTTTGTGAAATTGTAATGCCAGCCGAAACCCCAAATAAGTTAAGATTGAGTATTTTATTTTATTACTTAATTATTTACCATTCATTTAATAACTTGTTTTACTTTTATGTACCTCTTTACATTTTATGTAATTGCTTAATTACAATAATCATTATTTAATTTTGATAATTATTTAATTGGTTGATTATTAATTATTTTACTGGTCATTTTATTAGTGCAAAGGGGCTATTAATTTTGTTTTGGCATTTTGCGTATACTCAGTATAAACGCGAATCCTTTTTTAAATTGTTGCCAGCAAGTATTAGAGCCATGTGTTATGTTTAAAGAAATTAATGAAAATTCTGAATAAATGTATGTATGTTTCTCGCACTGTGATAAAACAACGGTACCTAGAGAGATCCAATTCTGAATAACGTAATCCTCCACCTAAATATGGGCGTCTGGAAGGTTAAATTTGGAATTTGTTTTATTACCTATTTCATATTTTGTAAATCATTTATGAGTTTTTGATTAAGAAACTCAATGATTTCGAAGCGCGCAATGGCAACACTGTACGAATAAAAATTATCTCCAGCGCGCGAGACTTTATTTGAAATTCTAAAGATGTACTGTTTTAAATATTTTGTGATATTGCAGTTGAATTGAATTTTATAAGGCTTAAGTGCGAAGAACATGATATTTAATGAATCAAGGTAACACGCAAAACGTTAAAAAAACGTCCCTTTTAACGTAATACAAAATCCGAAAGCTTCCGGATTTTTTTCCCCAATTTTTTTTATTTATTTCTGTTTTTTTTCCGTAACAGTCTTACACAGTACTCCAGCTCTTCTAATTTTAGAAATTAAGTAATAACAAGCAGGGATTAACCTAAATAAAACGTGAGCAGTGTTGTAAGGTTTTAGTTTAAACTAACAAAGTTTTATTTTAATTTCCCCTTTCCGATGATTTCTTATTTCAACTTCCCGTTAGAATGAGTGCGCGTTTCAGCTTTATGCTAATTTGAAGTGGAGCCAAGTTTTGGTATTTAACCGTTAGCAAGGAACTACTCAGAGTGAGAGAGATTTTAGTCTCAGATCACTGCGGCTCTGTTCGACGTTCGCCTGACTAGCTAGTATTTAAATTCTTAGTGCTGTTACTCTATTACTTATTGAAGTAATTCTAAGTGCGTTAGTAGTAGCCAAATCTTGCTACGCACCGTTGATAGTTTAGAATAGAGGCCAACCTCGCGTTTATAGCTCTAAGAGCAACGACTTCTTAATTTTCTACTTAACTTTATTTTGAATTATATGATACACCCAAGTGGCGGTCATTAGTTTCTGTATCCCTCCCGAGTTGGGAAGTGGCTGTATATAATTGTGGTTTAATAAAAGAGGATTTTAAATCCTTCTTACGTGCAGTTATTCTACCACTTAAACACAGTAATCTACCGCAGAACATAGCTGCATTCAGCTCCCTGTTCGAGATGAGGACTTAGTTTACTTCAAGAATATGTTCGCCAAGAGTATGCACCGAACACTCAGTCGTGACAGTCTTATGATTTTATTGCAAAGTGAAGATTGCAAATTAGATGAAACATTGAAGAAGCAATTTCTATAAAGCAGTGAAATTATTTACATTAATCAGAATATAATAAATCGGATTAGTATATAAACATGAAAACAAATTGTTCACAATATTATTCTTTTAGATGTAAAAAATGTTGAAAAAAATTAACCTGGAATATCAGTATGTAATAACTATTGCAAATAACAACATGTAAATATTTGGATGTACAAAGCTGTTTCATAAACATTCTAGAAATTCAAATTCTGCGAAATTTTCAGAAAATTTATATTTGATGAGAACAAAATTCGTACTTAATATTTATTTCAATATTACCTAAAAGTATTTCTCAACTACTTAATAAGCGATATATTTTCTTTCAGATATACTGGGGGGGGGGTCTTAGCTGAATTTCTTCCTATCCAGTCTGTACTGAAAGATTCGCAGTCCTTCCTTGCAAGCTGCGTAGAGATTACTGGAAAGTGTTAAAGGTACGAAGATTTTATTACACGGAATGACATTTTTCAAAACATAGAAATAATTAAGAAAATTCAATAAAAAATAAATTCAAAGCTTTCAGACTTTATAATACAGACAGAGGGGCGTTTTTTTTCATTTACACACACCCATGCACGTTTCGAGCGCATTTGGACTAAAGTCCCTTTGGGCTAAAAATGTTTAAAAACAGCATACCTTTAGAATTTCCGATAAAGAGTCTCGCGCGTTGGAGATAAAAAGTTTTTTTTCGTATAGTGTTGTCAATGCTCTCCTTGAAATTGTTGAGCTTTTCATCAAAAATTCGTTAAATTTTATAAAATATGAAATTGTAAGGTTTTAGTTAAACTAACAAAATTTTATTTTAATTTGCCTTTTTCTATCTCTTCTCATTTCAACTTCCCGTTAGAATAAGCGCGCGTTTCAGCTTTATGCTAAATTGCAGTGGAGCCAAGTTCTACTTAAGCGAGAGGTAGGAACCTCTCAGTGTGAGAGAGCTTTTAGTTTCAGACCACTGTTACTCTATTCAACGTTCGCCTAACCAGCTGGTATTTAAATTCTAAGCCGTAGCGTTGTTACGCTATTACTTATTGAAGTAATTCTAAGTGCGTCAGTATTTGCTAAATCTTGCTACGCACCATTTAGTTTAGAGGTCAACCTCGCGTTATAGCTCTGTGAGCAACGACTATTTAATTTCTATTTAGTTTTAGTTTAAATTAATTTGATTGTTCATTTTAGACCCAAGTGCGGTCTTTATTTTCTGTATCCCTCCCGAGTTGGGAAGTGGCTGTACATAATTGTGGTTTAATAAAAGAGGATTTTAAATCCCTCTGAAGTGCAGTTCTTCTACCACTTAATCACAGTATTCTACCACAGAACACAGCTGCATTCAGTTCCCTGTTCAAGATCAGGATTTAGTTACTTTCACGAAGATGTTTGCCAAGAATCCACCGAACACTCAGTCCTGACAAAACAGGCAATAAAAAAATTCCAGATTCAGAATTCGGACATCCAGGTGCCCATATTCGGGTGGAGGACCACGTTATTCACAATTCGATGTCTCTAAGTTCCGCTGTTTTTTCACACTGACAGAAAGATGCAGATTCTTTATTATTTTTAAGATATATTTTAATTTTATAACAATTATTTTAATTTAGTGAACCTCTCCTATCTTTCCTAGTTATAACTTACAACTCCCTACCAGATTGAGTTTTTAGAATCGCGTTGAATGCAAATGAGGAAGAGATAGTACTAAAGGAAAATTCAACTGACTTCTAGAGAGAGCTGAGTAGGAAACTTGAGTAGCGCGTTTGCCTTTGGGCTACATCTCCCTAAGCTGCTGTTACGCTAGGTAGTATTATTACGCATAATTTTTACTCCTTTTCGTAATTCGCGGCTAGTTCAGATTACGAGCTAATTTCATTAGAATTATGTTTGCTTCGGCTAAATTTCTTAATTCGTCATTAGTTATTCGTATTTCTTACTTTTTGAGTTTAAGCCCAAGTAGAGGATTTGCTGTACGCCCGAAGAAAGGGGCCGACTGTTAATTTTATTTTGAGTGAATAAAGAAGAATTAACCCTTCTTGAGTTTACGCTTCCTGTTCTATGAACTAAGCTACTATTCGCTTAGCAGTTCACTAGGTTCCTTGACACTTCATTAAGTAGAGTAAAAGTGAGAGCTGTATAATTAAATTTCTTTAAATATAACACAGGTCGATAATATTTGGTGGCAACAATCTGAACAGCGATACGACTCTTTTGTGGATTTAACCCAAAATGCCGTTTCCAGACTAATAGACCTTTTAGACGAATGCCAGGCTAATAATGTGTTGTTGGTTATACTTTAGATCACAACCCAACTTATAAAAATTATATTCGATCGCAAAGTTCTTGAAGTAGTAATTTAAAAAAGAATGCTATTAAAATGCTAATATTAAGGAACATTAGACGCAAAACTTATTTAAACTAGCAAGGCAGCAAAATTAAAAACTTGGTCAAGTCATAACATACAGGCGGTGTAATTTATCACAATACCAGAAACGAATATCCTCTTCCATCTATGTTTGGAAATTTAATAATCTTTCGATCAATAAAGAATACTTTAAGGAGAAAAGATTTTGAGAATTTTTAAATTAATTTTTGGACACTAATTTTTTTAACCAACAAGATAGCCTTTAAAAATTAAAAGCATTTGATACGGAGAATTATTTGGTTTACTTCGACATGATTGGATAAGATCTTAATTCTTGTATGGGTGAACCATAAGTAATTTCGTTTCCTCTCATTAATACTGCAAATACGCTTTTACAGTTTACCATCAGCATTTCTGTACATTCTGTTGCAGTGTTATGTAACAGGAAGTTCACACACTTGCGGCGGACCACACAGAGGTGAGAAAATCATGTGCGCTGTCCCCGCAAGTCACTGTTTCCAAGCTTTTATGACATGCCAGACGACATAGTCTGACATCGCTGACGCAATAATTCGTTCCAATTGACAGTGCAAGAGACATAATTTCACGACAAGTGTCAAGACGTTTTAACGTTCTGCACGGTGTCTGTCGACAACGTCTCTCGATTTCAGGAGGCTGACGAACAAATGATCCTGTTTTTCTTCTAACATCGTTCCAGATACAACGAGGATGTAAAACACTACTGAAACACTACTTCAGAGGATGTAAAACACTACTGAAAAATTAAGGAGGCGTGGCTAAATCAGTCAGAAGATTTCTTACATGGAACAAGACCTCAGAATGCTCTTGAACTTTCGGCCAGAGAGACTCTTCCTGGCAGGCTTCTCACGTCACTGTAATTCACTTCAGTAACTGTTCTATGCTATCCATGAATTATATATATATATATATATAAAGAACTTCTCGTAATTGTAATAAATATGTTTGGAGTTCAATAATGCAGTAAGTATTACGCATAAATGTTCTAATTATTATAAGGAGTCACTGCTTCCACTCAGCACAGTGACCACCACACACTACACAGGAAGTTCTGTTTAGTGTGTGCAGGACACTGAATAGGAAGTTCTGTTTAGTTCCCAGTACCAGAGATGCTAGGCTAAAAGTTCTCCGTAAATACTTAAACACAAATAAAATTTCATGGCAAAAAAAACGCAATTTTATCTACTAATTGTGCCACGTCAGTGCCAGGAAGAGTCGGAGATTTGGTGTCCGAAATTCAGTGCCAAAATTCTGACGTTTAAATAATACAATGATTTACTCACAGAGAAACTCGTACGTCAAATAATTTAGCAATTCCATTTAAATGTCGACTTTATTTCAAAAGTCCACATTTAATGATACTATAAAAGTGCTGAGTATGGTTATATGCAGATCTTTTCAATTTCATGCGACAAAATGGATCAGATCATCATATGTATTGTGCCATGGTTCGTTAACTGTCAGCGGGGAAATTGTGCCCAGAGGTCATGAGTTGTAAGGAGAGTTAAAATTACGTTTTGTGTATATTAAGCTAAAAGACAACTACTGATTGCAAAATATGGTCTACTTAGCAAACATATTTCAATAACTCAATGAACTTATACGGTATGTCTCCAGACATCGTAGTATGCCTTCGTCGTGTAATGGTCAGAACATTCGGCGCGTATTCTAGAAGTCCGAGGTTCGAATCCCGGGGAGAGCATTGCTCATTTTTCACGTCTCTCAGCATCAGAAATCTGAATGTCTCCACAACCTTATGCAAAAAAAGGAGAATATTAACTAGCACTAATAGAAAGGAATGGATTCAAATACAAAATTCATCTTTGAAACTGTAAACGGTTTCCTTGAAATATTTAGTCGGTGGTGAAGCCCAAATCCTGGAAACGAAATAACAGAACTTTAAGATCAAGGACTATGCGTGCTACCCTAGAGATCAAGAATGAGTGAAAGACTCGTCACTATTTGAAATAACGAAGACAAAGAAAGTCGATTGTGTAGGGTATCTATTTGTATCAACATTATATCAGATGGTATTCACTTTGTGGGGGTTTACTTATTTAATTCAGTGTTCAATCCTAGGAACCCCACAAACACTAATAAGCGAATAATCGCTTAAGTGTGTGAACAAATGTGTAAGACTCAAGAAGGGTTAACTACCCCTTATTTCTCAGAATAAATACAATCAGTTCCTGACTCGGAACGTACAGCAAAACCTCTACTTGGCCTTGAACTTAAATGAAAAGGAAATTAAACTTAACTGAGTTTAACTAAAGCTAACTGAAGATACAGCCGAAGCTATCAAGATTCTAAGTAGTTGGCCTCTAAATCTAAATAAGTCGGCGAAGCCAAACAAGGGCCTAAAGTACGGCCGAGCGTAGCAATAGCTTAGAGAGATGTAGCCAAAAGGCAAACACGCGCTAGTCAGAAACTCAGGCTCTCTCTCAAGAAGTCGGTGAAACATCGACTTAAATACTACTCTTTACTCATTTGCATTAACAGCGTTTCTGAAATTACATTCTGGTAGGAAATCGTAAGCTGAAACTAGAATAGATAGGAAAGATGCATAAACTTAAAATAACTGATAATAAAATTAGGATAAAACTTACAACTTTACAAAAGAGGAGTTGTTAAACTCAAAAAACGATCGAACCCCTGGAGTTGAGTTTAAGAACGTTCCTCGTCTCAGATCCAGGGGAATGAAGAAACGGAATCTTCATCCATCGATGAAAAAAATATTCAGTATTCTTTTACCATTTACTACAACATACTGGGCGTATCTAAATTGCTGAATTCTTTTTACAAAAGTATAGGGATGATAATACCCATTCGGGCGCGCAAAAATTACCATGGAACTTAGGGTCGCACTCAACTGTGGCAGGCAGAAAAAGAGTAAGATTAAAATTCCGACATGAACTTACAACAGTGACCAAAAGTCTTACAATCTGATTTATTGCTCAGAGAAAAAATCATAGCAAATGCTTAAAGTGGTGGCCACGCGTGTCGTTACACAGTTCAATGAATGACTGATGCACCTTCTCCAAGATTTCTGGATTTGTGCTAATTTTGTCTACAGCAACAACGATTCTCGCCGCGATATCTTCAACCGAGTCCACAGGCGTCTCGTACATTTAAGATTTCATGCGACCCCAGAACAAAACGTCCGGTGGGTTGATGCCCGGTGAGAGAGGAGGTCAAGCCATAGGCCCGCCGAATCCGATCCACTGTGCGGGATATTCTGAAAAAGAGTGGAATGAGAACCTATATTGCTCGTCTGGATCGGTGCTATGACCTCTCTCATTTTGTAAAAGTAATTAAGACTAAATTTTCCTTGTTTAGGTCGCCTGAACAGAGTTTCGCTTCTATATCAAGAATTTAAGGAAACTATTACTGAAAAATCCAGAAGTCTTTGTCATGAATTGAGAGTAGCTGTTTCGGTCATAAACCTGGATGTAATGACATGTGATATTTTCAAAAGGTTGTAGAGTCATAAAGTTATTTAGAAGCAGGAGAGAAGAAAAATGAGCTGTGCCCTCGCTCGGGAATAGAACCACGGATTTCTCGGTAACGCATCGAGCAAGCTGACCACTACACCACGAAGGCATGCGAAGAAGGCGGGAAAAATACCTTATCTACTCCCCTTTTTAAACGGTGACTGGGAATTAGCGGCCCCACTTGCCAAATCCTGGTGGTGAAGAATCATCATCCACCAGCTTTTTAGTTTGGGCGCCACTTGTAGAGTAATTAGGTTATTTAGAAACAGGAGAGAGGAAAAATCAGCAATGCCCTCGCCGGGAATCGAACCACGGACCTCTCGGTTACGTGTCGAGCGTGCCGACCACTACACCACGAAGACATGCAAAAAAGGCGGGAAAAATACCTTATAAGGTAAGGTGTAATGTTAGAATTCCCTTTATTCAAATTTATTATAAGAATTATAATTTATAAAATTTTGAAGAAAATCTCTTCCTTCTACTATTTTCAAAAAAAAAAGCGGCTTCTATTTTGCATGCAATTAATAGAATAACCAAAATTTCTAAATACGAATTATCTTCACTTCTTTCATTCAATTCATGCACACTGTTATTTAATGTGTTCGACAACTCAAGCTTCGTAATTTGTTTACATACTGTGACGTCTTAGATTCGAACTAAATTTGAAAGAAAATCTTTTTACTAGTGACCAATTAAAATTAAATTCGTCCAACAATAAAAATTAGCCGACTTCCTTATTCACAGACCCTGAAAATGTCTACCTACTTTAAAAGAAGGCCTCGAGTAAACCAAATTCTGTCCACTGTTTTAATTCGAAATTCTAAACTGCTTTGTACAAGAAAGAAATTGTACAAACAGAGAAAGGGCAACAATTCCAGTAAATCAGATTGATACAAAATTTCCGCCACTGTTTGAGAAACTCCTGAATCGACATCAAAATGGTGATAAATTCATTTTAAGGTATCTAAGTTAAGATGCAAGGTTTATCCTAAGTTTATAACAGTTACTTTAAGTCTGTTACACTTTCCTGTCTCTCCTAATTTCAGCTTACAATTTCCTACAAGAATATATTTTCAGAAACGCTTTTAATGTAAATGAGTAAGAGCGTTATTTAAGTCGATGTTTCACTGACTTCGTTAGGGAGTCGGATTTTGTCTATCCCGCGTTTGATTCGGGCTATGTCTCTCTCTAAGCTATTACTACCCTCGGCCGTACTTAAGGCCCTGGATAGCTTCGCCTACTTAATTGAGATTTGGAGGCCAACTACTTAGAATCCCGAAAGCTTCGGCTATATCTTTTAGTTAAGCATTAGTTAAGTTTTACTTCTTATTAATTTGAGTTGAAGCTTAAGTGGAGGCTTTGTTGTACGCTCTGAGATAGGAGCCGACTGTGTTTATCCTTATTTTGAGAAATATAGGGTACTTAAAAGTTTTGAGTCTTTTGTCTCTGTTCACACATTCAAGCGATTATTCGCTTATCTGTGTAAGTGGTACCACACATTTAACTTTTAAATAAAAGGCAGGAACCCTACAAAGTTTTAACCTTACTTTTGATGCTTAATCTCGATATTTTTTTATTTTTATTAATTCTTTAAAAAGTTCTTGTATAGGATGTAAATTTACTATCTTTGCTTTTAACTAATAAAAAAGTGTGTAAAGAATAATTAATCCCCGCAACATTTTATAACTTAAAAGTCAGATTGTAAGGTTTTAGTTTAAACTAACAAAGTTTTACGTTAATTTTCTCTTTCCTGCAAGTTCTTATTTCAACTTCCCTTTAGAATGAGCGCGCGTTTTCAGCTTTATGCTAATTCGAAGTGGAGCCAAGTTCTGTATTTAAGGGTTAGCGAGGAACTTCTCGGAGTGATAGAGCTTTTAGTCTCAGATCACTGCGGCTCTGTTCGACGTCCACCTGACTAGCTAGTATTTAAGTTCTAAGCCTTAGCGCTGTTACGCTATTACTTATTGAAGAAATCTAAGTGCGTTAGAATTAGCTAAATCTTGCTACGCACCATTGATAGTTTAGAATAGAGGCCAACCTCGCGTTCATAGCTCTGTGAGCAACGACTGCTTAATTTCTACTTAGCTTTATTTTAAATTACTTGATTGTTCAGTTTAGACCCAAGTGCGGTCATTATTTTCTGTTATCCCTCCCAAGTGGCTGTAAATAGTGGTTAAATAAAAGGGGATTTTAAATCCTTCTTACGAGCAGTTATTCTACCACTTAACTACAGTTATTCTACCACAGAACATAGCTGCATTCAACTCCCTGTTCGAGAACAGGACTTGATACTATTACGACCATGTTCGCCAAAAGTATGCATAGAGCACTCAGTCCTGACAAGATTTTTCCTGAACGATTTTTAAATAAATTGAATTCAGTTTTACTTTAAAAAGTATATGCAATAATTTCTTAATTCTTCTTGCCATAGTTTCTGTTGTGACTTTCTCACTTGTCTGACAGTAACGTTCGAATAAGGCCACGAAATTCATCGTGGCAAGGAGTACAGGATTACGCCTATTGTTGGCAAGAGCCTTGAGCATCGTACAGGTGACAATATGACATTGCTCAGTCCCGCCCCCAATTCTGATGAAGAGAACCCCGGGGGGTGACGGATCCGAGGGTCCCCAACCACCAGGGTTTCGAGAGGACTTTCGGTTCGCCGCATATTTAGACTGCCCATGCCGCACAGACACTATACATTTACAAATATCCCAGCCATCCTTGGGATTTGAACCCAGGCCCTTCGATACGGCAGTCAGCGTCACTAACCACTATCCCAGTTATGTGCCTTTTGTTAAGTAATTAACTTATGCAATATAATTAGAATATTTATCACTTATAGATCCTTAAACAAGCTAAATAATATTTCAATCTCTTAATTTTGAATTTAAATTTAATCGTGTGATGAATTTCTTGCAATTTTCCTACCAGTATACACGTTTGTCAGTTCATTTGAACTTATACAAATCCTTTTACGGTGTGCCCAAACATGTCTGCTTCTCCCAGTGTCCGCGTCTCTGTGATATCCTTCCGGTTAGCGGTGATTACCTGCGAGACAAATGGGACATACCCGGGACCCAAGATTCAGAGGACACTAATGGCATGAAATCCAATGTTTCCGACCCAAGATGTTTTCCTCCAATAAGGAGGCGCCTCTCCCTCCGGATTTTTGATGACTTTCCGCCTAAATAGCCAGACTTAAACAGGAGTTAAATGGAAAACGGGATTTACAGGGGCCCTTTCGCATTTAGAAGAAAGTGGGTCGATTTATAAACTCACATCGTTCACTCATTTTTCGAAATTAAACTTTCTTTAGTGCAAGTATCATCTAGTATGCTCAGGCATAATAAAAGATTGCTTAACAGATTTAGAAATATGCAAGATTTTAAGACATAAATGCACGCAAATTACATGTATATATTATATGATTTCGCGTAGCTTGATAATTAAATTTATGATAATCTTACTATTCATTTGTTGTTTATTATCATGTGACTTTAAATGGCATATGGCTAATAAATTACCTCTTGTAGTCCATTTTTTTTTATTTCTTGTTGTGTATGCTGAAGTATTTTTAAACGTTAACTTCGCTATTCCTAACCTTGAGTCATCTAAAAAAATTATATTTTTTAGATTTTAAGTAATAGTTTGTGTTTTTTTTTTGTTTAATATGTTCTTGAAAAACGTTTGAAAGTCAGATTTATTTGAAATTAAAAAAGTATTTTTTCTCACCTTTAAAATAACATCCGGTTCTTCGACGACATTAAAAATAATCCAAAGAAGCTGTGCTTGCCTGTCTTACATTTTGCACATATCTCCCAGCAATGATCAGATAGAACTTAAGAAATTTTAACATTTACCAGTAACAACTCAAAACACAAAATTAAAGAAAAAAAATCTGAAAGGTTTCAGATTTTAAATTACGTCCAAAGGGGCTTTTTTTAACGTTTTGTGTGTTACCTTTATTTATTAAATACCATGTTCTTCGTACCTAAACCATAAAATGCAGTTCAAAAGTAATATCGCAAAATAATTTAAAATAAGCATATCTTTAGAATTTCCGATACACAGTTCCGCGCGCTGGAGATAAAAATGTTTTTTTCCTCGTAGAGTGTTGCCCTTGCTCGCTTTTAAATCGTTGAGTTTGTTCATCAAAAATTCGTTAAATTTTTAAAAAATATGAAATAGATAATAAAACAAATCCTAAATATTTGGGCTCCCAGATGCCCATATTCGAGTGGAGGACTACGTTATTCAAAATTAGATGTCTCTAGATACCGTTGTTTTTACACAGCGAGAGAAACATTCATTCATGCAGATCCTTCATTATTTAATTTTTTAAATATAATACAGGGCTCTAATACTTGGTGGCAGCAATTTGAAAAGTATTACAGCCGTTTATAGTGATTCAACGCAAAATCGCAAAACGAAAACAGTCCTTCAAGGACAAAGTCCCTTTGGACTAAAAAGTATTTTAGATATGTTCGATTGGCGAAAGGTCTAGTGACCTTGTTGGTCCAGGGAAAATTTCAACAGCTTCGAAAGAGTCCAGCTAGCCATTCTTTTGGAAATGGGTCCAGGCTAGCGTACCATGAAGGGTAACAGAAAAGGGCAGAAGGGTGTCAACAACGTATCGTTGAGCTGTAAAATTGAACGCAAGATCACCAGGGTCCAACTGCTGTCGTAAGAGATAGAACCTCACAATGTCGGCTCGTAACGGCTGTGTTCCTCTGTAAAACACAGGCTCACTGATAACGCTGACTTGGCCCCTTTATGCGTGGACTCGATTGCCGTCTGCTCCTAAACTGAAACTGGATTCTTTGCTGAATAGTATGCGATGCCAGCCGGTTGGCAGCCACGATATGATCGGTTACAGCACTCGAGAAGATTCTGCCGATGTTGTGGGTTAAAGGCAGATGTTTCGAAGGCTGCTGTAAGTGCAACACCGCCTTAGCCAAGCGCCGTGAGTTGGTGGAACATGTATCGAAGATGCTGTAGTGGATAATGATGCCGCTGGAGCGGTTAGGGTCTGTTACACGAACCGCGATTTCGCCGATGAGCATACATTGTGGCAACCATTGTTGGCAGCACCTTCGGGTAGACGTGCCTATACAGTGCAAGCGGTGATCTATTGCTCGGTTAAGATCAGCTCGCTTCACGCATTCATACTATGCGACTACGCTCGAAATCATCCAATTGTCTATTAAGTGTTCAACAAAGTCGTAACGACATTATCTGTAATATTTGCGGGGAACTGCAACGACTACAAAAAGGAAAGGTAAATTGTTTTCCATTATTTATTTACTTTATACGACACCTTTTGCGAAGTAGATAGTATATGTGATAATAGTTTAAAGTTCTACTTTTTCTGTGGTGTAGAATCTTGAGAAATAGTGATTGCACTGAAGAAGGGTTAAAATTGCCTGTTATTAAACTCTTTAAATAATTTACAATTCGTCAACTTGACGCTAACATACTACCTCTCAGCTTGGACGGTAACTGAAACAGTAGAATCAAACTTAAAATTGAAGATATTCACAAGTAATAGAATTACACTACAGGGTTCATACACTCCTTTATCCTACGACGCATAGATGAGTCTAGCGGCAGTAAGATAGTAGCGATTAAGTCACGTCTAACCAGCAGTAACTGCTAAGCGGAATTTTGCGTATAAGCACGCACGGAAATCTCCCGAACTCTCTCTCTACTGGAACATCGATATTTAAACTTTTTCTCCCACTGGTAGAATTTGCATTTCTTATGAGCGCTACCAAATTTAAATATTCTGGTACTGACAATTAGGGAAACGAAGGCTTATAGGAAAGTAACTTAAAATTAAATTTAACTGCTTATTTAAAATAAATATAAATCCCTACAACAGCAAAGCCACGAAGATCGGCCTGAGAGAAGGGATGCCTTCGTGGAAGACTTTCTAAGGGAAACTGCATCGTATACACGTTAAACATAGGGAAAATCACTAAAACACCGGTTCCTTCATCTTATCGTAGCAATTTTCGTTGTCCATGGTGGCTACCCAAGTTAATTATTTATTTCGATTCCGCAAGTCGAACGAAACTGTAATTGTACTGTCAACATTAAGTTATCTATTTAATACCGTGATCCTATTACCTATTTGTAAAAATGCGTATGTGTTTTAATGCAATGTGTTAAACGCATTGTCCGATATAAACAAGCTCTGATGGTTTTACCATCCAGTCACTATAATACCGTGATTTCAATCCGTGATCCGCGGAACACCGGTTTGCTTCGAGTGTTCCGCGAAAAAAATCACATCCGTAGTTAAAACTGTTGCAAAACGAAAATGGATACAATATAGAATAAACTTAAATACTCTTATAATTAAAAAAAGAAATGGAAAAAAAATCCGAAAACTTTCAGATTTTACAGTACGTTAAAAAACGTTAAAGTTTTGTGTGTTACCATTTTTTATTAAATATTAAATTTATTAACCGACTGTATAACTTTAAAAATTTTTGCCACTAAATATTGTCGCACTGTATTATACTTAAAGAAATAAATGATGAATCTGCATGAACGTATATATATTTCTCGCGTTGTGAAAAAACAACGATACATAGAGCCATTCAATTTTGAATAACATAATCCTCCACCCGAATATGGGCACCTGAAAGCCCGAGTATTGAATTATTCGAATATAATCTGTTTCTTATTTTTTTAAAATTCAATCAGTTTTTGATTAAGAAACTACACGATTTCAAAGCGAGCAATGGCAGCACACTGTACGGAATAAAATGTTTTCACACTCCTGGCCACCGTAAATGCAAAACCCTGAAGGAAGCATGCAAATAACATGAAATTCATAGCATGCATTAGCGGAGGTGAGATATGCAAATGATTAGAATTTCAGCGCAGATGCATATCACGTGCGCCTGTGGCTCCACTTCAAAGCGGTATTTAAGGTTTGAGTTTTCAACGATTTCTTCAAGTTCCGCAATTGTGTTTTTTTGCGGTTTTTTCAAAAAAAAAAACGATCAATTATGCCTCGTAGTAAACAGCGATCATCGTTTGATCAAGTATCTGAGTTCGACAGAGGAAGGATAGTGGCCTATCGAGAGTATGGATTATCTTTCAGAGAAATCGGTAGTCGTGTTGGACGAAACCAAACAACTGTAATGTGGATATGCAACCGTTGGATGCAGGAGGGTACGACAGACCGACGTGTTCGATCGCATCCACCTCAGTGCACCACTTCACGTGATGACAGGAACATTGTGCGCATGGTAGTGATGAAGCCCTCAATCACATCACGAATCATAGCACAGCACATTCAGTCTGTAACACATCATCCAGTGTCTGCGCGTATTATTCTACGCCGTTAACAGCAGAGTGGTCTGTCCGCAAGACGTCCATTGCTTCGTCTACCCTTGACGCAGAACCACAGACACCTCCGCCGCCATGGGGCGATGAAAAAAGGATGTGGACGGCAGAATGGAATGAAATTGTCTTTACTGACGAGTCACGCTTCTGTCTGCAACACCACGATGGTCGGATTCGAGTCTGGAGACACCGTGGAGAGAGGACGCTGAACAGCTGCGTTATGCACCGCCACACTGGTCCTGCATCATGTATTATGGTATGGGGCGGTATTGGATATCACTCTCGCACTCCTCTAGTACGCATTTTGCCGGTACTTTAAACAGCCAGAGCTACATCTCCGAGGTGTTGGAGCCAGTTGTCCTTCCTTACCTTCAGGGGTTGCCCACAGCCATATTTCAACTGGATAATGGGCGACCACGCGTGCCACGCATTGTTCGAGGGTTCTTCGTCAATCGCCAGATTGAATTGCTTCCCTGCCGGCTCGCTCTCCGGTTCTTTCGCGGATAGAAAACGTGTGATCCGTGATTGCTGAACGATTGACCCAGATTACATCCCAAGCTGCCACACCAGATCAACTTGGCAACGTGTGGAAGCTGCTTGGTCTGCTGTACCCCAAGAGCACAACCAAATGCTCTTTGAATCAATGCCGAGCCGTGTGGCAGCAATGATCTCCAACAATATCGACTAGTCTGGCTACCGATTCTAGAAGGAACCACACTTCACAGAAGTCTGTAAATTTAATCATTTGATACTTAGTTAACATGTTATCTACTAAATAAATTTTGTTGTGATATCTCCTGTCTTTCTTGGTGTTGCAATTTGGGTGGCCAGCAGTGTTTATCCGGCACGCGAGACTGTCTATCGGAAATTCTAAAGAACTGCTGTTTATAAATATTTTTTGCCCAAATTGCTTTCGAAACATGTATATATATATGTAAATGAGAAAACTTCCCTTCGGGCGTAGTATAAAATCTGAAAGTTTTACAGACTTTTTAAGTGTTTCTTTATTGCGCCCTTTCAAAAATGTTGCTCTCCCCTTGTAGCTTATGGTGTATCCTAAGCGTTCCGCGCAAAAGATGAAAGTTATGAAAGCTTTTGTCTTTTGTACTTTCACTGAATTTAACTACATTTGCTTCTGTAAATTTCTACATTATGCTATACTCTAATTTTTAAAATTTATATCTGGAAAACTTAGCTATTAAGTCTATTTCATTACAACATTTTTCCCTTTATAGTATTTTTTAGGTCAGAAAATACTTATCATCCATTTCTTTTAATTTTATTACAATGAAAATATTTTTCTCTGTATAAAGTTAAGTATTTTTTTCTGTAGATCAAGTAATGGAAAAAGACCCGGGAGTTAAATCCTGCATTTCGTTAAATATGTCTAATTGAAATAATTTTTATAACGTATTTTGTTTATTTTTGTCTTGTAGTAAAATTTAATTTTCTTATTCCTTTGTTTTCATTTGATTTTTAGTTACAATAATTTAAAGAGAAATAAAAATTACTCAAATAAAAAGAATGAGGAAACAAAGAGGAAAAATTAATTTCGCCATTACAGGGGGAAAGAAGAAAAAAAGGGGGGGAATCATTGAAATCTTAAATTACACTTTCATTTTAAAGTAAGTAGTTAGATGAATCACAATATTTCAGTTTTTAAGTTTCTTTATTAATTTATTACTGTTCTCTAGTCTGTTCAAACAAGCTTTCAAAAGCATTTCTTTCTTTGACAAGGTATTTCATATTCCTTTTTTGTTTGTTTTGTATAATTACTTAAGAATAAATGGTATACTAGAAAAATGCTTCATTAAAATAGCGTCTTACTAATTGCGACCCCTTTTCGAACTATTTCACTTTCTTGTTTTGAAGTGTTTGCTTAGGAGCCATTATAAATAATATTGGTTGAATAAATTACCCTAAATGTAACAGTTGGAAAGTACATCTTTACGTTTCCTCATATAGTATGCGAGCCAGACTAACTTATTATTCTGTTACAGAGCGTTATCCTTTGTGTGCATACATTTGTATGTATTCGACTATATACATGGTGGTTCAGTAATTCGGTTACAAACTTTCAGGAGAGATAGAGTATACCTGGACGATGGAAAATCACATAGCAATGTGTGGTTGGAAACGCTTTACTGGCGCAGTAGTAACAACACAAAACAAAACGCAAGAAAGGATGAACCCAAACAGGGTGAGAAAACATGTTTATTGTGATCAGTGCATCAAAAACCAAGCATTGAAGACAAGAAACCGACAACAATTGTCATCAAAGAAAGAATTAAATTTTACGACCCCGGACATTGATGCAGGCCTCACATCTCCGATGCACAGGAGATCTGATCTTCTGGAAAACACCAGACCCGGACTTCTCCAGCAGGTAACAGGATGCAAACAACAACTTCCCGAGTACTGTTAACGGGGGTTTCGTACACTAGTGTCTTGTCGTACCCTCCCCGAGAAAGTAGTCAATACAAGTAAGGTGTAGTGATTTTGCACGCCGATGCACAGAACCATCTCTCCCGGTCGAATGTTAAGAATAATTTGCATTCAGACTCAGACGCAAATGTATGCAAAAATTTAACATTCAACATTTTAGCTGCACTGAGTATAATAAACATGTTTTCTCACACTATTCTCGCGCTTTTTGTCGTCACTATCAGGCCAGGAAAGCGTTTCTAACCATGCAATGCAATATTTATGCGATTTTTCGTCGTCTAGTGTACTCTATCTTTCTTGAACGTTCATAATCGAAGTGTTGAACCACCCTGTACATTCAGTTTTGTTAACGTATGATTGAAAATCCACCCATAGCAAAATACTAGAAGCAGTGTATGCGCTACATGATAAATATCGCGTACAATTGTAATTTACTATTATGTCCGTTTGATTACATGAGGAAATAAAAAAGGCCAACGATAGCGTTTATTTCCTCTAAAAGGTGCACTGACTAAATATCCATCATTATAAAATTTTCAGTATATTAAATAGGTAGCTTTTTTTATGATTTTTCATCAGAAAACATATGTTTTCCCGAATAAAGTTTTTCTGAGCAAAATTACGCGAGGTATCTAAGTATTTCTAACAGCAAGTGAAATGCGTATAAAATAATATTTTGTGCATCAGATAATAAATAAAGCTTAAAAGAATGTACATAAAATATTTTTAGTGAAATACGCTCATTACTATTATCAACATAATATCAGATTATGTTGCTCATTACTATTATGAACATATATTTCAGACCATTAGCAACTGTAATTGGGCAATACAAAGAGTAAGAGCAATGAAAGGATGTTTGCCTTTGAAATTAAGCTAGTCAGAGTTTAGTAATCATTGTTATTAGATCATTGTTAGTAATATCTTAATGTACTCGTAGCAGGATACACCAATATAAAGGATTTGATTTTTTTTAACATTTGATTTTAATTATCCCGGAAAATTAAGAATAAACTTTCAAACAGCTGACCCTCGGGTATTAACTGACAAGATCTGCTGATGCCTGAGTGTAACTAGGACGATCATAAAATATGCTTTAGATATACAAGTGGTCATGTGTTAAAATGTTTGCATAAGACATGTCACGACTGCTACATTTTTTCTTCACAAAAACGATTTTGCACAATCGTTTTCAAATCAATAAAAAATGACTGTGTAGCGTTTTTCTCAACAAAATAAATCCTGAAAATAACGGGAAGAATGTAAATTGAAGGAACAAAAACAGTTCACTAGGGAAGACGGCCAACCAAACCTGGTTTCGTTTAAGTGCCTTACACTATTAATCGCCGCAAGCCCTACAGGCGACGAAAGGAGGCCTAAACATCCCGGTCAAGCCAAAGAAACTTGTGTGTTCACACAGTCTTGGGTTTACGTAGGCTAAGTCAGGGGTGAATGCATTCATCAACAAAGAGAAGAAAAGGCGACTTAGTCCGTCCTTAAGGGAACCAAATTCTGAAGGACAAACTTCCAAATTTCACCTTGTATCATCGCCACGACCAAGTGGTACACCAGACGGTACCATATGGTCCCTGTCGAGCCTGAACCTGCCACCGAATAAACGAAGGTTCTAGTTCAAAGTTTCGCTGCATTGCCGACGATTAACTTGCGAAAATTGCAGGTTATATTAAGGCTGTCTGAATTGGGTGCTAAGCTGAGCGCTTAAAGTAGAGGGAATGCATGAGGGAGACCGATAGTCAGGATTGCAGATGTAACTGGTTCTAGTTCTGCGAAGACTGATTTTATACCCCCGTTCTTGAGACTGCCTAAGTACACATCTTAGCCAGTAGCTTCACCGGTTTTACCGGCGTCGACTATCGAAGGTGGGGAGGGGGGAACTAATACAAAAGAGAATCTGCTTCGGCTGGAAATGGAACACGGGCCGCGTACGTAGCTGGCGAACATGCTACTGCTGAACTACGCATAAGACGTCAGACCTTTAAACGAAACATTTCATAGCAGGTTTAGGTTTATTTATTTATCGCAAAGCACACAAAGGGCTATCTGCATAAGGGAAGGGATACCTTCGTGGAGGGCTTTCTAAGGGAAACTGGCTCGTATACACGTTACACGAAAACGCCCATGCAGCCAACACGTTCCCCGAGATTCGAAGCCCGCACCGAACTACTAGTGTTCAGCGACTTTATCGCTTGGCCACTGATGGGCCATTTCAAGACAGAGGAGTGGTTTGGTTTGGTTTAGTTGATTACCTCAAAACACTCAATGACTATCAGCTTAAGGGGAGGGATGCCTTCGTGGAGGACTTTATAAGGAAATTGCCTCATATATATGTTACACATGGAGAAAACCACCAAAACGCCCGTGCAGTCAGCCCGTTCGCGGGATTCGAACCTCTGAAACTACCAGTGTTTAGCCACTTAACCGCTCGGCCGCTGGTGGGCCCAACAGAGAAGTGACCCAGTTAGTTCTGTAGCTTTTTTTTTTTTCTGTGAACTTTTCTAAGATTCTTCTTCTATGCACATTTTCAGTTAGAATCATGTAATCCGTCTCGAAAGTTTAAACAATGAAATACAGAAGACAGTGTTTTTTTAATGTGAAAAATTTCATTACCTAATCATTAATTAGATGGCGTATCATTTCGTTTTTTAACTCACTTTTTCAAAATACCATAGTATTTCTATTTTTCATTTAGTGTGTTTTTTTCTATGTCAAAATCATGGAAATTCTGAAATATTTTGACACCAACAAATTTTATGAAAATGGAGTTTTGTTGCTATCTAAATTCTTATTATTATTACGTCATCCAATCTGTTCAATCTTCTTGAAAAATACAGCACTAATATGTGGAGCTGCATTTTAAAGAATGAAATTTAGTTTTGCTTCTTAAAGTGGCGTCTGTTCTTGAAATTCCTTACTATTGCAGTCTGGATTTTCTAAGTGCAACTAAGTTACTATTAATCGAAACTATTTAAGTCGATTATGTAGTTGAATTTCGGGAAAAACGTATCTGCATGCTCATAACGCAATTTTGTTTGAAAAAAAAGGGATTTATATATATATAATGAATAAGATGGAGATTATATTGAAAACTTCAATATATATGAGCTAATCTTAATTTCGTAAATTCGGGCAATAATATAGACAGCGCTAACTTGTTAATAAAGTATTAATTTCCTCAAATAAGAATTTTAAAACAAAACAAAAAATAAAATATGAAAGTTTTTTAAGTTTTTATATTACTCCCAAATAGGAGTTTTTTCATTTATAGACATATAACGTTTCAAGAGCATTTGGGCTAATGCCACATATATCTAAAAATATTTAAAAACAGCATATCTTTAGAATTTTCGATAGACAGTCTCGCGCGCTGGAGATTAAATGTTTTATTCCATGCAGTGTTGCCATTGTTCGCTTTGAAATTATTGAGTTTTTTTAATCAAAAATTCGTGTTTAAGTTTTACAAAATATGAAATAGACAATAAAACAAATTCCAAATTTGGGCTTCGGTGTGCCCATGTTCAGGCGGAGGACTATGTTATTCAAAATTGGATGACTATGTTCCGTTGTATTTTTAATAATGCGCGAAACTTACATGCATTTATGCAGATTCTTCATCTATTGAATGTCTTTAAATATAATACAGGGCGATAATATTTGGAGGCAACAATTTGAAAAATGATACAGCCTTTTATAGTGATTCGACGTAAAATGCCATTTCCAGACTAATGGCCCCTCAGGGTTAAAAAAATGATGACAACTATGTCTTTATTTTCCTTTTTTGGTCTGAAAACTGATATAAAAAATTACATCAGGAAAATAATTTTATTATACTGGTGCCGACACAAACGTATATAGACAAAAAGTTCCATTTTTATCTAAAATCTAAATTTAGATTCCATATTTGGTATTGAAGGTCTTTTATAATGCTTACTCGAAAAGGTTTATCTTCATTATGATCACGTGATTTCTCTAAAGTCAATAGCTGCTATCAAATTTGCAGTTTATCAAATTTGAAGTAATTAAGATGGTAGCATCCGGTAATAATTATAAATTGTACTTATATTTTAAAAACATTTAATGTAAAAATGATATTACAAAATGACAGTTTTACTTCAAAAAATTAAAGTCATTTAAATGGCAACAGAAACGCAGTGTATTAAGAATTCAGCTTACCTATTTATTGGTTTTTAAATTCCTTCCTTCTGCTGTAAATGCGACGCTATTGATCTGGAGAGGTTTAACATTTTCGAATTCTTTGCGATGAATCGCTACCTAAATATTTTAAGCAAATTTTTACGAATTACATATTTAATATAGTTTATTCACTACGAATTCAAAGGCAATTTATCCGAGAGGTTAATTATGTAGTTAGCTCATGACGCACACTGTTCTATACGCTAATCTTTAAACATGGTTTGTTTCGAACATACTTCTGTAATTTAATATATGCTTCTCATCTGGGATTAAAAGTTTTACGCCTACAGCAAATTAAGCATTTCATGTTCGAAAAATTTCTTTCTGGAAATTGAAGATTTATAAATGTCTCATTGCTTTCTGGAATTATAACAATATTCATTTGGAATAAATAGATTGTGCCAAACATTGAAATTTTAACGCTGAGAAGAAATAAAACATTTGAAAATCTCAAAATCAATAGACATTTTAATCATATCCAAATATTAAAAAATTGGAAATAAAATACTCACATCTTCTCAAATTACTCAGTACAGAATGTAGCTATCATGCACAGAAAACGCGCGCACTTACTATAGAATTTGCCAGATTATGAACCAGCCGAATTCCTGTTGCCAGTTGCGTTAGATTGAGAGTAATGTAGCTAACAACAGAGAGAACGATACGAATGGAATTCTCTAATAAAGATGCAAAAAATGCGATTCAGAATCATACATTTTTACGATACGATATGGAACCCATATAAAAAATGTCGATAGAAAAATAAACTAATTATTTCTTATTGTATCAGCAACAATGGCGCGCATTTTTTAATGATTTTCGTCTTTCTAATCAAATGGGCGTAAAAGCTCAAATTATATATAATATTTCACTTATATTCAATTTTAGTTGATTAAGTGTGGAAAAAAATGGATCACAGTTGATCAGAAATGAATAACGCTGACAAACAAACACACAAACAAACATTCTTCTTTATATATATATATATAGATAGATAGATAGATTTTGTTAAACTTGGAAATTTTTTTATTCACAGACTCTACGATTCGAAAGCGAGCAGTGGCAACACTTTTCGAAGTAAATCAGATTTTTATCTCCGCCATCCGAGAGTGTTGCCACTCCGAAAAATGAATGCGGAAATTAGGGTTCTCAGAGTTTTTAATTAATATCTCGGCCGATTAAACTCGCACGAAGATGGGAACAATCGAAATGGCTTTCCACGAAATTTTGGAATCCAGAATAATGTATTTTATGTTTGGCAACGTTATTTTTATTTCATTGAAAGACTTAAAAATATTTTATTAACAAACTCTACGATTTGAAAGCGACCAATGGCAACCCTTCTCAAAATAAAGCAGATTTTTATCTCCAGCGTGTGAGACCGTTGCCACTCGGAAAAGTGAGAGTGAAAATTGGCGTTTTCGGAGTTTTTAATTAATATCGCTGATTTTAAATAGATTTTTTTGGGAGGGAAACGGGACGTCGACCTTTCCCAGCACTCTGAACAGAATTGTAGAAAGTTTGGTGATGATAGTTATAGTAGTGATTGAGTTAATCGCGAACAAACACACAGACATTATTCCTTATATATAGACTATCGGAAGTACCCGATGCCAGTTAATTTAGATTGAGAGTAATGCATCAAACAACAGAGAGAATGATACCGCTGTAATCCTTCTCTAATAGCGATGCAAAAAATAAGATTCATAGTCATACATTTTTCAATATGATGCGATATGGAACCCACATAAAAAAAAAGATAGAAAAATAAACTGATTCTCTCTCATTATATCAGCAACAATGGCACGCCATTTTTAATGATTTTCGTCTTTTTAATCAAATCATCGTAAAAACTCCAGTTCTGTCCAATATTTCACCTATATTCAATTTTATTCGATTAAATGTGGCAAAAAACTGATCATAAGTGATCAGAAATCAATAACTCGAACAAAACCAGCAAACAGGCATTCTTCTTTATGTATATAGATTTTGTAAAACTTAGAAATTTTTTATTAACAACCTTTACGATTTGAAAAACGAGCAGGAGTAACACTTTCTGAAATAAACATTTTTATATCCAACGCAAGAAACTGTTGCCACTGGGAAAAATGAACGCGAAAATTAGCGCTTTCAGAGTTTTTAATTAATATTTCGGATGATTAAAGTCGTACAAAGATACAAATAGCCGAAATGGCTTCCCACGAATTTTTGGAATCGGGAATAATGTGTTTAATGCTTGGCAATGCTATTTTTATTTCATCGTAAAACTTAGAAATTTTTTATTAACAAACAGTAGGATTTGAACTCCAGCAGTGGCAACAACTTTCGAAATAAAACAGATTTTTCATCTCCAGCTTGCTGAACTGTTGCTACTCAGAAAAATGAGGTCGAAAATCATCGTTTTTGCGAAGTTTATAATTAATATCTTTGATTTTAGCTATTTTTTTTTTTGGAAAAGAATGAAAGTCGACCTTTTCCACGACCCAGAAAAGAATTATAGAAAGTTTGGCGACGATAACTATAGTAGTTACGAGTTATTAGAGGATAAAACAACAGACTTTCTTCTTTATATATATAGATGAGGGCATTAATAATTGAAGAATATTTCACTACGCCGCACGTTTTCGAACACGTAGAGTATTAAGATTAGCACTTGACTTTTCCTTCACCAGTAGAAGAACAATCATGTCCTACATGTGCTTATGGAAGAAAAGTCCATAAATACGACTAGCCAAGATAATACATCAAGCTTAGCCAGGTTATTTGCAGTGTGGCGAGCTATGTGGCATAACGCTATCGTGCTGAAGAATGACACCCTGTATATTTATAAGAATGATCGTACTTATCATGCACCAAATTACGTCAGATCAATGTAGTTATTTGATGTTATAGGTTTATGTGTATAATATTGCAATTTATTATTACTGGTACTTAGGTACTATCGCAACCACCTTGGCTCAATTTGGCTAATTTTTACGAATGAAAATGTAAAATTTACTTAGCATGTGCAAGTTGGTGGTTTTCGCGCCTTCCGTTTTACAAAGATTCCTAAACAATCAATATTTATAGCAGGTTAGGTAAGCAACGTAGGAAAAGAAAATATACTTTAGCAATTTAAAATACAAATTTGAATTATTAAATGAGGATTAGGCGATACGTTAAAATAAAACATTGGCATTCTTCTTCAAATCTTTCTATATTTTTTATTTTTTTGTGTGTTATTCTTCTCTAGACAGCGATATAGACAGCTAGTAGACAGCGATATATGTTAACTAAAAAAAAAAAAATACATTGGAGAATTTCGGAGACTCGGCTTCCTGCAATCTTCAACAACATCGGCTATCTAAAAATGCATTTCCTCGTTGTTCCTTTTAGAAAATCTTCAGCAAAATTATGTATTACTGGCGAATTTTACCATAGTTTCTTCCGCTGCTGGCCAATACCTCAAGCTTACATTATAAAACTACGTTTAAGGCAAAAAATATCAAGATTTGTGTACAAAAACTTTTGGAACTTGGAATACAGCAAAATACGAAAATGGTGGCTTTGCTTGACTGAAACGTTTATTATGAGGATGATTGTGGCACTTTCTGAAAACCTGCCTACTTCTACTAAGATGCTTGCGATAGTACATTAGTACCTACCTTATTATTTGTTGCAATTTATAATTATTAAAAATTACTGCTTTTATATAACAAGCTGGACATAGTTGGTTATTATTGTGAGAATGGTATTTAATAATTTCATTACGAACCGATAGTTGCTGAAATGGTGCACATGAAACGAGGCACAAATACACGAATCTTTCTAACACATTTAATAATGTATTATATCAATAGTTTCTGAAAATGCTTTTGGATACATGATCTGCTGATGACGCTATAGCAATACCATTTCTGAATTTACTAACTCTCCCCCCAAACAATTAATCATGCCACAATTCTATGACGCAGCAATGTTTATGCGCAACACATTTTTCAAACGGTCACGTTTTTTGTGAACATAATTTACAAAAACTATTGATCATGCTCTTTACAAAATCGACTAATAAAAATTTTTCTCCAAGTTGTCACCCATATACAGTCGACCTTCTTATAACATACATAAAGTACATAGTAAGATTTAATCGTAAAGATTTTAGAAGATTTTTGTCGTTAGTTAAAGAAATATTATCTGAACTCTAAAAATTAAAATTGTGTAGAACTAAATGATTATTCTCATTTGTTAGCTTATTTAAATTTTCTTGAAGCAATCGAAGACAAATTCAGTCTTAAATTAAGAGCTGCAGATAAGGTGAAATATAGTTTTAGTGATACACAAACATTTTCTCACATAGCCTGCGAATTTAAATTGCAGTGAAGATGCACCCTTCTCAAGCAGAACTACGGGTAAATTCTTTCGTAGTTCTTGCATGCTCACGAATTTTATAGATTTAGAACTTTAGTGCTGCAAAATTTGTAAAGGTCGACGACTCTCCACAAATCGCATTTTATAATTTAAATTTCATCTTATGCATCGTATTCCTCCGGGGTTTTTATTTTACCTCAAGTTATGATCCATTCCCCAATTTTTGTATCACCTTACCATATTTTCTTATGTAACGTTATGTGTATTCGCAAATTCTCATTTTATTTTGAATGTCTGATCTAAATACAGGATTGTTTCGATGTTCTACTCCCCCCCCCGTGCTGTGTGAAACTCTATTTCATCTTAAGCGTAGCAAACATCTCGCCTACTCATCAGTTGGCTCCAGGGTCACTTCCTCCAGCGGATTCTCATCGCCACTTCGACGGTTGTCCTCTCGCTATTACTTCCTTGTACGAAGTAAAAAGGAAGTATTGTAATCTCAAAAAATTTCGGCTATCATATATAAACGAAAATATCCATTTTGACAACTATCGAATGCATTTTAACAATGGTTTTGCGTGACATTTGTAGGTAAGGACAGAATAAAGGACTTTTTTTCCCCAAAAAGATTATAAAACTGATTTAAAATGGATTCTGAAGAGATTATTTTGAGGCGTCTGGACGTACGTGCTTATGTATGTATGTATCTCGTATAACTCAAAAACGAGTAAATTCAGACCTATAAAATTTTGTATATATGAATGCTATAGCATGTAGACGTGCATCTTTTCTTTCGTTTTAGCCACACCAAAAGTATATATATATATATATATATATTTAAAAGATGATTTAGAAGATGATGAAGATTTAAAAGATGAAATAATAAAACTAATTGATATTCAGGTTAATAACCAAGTCCCAACACAATTTATTAATTTATATATTAAAAAGGCAGGCATTAACTTTTCTTTACA